>JANAVB010011397.1:30021893-30139393 GCA_029216955.1 Iris pallida | reverse complement strand
CTCACCACTCTCTACATACACACACACACAAATACATATTATATATACATACATATATATATATATATATATATATATATATATATATATATATATATATATATATATATATATATATATATATATATATATATATATATATATATATACCATTCCATATAAACCCCTAATTATTCCTAACCTAGATTTTCTAGGGAATACCTATAAATTTGTGGGCAAAGTAAAGAGGAAGGTTCCCTCTACATTTATTGTGAAGAACATAAATGAATGGAGCAATAAATGAGGGATTAAATGACAAACCTAAGTGTTGTTTTTGGAGAGAGAGAGCTTGGAAGAAAGTAAAGAATTTGAAAGAGAGAGAGAGCTTTTGCTTAATGGAGAAGACAAAGGGGGGGGGGAAGACTTTCATGGCCGGCCCCTATTGGGGGAAATGGGTTATTGGGTTGGGGTCCAATAAGCCTCCAACCCATTAAGCCTAGTTTGGGTTTGTTTTGAAGTTGGTTTGGTTCGGTTCAATTCTAAATACAAATTACGCCTCTAAAATGACTAATTAAGTCATGGAAATTAGGTTAATAATTTCTAGCCTAATTATGATGGTATATGGGCTAAGTCCAGCTAGTATGGGGGTCCCACTAGGGTCCAGGCTACCCGGGTCTCCAAATTGAGTCCGAATTGGATTAAATCCAAACCAACCCAAATAAATTCCTAAAAATCATATAAAATCAAATAAAATTCCTAAAATATTTTAAAACTTGAAAATGACGAAAATACCCCTAATTTGAAAACTAGGGGTGACAAATCTACCCTCCTTAAAAAAAATTTCGTACTCGAAATTGAATGAGGGCTAACACTGCAATCATGAACAGAACAAGGAAGAAAAAGAAAGAATTTACCTCAAGGCTCGAAGAGATATGGGAATCGCTCCCGCATGTCGTCCTCCCTCTCCCAGGTGGACTCACCTGGAGAGTGGTGTCTCCATGCAACGCGAAGCAAGGGAATGACCTGGTTCCGGAGCACCTTCTCTCTTCGATCCAAGATCTCGACCGGCTTCTCTGGGTAGCTGAGTGTCGGCCCACCTCGATCTCGGAGTGGTCTAAGACGTAACTGGGATCTGCCACGTACCGTCTCAGCTGTGATACGTGAAACACACTGTGCACTCCCTCTAGTGCAGGCGGTAACTCCAGTCGGTAAGCCACTGCACCGACCCTGCCCAGGATACGGAATGGTCTGATGTATCGTGGACTAAGCTTCTCGCCGCCACCAAAACGAATCGTGCCACGCGTCGGAGAAATCCGCAGAAAGATAAGATCATCAACCTAGAACAAAACACAAGACTTAGAGCTTGATCTAAAACAATCACAATCAGACTCAAATACTAGAAAAATCTAAACTATACCTCAAACTCCAATGGCCTCCGGTGGCTATCGGCCCAATGCCGCTGCCTATCCTGCACCACCCGAAGTCTATCTCTGATAACCCTGACCTTCTCTGCAGCATCTACCACCATCTCAGGGCCAAGCAAAACCCTCTCACCGACATCATCCCAAGACAAGGGAGTACGACACCTCCGTCCGTATAGAGCCTCGAAAGGTGACATCTCTATACTGGCTTGGTAGCTGTTGTTGTAAGCAAACTCTACCAAGTGAAGGTGGTCCTCCCAAGATCCCTCGAAGTCCAAGACACAGGTACGCAGCATATCCTCGAGGGTCTGAATCGCCCTCTCCGACTGCCCGTCTGTCTGGGGGTGATATGTTGTACTGAACTTGAGCGATGTGCCCAAGCTAAACTGCAAACTCCGCCAGAAGTGGGAAGTGAATCGGCTGTCCCGATCCGAGACTATACTCACTGGCACCCCGTGTAATCGGACTATCTGTCGCACGTACATCTCAGCCAACCTCTCCGTCGACAAACCCACTTTGAAAGGCAAAAAGTGGGCCGATTTGGTCAATCGATCAACAATGACCCAAATCGTATTCTTCCCTCCTGGAGAGCGTGGAAGCCCAGATACAAAGTCCATAGTGATATGCTCCCACTTCCACTCAGGAATGGGTAGTGGCTGGAGCAATCCACCGGGTCTCTGCCTCCCGGCCTTCACCTGCTGGCACACTAAACATCTCGACACGAACTGAGCCACCTCACGTTTCATGCCATACCACCAAACATGTTGTCTCAAGTCTCTATACATCTTGTTGGCTCTGGAATGCATAGAGTACTGAGAACGGTGCGCCTCCTGAAGAACCTCCTCCCGAAGTCCTCCGCTCGGCACGCACAATCTGGTACCATGCCTCAACTACCCATCCCCTGCTAAAGAGAACCCATCCAACAGTCCTATCTGGACCTGCTCCCTGATGACCCTCAGAGCCTCGTCCTCAAACTGAGCTGCCCTGACTCTCTCCATCAGCTCCGGCTGCACCTGCAGACCCCACATCTGCGCCTTGAACCCAGAAACTATCACCTCTATGCCCAAGCTCTCCAGATCTGCCAGAAGGTGACGATCCATCGTCAAACACATAGCCACGGGATACCTGCTCAAAGCATCCGCGACCACGTTGGCCTTCCCCGGATGGTACTGCAAGGATATATCAAAATCCTTCATCAGCTCTAACCATCGCCTCTGCCTCATATTCAGCTCCTTCTGGGTAAACACGTACTTCAAGCTCTTGTGATCTGTATAGATCTCAACTCGCTCTCCGTACAGATAGTGTTTCCACAGCTTCAAAGCAAAGATGACCGCTGCCAGCTCCAGATCATGGGTAGGGTAATTCCTCTCATGAGGACGTAACTGCCTAGATGCATAGGCAATTACCTTCCCGTGCTGCTGAAGCACACAACCCAAACCCCGTCCTGAAGCATCACTGTAGATCGTATAACCACCAGATCCAGATGGCAGCGTCAAGATAGGAGCTGTAGTCAACCTCGCCTTCAACTCCTCGAAGGCGGCCTGGCACTCATCGGACCAAACAAACTCCTCGTCCTTCCTGGTAAGGCGGGTCATCGGCTGGGCAATCCTGGAAAAGTCCTGCACGAACCTCCGGTAGTAACCTGCCAGACCCAGAAAACTCCGAACCTCAACTACTGAGCTCGGCGTAGACCAGGACTCTACTGCAGAAATCTTCTTTGGATCCACTGAAATCCCCTCGCCAGAGACAACATGGCCTAGGAACTCCACGCGATCCAAGAAGAACTCGTACTTGGATAGCTTCCCATACAGCTGCTCCCTCCTGAGAGTGTCCAACACAATCCTCAGGTGCTCCTCGTGCTCCTCTGGTGTCTTCGAATAGATGAGAATGTCATCAATGAAGACCACCACGAACTTGTCAAGGTACTGGTGAAATACCTTGTTCATCAAGTTCATGAATACCGTCGGGGCGTTGGTCAACCCAAACGGCATGACGGTATACTCATACTGGCCATAGCGGGTCCGAAAGGCAGTCTTCGAAATGTCATCCCGCTTCACCTTCAGCTGATGGTACCCGGTACGCAAGTCGATCTTCGAGAACACCCTCGCGCCGCTCAACTGGTCGAACAAGTCATCAATCCTCGGCAGAGGATACTTGTTCTTGATGGTAAGGTTGTTGAGCGCCCTGTAATCAATACACAGACGTACCGTACCATCCTTCTTGGGGACGAAAAGAACTGGCGCGCCCCAAGGTGAAGAACTAGATCGAATAAAGCCCTTGTCCTCCAGCTCGTCGACCTGTCTCTTCAGCTCCGTTAACTCACTGTTGTTGATTCTATAGACGTGCTGTGAGATAGGCTCAGCACCCGGTACTAGATCTATAGAAAACTCAACATCACGATCTGGCGGCATCCCGGGCAGCTCCTCGGGAAAGACATCCAAGAACTCAGCAATGAGTGGATGTGGCAACACTGGCCCCGCCAACAACGCTCCGCAGAATCCATCTCCCTGCTCCACTGCACCCCTGGTGAACTCATACTCCGGCTCTCCCGGCGGCCTAAATAGAATCCTGCCCCTTCTGCAGTCGATGCTAGCGTGGTGCGTGCTCAACCAATCCATACCGAGTACCACATCGTAACTCGGAAGTGGCATTACAAGCAGACACGCACTCAGCTCCCGGCCTCTCAAAGAAACTCTCCGTCCCTTGCAAACATTATTAACTAGGATGATACCATTCCCAGTCATAATCTTGCAAGTCCTACCCAGATATTTAGCAATAATATTGTGCCTAAGAGCAAAAAAAACAGACACAAAACTGTGCGTAGCACCTGAATCAAATAAGGCCAAAGCTGGAAAAGAATCGAGCAGAATAGAACCTGCGACAACATCCGTAATAGGCTCCATATCCTCGGCTGCAAGAGCAAAGGCTCTACCCTGACCAACCCTCTGCTGGCGGTGCTGAACAAACTGCTGCTGCTGAGTCGAAAGCGGACCTCGCTGCTGAACTACCGGCACACTAGCTGGTGCCCTCTGGACGGGTGCCCTCTGAGCAGCTCCAGTAACACGGGGGTTCTTGGGACACTCCCGCATCTGATGCCCAGCGGCACCACAAAAGAGACACAGCCCCAGTCTCCTCCTACAGAACTCGAAGAGATGACCGGGCTTCTTGCAGAAGTGGCACGGTGGATCATCCTGCCCCGGACGCTGCTGACTCCTCTGGACAGACGCTCTGGCCTGCCCCTGCTGCTGGTGATGCTGGAACGACTGATGCTGAAGCTGAGGGCGCTTAGCAGGCCCTGCGCTGCTACTGGCCCCTGAAAACAAATCTCGATCTCTCTTCGGCTTCAAGCCCAACTCCCTCTCCACCTTCCGAGCCTCCGCGTAGACCTCCGCATATGTCGCATAGAAGGAAGGGATCAGGATCTTGATATTCCATGCCAATCCCTCCCTGAAGCGCTCCGCTCGGATCACCGGGTCACTCACCATGTACTCGGCGTATCGGCTCAGCCGGCCGAACTCCGCCGCATACTCCTCTACGGTCATACTGCCCTGCTGCAGGTTCTGGAACTGCCGCACCAGGCCAATCTTGTCCGTGGGAGAAAAGAACTTCTCTCTGAACAGGGCCCGAAACTCAGTCCAAGTATGGCCCTCTCCTGCAAGAGCCGGCTCGTTCGGAAACCATGTCCGGGCAATATCTAACAACTGCAACCCAACCGCCTCGACCCTCAGGTCGGCTGCCAGGCGGCAGGCCCCCATCTGGCGCTCGATATCCTCGAGCCAGTCATCAGCATAAATAATGCCCTCTGTCCCCTTGAAATCCCCCGGACCAAGCTTCTTGAAAGCCTGGATATCCCCGATCTTCGGCTGCTGCTGCTGCTGAACCTCCCTTTATGGAGCCCCTCGCTCCACTGCCGCCATAGCCAATCTGTGTGCATCCTCCATGCCCTGGCGCATGGCCTCTGTCTGCCTCAACTGAGCCTCGTGCTGAGCCCGCTGGGACTCCAGCACCTGGTGAAAGAACGCTAGCATCTGCCCCATGTCTGTGGGCAGAGAAGGCAATGGAAGAATAGCTCCCATCATCACCGGAGGAGTCCCCTGCTGAGGAGGAAAGAATACCCCCGGCAGCTCCTGCTGTAGCCCCTGGCACTACGGGAAGAGCACCCGCAATGGCCCCAGGGACGGTCATCGAGGTAGCTGGAGGAGTACCTCCGAGAGCCCCAACAGAAGTCCCATCAGCCGGGGAAGTAACCGGAGCCTGTCCGCCAGAGGTGGCAGACCTCTCCGTCTTCCCGTGCTCCTCGCCAGGAGAATGAGTCATCAATATCCTGGAGACAAATTGAGAAGAAGATATCAATATGGCACATGAAGGCAATATCAAAGAAGGATAGCTAGAAAGCAGTAAATCAATATCAAAGACAGTAAGCAAGATAAGCAAGGAAAGATCCTACTGTGATTGAGCACTCTTAGCCTACTATTTCCTATGGGTAACACAGGCTCGTAGTCAACACTCTAAGACGAGTGCCGCTACGACATCGCACTAATTGCGACTTCAGGACCTGCATGGGCCACCACTAAAACGTGTCACGACCCGCACCCGCTAAAAGGGCACGTGACGCGACAACGCCCAGCCCTCACCAGAAAAACGGCGTGGAACGCTGTGGATTTTCTAGTCTGACAATAGTTTATATATATAACAGAACCTGTCGAGAATATATTTAACTCTGAACGGAGGACAAGCAATGAATATATATAAGTGCTCAATCACAACTCTAAGATGATAAGTAAAGACTGAAAGATAAAGACAACAAGACGATAAAATATAACCTGTCAAGTCCAGATACAAATAATATACAAGTCCAGTCTCTAATACAGTCCAAATATAAATACAGTCTCAAAAGTAACTGGAAACCAAGTCCAGCACAAAGACCTACTCTAACTAAACAAGTGGTATAGTCTCGTCAGGCGGAGCTACGCCCTACGGGACCAGGTCTAGGCCCACTACGTCGTCCGGACCGTAGTAGGTACTGCAATCTCCCTCGTCGACATCTGTAATATTTTATCAACAGTCCAGTCAGGATGGAACGAGTATATATATCTCATAACAGATCTCAAGATAGAATAAAAGCTATAAGACTATAAATAGAGCATATACAATGAATCATGGAGTGTACATGTATGTATCATGGCATGGTAAGCTGTAAAGCTAGAGCTAGAACAAGAAAATAGAACGGGATCATGGCATGTACACAAATCAAGGTAAGCTATATATCCAATGTGTGTGAGTAATAGTTTCAGCTTATGATCGGCTTGGGTACCTGTCAAGAATCGGCCTGGCAAGTCATAAGTGCGGTATATGACTCACACTGTTCGGGAATGCGGGATGGATCTGATCACAGGCCTACGCTACTACTCCCCCTACCCGAACTGGTAGAATGGATCCAAACAGGACACGTCACTGCACGGGATTCTAATGAGAAGGTAGCTAGCCTTCTCTAGAATCAGTGACTATATATTGAGCAAGAGCTACAAGGGTGCTTGCACAATACATCCCAACCTAAGAAGGAGAAAACATCTCTCGTCGGGATCTAAGAATACCAATCCGTGAGAACCATGTGTCGGGAATAAGCATATCAACACTAAGTACATGAATCATAACAGTTATGATAAATTGGGAATAAGTATCAGAGAATGTACTCGCCTGTAAGATGATAATATACGTCGACTGGATCAACTGCAGTGTCTCGAGGACCTATAGAGAACAAGACGTATCAATACTAAGTTTAGGAAGTAAAGTTAAATCAAATTTAATCCTATTTAGTCATTCTAGGTCGAGACATGTCTAGTCGGGTCAATCTTGGTCATGGGAGAACATTAGAAGTCAATCCGAATCAAACTAGGACGAAAATTGGCTTACCGTTGACTTTTGGTCAACGGGTCAACTCTGGTCAACTCTAGGTCAACTCTAGGTCAACCCTAGGTCACTGGTGACTAATAGTTGACTTTAGTCAACTGTCCAAGTTAAATGGAATTTGGAACTAAATTGGGTAAAGTGTTGACCCATAGTTGACTTTTAGTCCAAAAAGTCAACCGTGGTCAACCGGGTCCAAGACTAGGTTTAGACAGCTAATTCTACTCATTACCACATATACAACCCATATCCAAGTCCATCTTGGACTTGGAAACTCAAATCTTGGCCATGGGCCAATTCCCTATTTTACCCTTTTTAAGGGTAAAATTCTACCTTCGGCGATTATCTAGATAGCCTACCTACGCTTGATATTTTGACCCGTGCTCCCTAGGGTAGTAGGGTACTATCCTATAGGTTCGTTATCTACCAAAATACCTAGATAAAGTGGACGTCTAGTCCACCTTACGGCCCGTTGCAGATATCTTGAATATTTCAAGATACGCGCTGATACGGCGCGATACCGGCGCCCTACAACTCCGATTTCCACTCGGGAGCTTACCCGCAAAATCTAATTCACATAACCTAGGCCTATGTCAAGTTTCATTGCGATCCGATACCCCAATTTCGTCCTCTAACTCGACTTCTACTAAAAATCCTCTTTTTAGCTCTCGCTCCAACCTCTTCTTTGACTCTCTATTCTAGTTCTTCTTCTTCCTAACTTCTTCTTCTTATTCTTCTAAATCTAATTATTCTTCTTACTCCTCCTTCCTACTCTTTCCTTCTAATCTTTTCTAATTTTTCTCATTCCCTTTCTCAACTTCTATTCTTCTTCTTTTCACTACTCTACTAATTTTCTTTCCTTCTTCTTTCTAGCTAGTTTTTCTTCTATCTAACCATCTAATTATCTATCTATTTTTTTTGAAGCAATGGGTACTTGTGGAGAACTCGCCTCTATTGAGGCTCGAACTCCCGACCACTTGGGCCGCATGCATCTCTCTTAACCACTAGGCTAGAGGTCATTTGCAAACCAAAGAAAGGATTATATATATATATATATATATATATATATATATATATATATATATATATATATATATATATATATATATATATAGGTACTAGGGGGGTTAATTGGGGTGTACAGGGGTGTACAGGGGGGGGGGAAGGAGCTGCTAATGGCAGCTCCTGCTGCTGCCTTTGCTACTGCTTGCTGCTGCTGCAGCTATTGCCCTGCTGCTGCTGCTGCTGCTGCTTTGGGCTGCTGCTGCAGCTGCCCCTACAACCACTGCTACTGCTACCTCTTCTACTACTTCTTCATATTCCTCTCCTCTTCTTTATATATATATATTTTTTTTTTATACATATATATATATATATATATATATATATATATATATATATATATATATATATATATATATATATATATATATATATACAAAAAATATATATATATATATATATATATATATATATATATATATATATATATATATATATATATATATATATATATATATATATAAACCTATCTATCTATCTATATATTTATATATCTATATATATATATTCACACAAACCTCTACTTATATATAAATACCTACACCTATATCCATATATATAAATACCCACACACACATATAGATACATATATATACACACAACCATATATCTATATATATATAAACACACATACACATATATATATAAACACATATATACATGTATATTAACACACACACTCTCACACACATCCACCACCACCACTCTCATTCTCACCACTCTCTACATACACACACACACACAAATACATATTATATATACATACATATATATTTACATATATATATATATATATATATATATATATATATATATATATATATATATATATATATATATATATATATATATATACCATTCCATATAAACCCCTAATTATTCCTAACCTAGATTTTCTAGGGAATACCTATAAATTTGTGGGCAAAGTAAAGAGGAAGGTTCCCTCTACATTTATTGTGAAGAACATAAATGAATGGAGCAATAAATGAGGGATTAAATGACAAACCTAAGTGTTGTTTTTGGAGAGAGAGATTTTGGAAGAAAGTAAAGAATTTGAAAGAGAGAGAGAGAGCTTTTGCTTAATGGAGAAGACAAAGGGGGGGGGGGGGGGGGGAGACTTTCATGGCTGGCCCCTATTGGGGGAAATGGGTTATTGGGTTGGGGTCCAATAAGCCCCCAACCCATTAAGCCTAGTTTGGGTTTGTTTTGAAGTTGGTTTGGTTCGGTTCAATTCTAAATACAAATTACGCCTCTAAAATGACTAATTAAGTCATGGAAATTAGGTTAATAATTTCTAGCCTAATTATGATGGTATATGGGCTAAGCCCAGCTAGTATGGGGGTCCCACTAGGGTCCAGGCTACCCGGTTCTCCAAATTGAGTCCGAATTGGATTAAATCCAAACCAACCCAAATAAATTCCTAAAAATCATATAAAATCAAATAAAATTCCTAAAATATTTTAAAACTTGAAAATGACGAAAATACCCCTAATTTGAAAACTGGGGGTGACAACTAGCGACTTCCGGAGGAGATTGTTGGCACCCCTCCGGAATCGGATTAGTGGCTACTTGCTCAGGTGGAATTTCAGTACCGTCAAAAAAATTACTAAAATATTGGAAAGTCTGTCCAGCAAGATCAGGTGGGTTTGAACCTTCACCAGCCATATATAAAATAAAATAAAGTAAACTACGTTAGACGAAAGTAAGGGATTGAGAGGAAGATCGGGAAGCCGTAGAGCCGGAATGGAGTTGGGAGGGAGATCGGGAAGCCGTAGAGCACCGGGGAGGGAAAGCAGTAGAGCACCAGAGCACCGGGGAGGGAAAGCAGTAGAGCACCAGAGCACCGTAGAGAAATGTAGAGAATTTGTGAGGAATGAGTTGTATTTGAAAAATGAAATTTTTGGCCTATTTATAGAAATTTTTTGGGGTTATTTTGGTAATTTTAGGCCAAAAATGACCAAAATACCCCTCCCAACGTTTTTATAACGGCTATATGGGAGGGGTATTTTGGTAAAAGCCCCCCCCCCCTCCTCCAACGGTCAAAAAGCAGGAAAAAAAAGTTCAAATCTGGCCAACGGTCGGCTGGACCGGTCCCAGCGGGCCGGGCCGGTCCAACCGGGCCAAATTCGGGCCGGGCCGGACCGGGCTTGGGGGGGGGGGGGGGGGGGGGGAGAGGCCCGACCCGACCCGTTAGGGATTGGGGGCCAGGCCGGTTCGGGCTATGGACGGTCCGGGCCGGGCTTAATGGGGGGCGGGCCGGTCCGGGCCTGGGTCGGGCTCGGGCTAAACCGGCCCACCCATCACCTTACACAGATCCTAAAGCGTCTATTTCAGAAGCTGATGGGTTTATCCAACAGTATATATATAGTTGGGTTTGAGAAAGAGAGAAATCGTTACAGACTTCTATAACTCTCTTTTTCAAACATTCTAAACTCGTCTTCAACCTCAAGCTCTTACCATGGCAACCAAACAATCTCCACCAGCAAGGCAGAAGAACAAGGGGAAAATTACAGGAATTTCTTCTTGTGCGGCTGAGCAAACGGTAGTCCAACCCGCTAGCGGTCGTTTGAACATGCCAAGATGGGGGGCGACTGCTGAAAGCGCCCATCCAACCATGATAGGTGAGGGAGAGTGCTCTTCATATATATTTTTCTTCTGTAAATCGTAAAAATAAAGACGAGGAGAGGAAGAAGATGATGACGTGTCATAAAACACAAAGACATATAGTCACGCACACCTATTCCTTCGTTCAGAATAGAATCATTACCATACGTACTTTTCAAGTCTTATTAAACATGAAATATTTGCGTATCTTTCCTCTTTTAGAGTGAAAAGCAAACTGCCCGCGTAGTCAAAAGATCGCGTACTTTTCTTTGCTGAAAAGCTCGTATACTTTTTCTTATACACAGCACACACTTAGCATGCTAATCCTTTCTCATAGAGAGATTAATGTGTGTACGTCAACATTCATTTACTGATCTCCACATCTTTTGTATTTGCAGTTGACTTATTAATGGACCCTCTCGCTGGGGTACTGGGATCAAGTACTAAAAAATTGTTGATAGATTTTCAGGGCGATATAATGCTATTGTCTCTAATAAACGGCGAACCCATTACCTCGTTAGATAATGAAGTGCACGCAAAGCCAGCCTTTTTAATTAGAGATTCTATTCATCGAAAGTCTTAAACAAACCCCAAGAAGGAAGCTTGGGTTTTATAAGTTGTTGGTAAGGAAGGCAAAATTATGTACCTTCCTGACATGTCGAGAGATTATCCCTTATCGGCATTTTTCATGCTACCTACCCAAGGTAAATTGAATGGGAACTGAGTCCCTGGATGTCTGGTACCAAACCTGGAAATATTTGTCATAAGCGAGAAAATCAGGGAAAAAGTGTCTTCTACAGTACTCCAGAAGGACATGTTGTCCCTAAGCGAGGATTATTGCCCAGATTTATACCTCTAGCGAGAATTCATCATTGTTTCAGCCCTCTCAGTCACCCATTTTCTCAAACCTCTATATAGCAGTCGGAGGAGTATATCCTTCGCAAAGTCCCAGACTGGTTGGTGGGTTACCAACAATAATGTTCGTTGGAACCGGCTTACCGTGTCGATATTGGAACAATATAGAACAGAGTTTGACAATATAACTATCTACAATAAGGTCCTGGCAACTGGCTACGGCATTGCTCCAAATCATAACATGTTTCTTGCCTTGGTGGAATGATATAATGTCCGTACTGGAACTTTGTCCACTCCACATGGTGAACTTGGGCTTACACTACATTTTATGCATGTGGTATCGGACTTGGCAATGGGGTCCTTGCCATATGAAGAATATGTTTCCACTAATAAAGAGCTTCTGCACCTTGCCAAGAAAGAACCTTATTTTGTCGAAGTATATCAGGAGTTGATGTGTGTCACTATTTGGCCTGCAATCATTACAATATATCTTCATGGATCGGCCTAAAGATGATAAGTCTACGGAAACGAAAGATGTTGAGATCAAACCTATTTATCCTTTTGATGTTAATCTAGTCGAAAAACTCATGTGGGACTTCAAAGCACGTGACAAGTGGCAAGAAGATTCAGAATATGGCTTAGCTTGTTTTAGCATGTGTATTTTGCTCGACTGGCTTTATGAAATTTCGAGGACGAAATTTTTTCTAAGTTGTGGAGGGTTGTGAGACTCGTCTCACAATATCAATATTTATATACGGATACGTATTTTGTACTGTATTTCATATTTTCTTGGTTTTTGGAATGCTTTAAAATTTTCCTAAATTATATATTTTCTCTTTGACCGGCATACCGACGGTGTACCGGTATATACCGACCGCATACCGCCAGGATAGGTTTTCCACATTTTAGATATTTTCGATTTTAGAGATTTTCGTGAATAGTGTTTTCAAAATTTCCATGAATAGTATTTTAGATATTTTGATGAATAGCGTTTAGATATTTTCGGGAATAGTGTAGATGCATCTTATTATCCAATGGATACTTGATTTGCTTTGGATGGTTAGGATCGATTTAGATTGTGACATGGATCACAATCCAACGATCACGATTAATTCTCCCTTCTATATATACACTTTCTCTCTCCTTTCTCTTTTCATTCTTTATTCCATTCCCCTTCTCTTTCATTCCTCTTCCTTAAGCTTAGGAAAGCTTGGCCTTGAGGCCCAGAGTATGGTTTAATACCCCTCTCGGTAGTGGAGTGGAAGATTAGGCTTGGAGCTTAACCTAGGCAAGTACATCTTGCTCGAAAGTGATATAACCATGCTTTATTTTTTTATTTTTCATAGAAACTAAAGCTTTATTATTCTATAATATGCTTCTCTAAATTATTAACATCTTTAGTATATAGCATTTTTGTTTATATTGATGGTATTGCGTAGATCAGAGTTTCTAGATAATATTTCAAGTATTTTGAGGTATTAATCTATCAAATTTCAAAATTTGTAAAAACTAATGCTTCCATGTTGTAGGAAATTCAATTCTGTATGATTTTGACTTTTGAACATCTGAATTTCGATTTAAAACAAAGTTTTTATGACCGAAACAAGTTTTGGAGTTTTCAAAAATCAACTTTCTGTGACAGTTTGGAAAATCCGTCGATAATTCGCAAAAATCCGTCGGATCATCCGAATTTGCTCTAAAAACTTGTTGTGACACTTTGGAAAATCTGTCAGTAATCCGCAGTAATCCATCGGATGATCCGAATAGGCTATTTTTGTCTGTTTTTGTTCGTTTTGTCCCTTTTTGTTAGTTTTTGCCATTTTCTTCGATTGAAATGATATCTTAGCATGCTCTAGTGTTGTTCTATAGATTGAAAGTGATTGTACACCGTATATACATGACACAAACTTATGTTCAGGTATTGTTCTATTTTCCAAATTATAGATAGTGGCTCGTAGTTGCGCACTCCCGTACTGACTTTCTGATTGACTTCTAAATTGTGATTGAATGCATGTTCTTTATTGACATCGTGGATTTAACTTGTTATATGTCTAATCTATTTGCATCTTGGCAATGGAAAATCGAGTGTGAGTATTGTCTATTGTATCGCGTGTAGTGTGTATTGAGAACATTTTCCAGAGATATCTCACAAATGACTTGTACCCATGGCTCGTCATTATAGGACAATTCTTGAGTGTCCACGACTTGAGAATTGAAAATAAATCTTATAGGTAATTGACTAGTAAACTTATATAGATCATTGGGAAAGGAGCACACTTTATGCTACCGCGACTCGGGTCGCTATGGGCCCCATAGAGGCAAGAATAACCCCGATTGGCATGGGCCCCTGACCTCTATTTGATTGAGTGTTGAAATAACTATTGATATGTTTTGTTTATGAGTAGATGTTTATCTACTATTGATATAGATTATTGGTTGATTGTATTTCTTTTCTTTCTTCCGTCGTCACCCCCTTGGCCATCCGAGTTACTGCAGCGTAGGTGGTAGTGAAGTTCCTCAACTTGTATTCTAGTAATTAGGTTTGTGATAACCCTAGTTAGCTCATGATAGCAGTCGTAGGCAATGTTTGGCTGTACACTATTGGTTGCGCGTTACTTTATATGCTCTTGTGTCGATGAGTGGCCAGAGACTAAGTTCTGCTCAGGAAAAGATCTGCAACCCCGGTCCTTGTTTGGTAAGGGTTGTGGCTCCGATTTCTAGTAGTTCCTAAGTCCCATGTTGCTCATCGGCTTATTATTCTTTATTGATATATTTTTTAGTATTTCCATTCAGTCATTCTATTTTTGAGATATGTGCATTGGTACCGTACTAGTCTTGACCCGCATTTATTTATATATCATATGTTGTTGTGTTGTTGTTGGGCTTTATCGTTCACCTCGAGCTTTTCTTGTGGTATTTGCTATTTGGGGTTCTGACCCACTGGTTTTGCATGGCCAGGTTCCATAGTTGATCTCGAGGATCTACCGTCTTCTTCTCTGGATGGCTCACACTTAGAGGACCGACACGGATTACCGAGTGGGTTACCTTTATCTCCCACTTTATCTTGTACTTTTATTTTGTGGTGCATTAGCCAAGGACATGTGTTAGTCCTTGTTTCTAGGTTATGTTCCCTCCATCTTCGTACAGCGTAGATGTATATTCTGGACCATGGCTAGTTGTACATTTATGTACCTTTTCTATATTCAGTTGATGTATCTTTTTATTATGTCATCTCTCACGATTATGTATGCATTTGTGTTTGGGACGCCTTACCCATCTCATATGTGATTTACTATTTATTGCATATTGTGTTGTTTGGTTTGAGATAGGACTTGTCTGACCTTAGAAGTCCTCAGTGGCATGCTAGAGCCCACCAACTTGTCTTCTAGACAGCCGTGACCGTATCTTGGGGTACTGGCGTACTCTAATATACGTAGTTGACTTTGTTTCGCCTCCGCTCACCATTATTTTGGTTATAGGACGTGACACTCACTCACACATACACTCACAACATCCCTACATTGCTGTTGTCTACTGCCCAAGGTAGCAAGGCCGAATTTTTGTTCAAGACAGCACTAGTACAATCTAGGGCCAAGTAGCCCTGTTACTTCCCCCACCCTTTTGTTTCGTAGTCACCTATGTGCACACTCCTTGTTGTACAGTAGGCAAACTTTGCATAGGAACCTCTCACCTTGCACTCACACAAAAAAAGACATTCACATACTAACCACCCTACTGTTGTGCAAGGCAGCAACTTGCCCAAACCTTGCTGCTGTACAGGTGGCTCTAAAGCCCCCAACCTACTGCTCAGCTGTGCAGGAAACCCCTGGCCCCTACGGCCTGCTGTGTGCAACAAGCAGCCACATGTTGCTTGCACAGGCTTCATCTCCTTGCTGTATACCCCAGGGTCTCCTCCCCTGCTACCTATGGCTCTTGCTGTTGCAACCAGCAAGCAACTTCTAGCTGCTATTGCTACCAGGTGCAAAGGCTAAAACATGGCAGGCCTGCTAGTTGTGTTGTTGAGAATCAATAAGGGACTTTTAGTCCCACATCGGAATTTGTAGTATGTAGAGGAGCTAGACTCCCTATAAGTAGTGAAGTAATCCATCAATAAAATCATCCCAACTATTATTTTCTACATGGTATCAGAGCCATAACTCTCTCTCTCTCTCTCTCCACACACACAAAAAAAAAAATTTAGCCGCCACCCCCCCCCCTCCCGAGCAGCAGCCCCCCCCCCCCCCCCCCGACCCCCCCACCCCCCCGACACCCCTAGTCCATCAATAAAATCATCCCAACTATTATTTTCTACATGTGTACTGGTTCGATTTTCCCAAAATGGCATAAAAACTCTAATAACTTCTACCAAAATGGTCATTAGAGCCTAGTTCTTCCTCTTATAGGTACCGCTAGTCCATGGGTGAGTTTTCTAATGGTCCAATGCAGGTATCAGAGTCTAAAAAGATTAAAAAAAAGTTAGATGTATACCTAATAGAGATGGATTCCTAATGTATCACCACCAATGGACACAATGGGAAGTTGGACACAATCCTCAAGCTAAAAAGACTCCTCTTCTAGTGCTCATAGTCACCAAAGAGTATGAGAGGATTGGAATGATTGGGTAAGAATTTGATGAAGGAATGAAAGGGATTTTGGGGAAGAGCACCAACCTACAAAAATATACTCAAATTGAGGAATGAAATGAATGAACACTCTCTTTCCTTGGCCGGCCACAAGAAGCCCTAGTCATGCTAATGTGAAATAACCACAATGCACTCCTAGGTTGTCATGATGGTTTGGGTAATCAATGGAAGCTTCTAATCTAATTTGGTAATTAATCTAATCCATATTCATGACATGTTATGACTTAAATAAATCTAAATGAGGCTAACCTAATATGTTGGTCCAAGTGTCATGACAAGTCTAATCGGGTTCACTAACCAAGGGTCAAATTAAATAGGCTAGTCCACTAATAAATACAACCATCACTATAATTAATTAAATAAATATATATAATATATTAATAATATAAAATGATAAAAATAATCCTATCTAGGATTATGGTAGTGACAATTCTACCCTCCTTAAAAATAATTTTGTCCTCCAAATTAAAAGTCAAAACTAGCACAAGAACGCAATCAAGACAAGAAGAACAATACCTGAAGGCTCGAAGAGATAAGGGTATCGTTCGCACATATCGTCCTCCCTCTCCCAGGTAGACTCACTCGGAGAGTGATGCCTCTATGCGACGTGAACCAAGGAGATAACCTGGTTCCAGAGCACCTTCTTCTAACGATCTAGAACCTCCACTGGCGCTCTGGATAGCTGAGAGTTGGCCCCACTGCTATCTCGGAGTGATCCAATAGGTGACTAGGTTCTGCCACATACGGTCTCAATTGCGACACATGGAACACATTGTGAACTCCCTCTAGCATAGGCAGTAATTCTATTCGATAGGCCACTGTATCGACCCTCTCAAGAATGGTGAAAGGTCCGATGAATCGTAGACTAAGCTTCCCGCCTGCACTAAAGCAAATTGTGCCCCGTGTCGTAGAAATCCTCGAGAACACCAGATCGCCAACCTACCACAAAACAAGACTCAACACAATTTCTAAAGCAAACATCACAAGCAAGCACAATCTAAAGAACTAAGGCTATACCTCAAACTCCAATAGTCTCCGGTGGCTATCGGCCCTGTGCCACTATTTGTCCTCCGCTACCCGAAGTCTATCTCTAATCATCTTGACCTTCTCTACTGCATCTACAATCATCTTTCGCCCAAGCAAAGCTCTTTCTCTCCAATATCATCCCAAGAAAAGGGAGTGCACATAGGTGCAAAGCATATCATAGGTGCAAAGGTGGTCCTTCCAAGATCCCCTAAAATCTAGCACATAGGTGCAAAGCATATCATCGAGAGTCTGAATAGTCCTCTCCGACTGCCCATCCGTCTGAGCGTTATATACGGTACTGAAGTTGAGCTAAGTGCCCAAGCTAGCCTGCAAACTCCTCCAGAAGTGAGAAGTGAAGCGACTATCCCTATCCGAGACTGCTCACAGGAACCCCGTGCAACCTGATGATCTGTCTCTCATACATCTCGGTCAGCTTCTTCGTAGAATAACCTACCTTATAAGGCAAAAACTGGGCCGATTTGGTCAACCTATCAACGATGACCCAAATCGTATTTTTCCCCTAGAGATCGTGGAAGTGCAGACACAAAATCTATGGTAATGTGTTTCTACTTCCACTCTAAAATAGGTAATGGATGAAGCAGACCACCTGGCCTCTGCCTCTCTGCTTTTACCTGCTAGTACACTAAGCATCTAGATACAAACTGTGCTACCTCCCGCTTTAAGCCATACCACCACACGTGCTCTTTCAGATCCCTATACATCTTGTTGGCACTAGGATACATAGAGTACTGAAAGCGATGAACTTCCTAAGAACCTCCTCTTGCATCTCTCTACTAGGCACGCACAATCTAGTACCGTGCCTCAACGACCCATCCTCGGCAATAGAGAAGTCATCTAATAATTATGCCTAAACTTGCTCTCTGATGCTTCAGAGTCACATCATCAAACTGTGTCAACTTGATTTTGTCCATCAATTTTGATTGAATCTGCAAGCCCCATATATGCATCTTCATCCTAGGAATTACCACTTTGATACCCAATCTCTCCAGATCTGCCAACAAGTGACGATCTACTATCAAGTACATAGCTACCGGATACCTGCTCAAGGCATCGGCAACTACGTTGGCCTTTCCTGGAGATATCGAAGTCCTTTATCAGCTCTAACCATCGCCTCTGACTCATGTTCAGCTCTTTCTGAGTGAACATGTACTTTAAGTTCTTGTGGTCTGTAAAGATCTCTACACGCTCTCCGTACATGTTGTATTTTCACAACTTCAGAGCAAAGACGACTGCAGCCAACTCCAGATCATGGGTCGGATAGTTCTTATCATGAGAACGTAAATGCCTGGATGCATAGGCAATCACCTTCCCATGCTGCTGAAGAACACAACCCAAGCATTTCCCAGAAGCATCACTATAGATAGTGAATCCACATGTCCCTGATGGAAACGTCAAGATAAGAGCTGTAGTCAACCTCTTCTTCAACACATCAAAGGCAGTATGGCACTCCTCGGTCTATACAATCTCCACGTCCTTCATGGTGAGTCAGGTCATCGGCTCTGCATTCCTGGAAAAGTCTTGTACGAACTTTTGATAGTAGCCTGCTAGACACAAGAAACTCTGAATCTCTGTAACTATGCTAAGTATTGACCAAGACTCAACTGATGCGATCTTCTTTGGGTCCACTGATATCCCATCTTTTGTCACAACATGACCCAAGAACTCCACCTGCTCCAGGAAGAACTCACACTTCGATAGCTTCTTCTTCCTGAGGGTCTCTAACACAATTCCCAGGTGCTCCTCGTGCTCCTCTGGCGTCTTTGAATAGATCAGATTATCATCGATGAATACCACCATGAAATTGTCAAGGTATTGATGGAATACCATGTTCATCAAGTTCATGAACACCACCAGGTATTAGTCAACCCAAAAGGCATCACGGTGAACTCATACTATCCATAACGAGTCCGAAAAATAGTCTTCGGAATGTCTTCCTTCTTAACTTTCACTTGATGGTACCCTGACCTCAAATCTATCTTTAAAAATACCTTTGCGCTACTCAACTAATCAAATAAATCATCATTCCTCGACAACGGGTATTTGTTCTTGACAGTGAGGTTGTTCAGTGCCCTGTAATCAATGCACATGCGTACCGATCCATCCTTCATCGGTACAAACAAAACAGGAGTGCCCTAAGGTAAAGAACTGGATCTGATAAATCTCTTGTCCTACAACTCGTCTACCTGCTTCTTTAACTCTTCCAACTCATTGTTGTTCATCCTATAGATGTGTTGCAAAATAGGCTTCGTTCTAGGCACCATGTCTATAGAGAACTCAATATCTCTATCCGACGGCATTTTCGGCAACTCCTCAGGGAAAACATCCAAAAACTCTACTATCATTGGATGTTGCGGCTCCTTCTCTTCCACCATAGCACCATAGAAAGCCATCCCTCACTAAGCTGCACCTCTGACAAATTTGAACTCTGGATCCCCCTGGCGGACTGAACAAAACTTTGCCTCCTCTACAATCTATGATAGCATAGTGCCTACTCAGCCAATCCATCCCGAGTATAATATCGTAGCTCGAAAGTGGCATTACGAGTAAACACGCACTCATTTCTCGACCTTCCAGAGAAACTCTCTACCCCTTACAAAAATCATTGACCAGGATAATGTCTCTCCCAATCATGATCTTGCAAGTCCTACCCAAAGCTTTAGCAACAATATAATGTCTAAGTGCAAATGATATAGATATAAAGCTATGTGTAGCACCAGAGTTGAATAATGCTAAAGTAGGAAAGGAATCGAGAAGTACAGAACATGTGACGACATCCCCGACGGGCGCGGCCTCTTCGACCGTCAAGGCAAACGCCCTGCCCTGAGGTGCACCCCTCTGGTGCTTGTACTGGGCGAAACGTTGTTGCTGGGTCAGAAGCAACGGTCCCCTCGGGTGAACTGCAGGTGCTTTCCCTGGAGGTGCTCTAACTGGTCCTTCCTGAGCTGAACGAGATAGACAGTCCCTGTAATGTCCCAGTCCCAAAATACTTAGGACTAAGTACGTATCCATGCCAGCTGTACACATACGAAGTATACTCCAATATATGGAAACCTCGTACGTGTACATAAGCTGTGAAATACAGTAAACCATGATAACTAAATCTTATACACAAAAATCAAAAGAATAGTAATATAAATCAACTCAATAATTTGTCATTTATACATGTAGTTGGGCAGAAATCCACTACCAACTAATTAAAATAAAATAAAATATACAAGAAAATAATCGATAAAATGGCAAGACGAACCAAGAGCAATCATCTTCGAAGGAATGGAGAAGATCACGGCCATGACTAGAACACCTACTAAAAGTAACAAAGCACACACCTGGAGAGATAACCAGGTCCTCAGAGGGACGTAACAAGATACATAAAGAACATGCCACAAACTGAATATATATAATATGTCATCAATCACAAGTAAAGTAAAATAGTCCCAATTGTAACAAGATCTGATATCTCATCATCGAAATAGTAGACTACCCCTACAACCAAACAAGGACAAGGGATAGTACACTATACCGCGATGCGATATTGTCCCAAGCTACTAATGGAACGGGGGTGATATGACATTGACGAGGGTTACCAGACCATTCTAATGTGTTTATACAGTTAAGAATAAACCTTCAACACATGGGCACTCTGGCTGCAGGAAAATTAGGTATGGTCCCACAGGGTACCAGGGACCTCAAAGCATAACATTCATCGAATGTCAGAGGCCAGCAGGAAATCAGGTATCGGGATCCAGGACAGTATCTCCAGCAGAGAGAACCGGCAATAATAGAAAGGTGCATATATGGCCCATATATTAAGGAACTATTCTTTCCATCCAATGCCTAGTAGAGTCACATCCATGACTCCTATACCTCTACTAACTACCAAGTCTCCTAACATGTCTTTATTAGCAGTTAGCCCTAACGCATGCGCACAGGTGATCAGCCATCACGCAAGTACCTCTACATGCTACTCATCTCACACATACCTCGTGGCACAACTGTGTCAAGGTTTATGATATACTCTACAAATGTTAGTCTCTTAACTCTAGGTCCATATGCAATCAAAGGATAATAAGTAAAGTAAAGCGAATATCACTGAGCAGGTAGTAAGGCAGTAACTGTAATAATGGTACAGCTACAAAATTGGAAATAAAAAACAGTGATATACAAATAACAAAAATGTAGACTAAATATAAACAGTAAATATGGCAAGGTATCTTGCCTGAGGTTGTGTGCAAAAAGGACGACGTCTGATAGTTCGAACCGTCAGAATATTGAAGCGATGAAAACCAAATCCAGCATACGTCCTCGGATGCTGAAATAAATACCACAAACGTGTTTGGAATAAAAAAATGTCTAGGAAACGCCCATCCAAAAGTCCAATTCTGAAATAGGGGCAAAATCCTAATTTTAGGTCAAAATAATATCCACCGTTAGACCCGTTTGCACCGAAACACGTGCCAGAACCTACGGTCTCTAAAGTCTTCAAACTACATGTCTACAGGTCCGGTTTGAGCAGACGAACCCAAGGTATGTCTAATTTTTTATTCCGATGAGCCGTACACAAATTCGCCCGCTGGAACGAGTCGCGGGCCCGCCAAATAGGCGTTCCAATCGACCTTCTCAGAATTGGACTAAACTTGGCACACAGGACCCGAAAAATGATTCGGTAGTGATGGTGCATGTTTCGTGTCGATCCAACGAACGAGCACGAAGTTAGGAGTTAGTTTGCAAAAGGTCGATACGGGGGTATCTCGACGGATACATACTGATTTCGTCGCACACGTGCATCGAAATCAAGTTCCGTCAGTTCCCATACGTCGGTAACATCCATATGTGCCTTTCGATGCATATAACGCGTGACCACCTCGCCTGGTTTGTCGAAGCACATGCCATATCGGAAAGATTTTCTAATTTTTTTGTTTTAAGGGCAGTTTTTTGTCGAACTTTAACAACGAATAACTTCATGCATAATAAACAAAAAGTTGATCTAACATGTGCATTTCAATCTCATTTATATTATGTTTGACTGTTTTCAATTATTTTCTACTAAACCTTAATGTACAGATCAAAATTTGGCTTCCAAATTTAGGTTTTGAAATATATTTTTATCACTACATAAATCAGGTTTTTCTCCACTTCGTCTTGATTTTTCGAGCGCGTTAGAGAGTCGTTTTAAAATCCATCTGAAGGATCTCGAAGAGGGTCATGTAGGCTATTTGTAGGAGTTCGTACAATCAAAATTGATCGAGTAAATAAGGAGGAATCTGCAATGGAAGTTAGTACCTGGAGTTGAACTCAGAACAGAGTTATTCTGTTTCAATCGGTCTGGGGCTCTTCCCTGGTGGTGCGGTCGTCGACGACGGCGCACAGGTGGTCGGGGTGATTCACCAAAGGGTGGGGGTGCTCGAAAATTGAAAGATTTGGGTTGAGATGAAGGTTCAATGAGTTTTTGGGGATAAGATTCCCCGCGGCTCAAGGCATATAAGTATGGATTTTAAATCCCAATAGTTATCAGTTTAGGATCCTATTTATCCGAAATTGATTCAGGTTATAAGGGATTTGGAAGAGATTGGATTGGGATATGATTTAGAATGGATTTGGAGGAGATTCAGTCAAATTTGGATTTGATTCATCCTATCTGCGGTTTGTCGCTGGGAGGGGTGTCGGGCCCTTGGCTGTTATTGTTCACAGTTGTGAACAGTAACGCAAGGTTGATTTTTTTTTAAAACAAATCTAGAGTAAATATATGACAACTTATATATGCCTATATAGGTTTATTCCAATTTATAAATTTCCATTTGTTTTCCTTTATTAATATTATTCATTTATTCTACATATATATCTAAGATATATATAATAGAAGTATTATATAAAATACGACTAAACGTATTTATCTAAGAAAATCCCTTTTAGCACCTAGGAATTTTATAATTAATAACAAAAATCTTAAACTTACTAACTACTCAATATTTCCTAAATTTACAAGTAATATACAACCTATAAATAATTTCTCTAATTAAGCCCTAGGTACGAAATACCATAATATTAATTTAAATAAATCTATACAAAAGTAATAATTTAAAATTTTAGGGGGGCTTACATCCTACCCAACTTTAAAAAAAAATTCCGTCCTCAAAATTAAAATAAATTTTAATATATAAAAAAATAAAATTACTAAAATTACTACAAGGGAGGGCTGGTACGTCAAATGGTAGCTCAATTTTCGAAAAGATGGGGAGGTGGTTATCACAGGAACTCAATTGACGTTATGTTCTACAAGATGGGATATTCTTCCTTCAATACTCTACCCAACTTATAGAAGCTGGCCAACCGTGAAAATCGTCGTTACAAGACTTCTGAGAAGGGCATTTTTCATAAGAAGAGGCACGAGAAAATTGGACACTTCTGACCGCAGTCTCGGATTCTAAGTTAGCCTAGTCTTATCATGGCGTTCTTGGTCGATAACTTTCATAAGAGAATTATTCTAATTTAGCATCGTCCTATTGGCCATGCTTTCAACAAATGGTAGGGATCATTTATTCGATTATGACTAGAATGTGTATGTTCAAAGGAATTCGTTCTACGCCTACTAAGAGATGACATTGAAGAAATTAGGAATTTGGGCTAAATGGTGAGGTCCATACTAAGTGCAGAAACCTTGCTATAGAATATGATTAGGCAAGTATTTTTTTTAAGTCATACTGACGAGGATATGTGGGTTGGTGTTTGGTACGTGTAGGAGGCATGTACTTGCTGGGGAGGAATGCGTACGTTGTAGATGTGATGTGTCTTGCATGGATCATGGGTATCAATTTATTTAAGGGAATGGGTCGACTTTGTATGGTTAACTCAAATAGACTAAAAATGGGCATTTATGGTTGTTCTAAGGGAAGTATGTCATAAATGTGGTGTAATTGAAATAGAGCACAGAAAGGTGCATTTGTGTAGAACATGTATGACATGCGTGTAGTGTGGCTCGTCTACTTCATGAGGGTAAATTTTGTTAGAAGGAAATGGCTAGTGTTATGCTCCAAATATCAAGGTCACGGTAGGGTATCAAAATGATATGGATAGAGATAAACGTCCAATGCCTTATTAGTTCCATTGGAACCAATCTATCATAATCATTTGCTAACTTAAGGTAAACTTATGTTTCTTGGAGGGGATTGCAATCTATGCGTTATGAAAATTTTTGTTTCCGAAATCAAAACTAAGACGTGGCACAATGATAGAATGGAATTTAGAGAAAATCAAGGTCGCGATCTTTACCGCGGTTATCTAAAAACACGAGCAAAGGGATTTCAAAATGCAATACAAAGATCATAACAACTTCCAAACAGATGGGAGAACGATTTTGGATGGTGTCCAAGTTGGCATCTCATTCTACAAGGTAGGGGACACTAAGCTCAAGGTTACAGAAATTTGGTTAATCACGGGAAGCACAATAATAGGACTTCTAAGTAGGCCAAATTTTAAAATGGTGTATGAGGCTACAAGGTTATGTGGTCGGAATCTATAGAAAGTTTGGGTATTATCGATTTAATATGGCCCATATATTGACTACGTTTGGTTAAGACAGTAGGAGAGGTCTTGGTCAAGTATATCCGGAAGCAAGTTGGTACCGAGAGATGCATAACATAGGCTACGAAGAGATGCAGTTACGAAATCTATGGAAGGAGGATTTGTGAGCCAAGAGGTGGAGCCTACATAATATGGGTGAGGGCCTATTTCATCAAGTTTTGTTTTATAGTCCAAATATGGCGATGGGCAAGAATGGGTTTAACCGAGTCTTAATGGGTTCCCTATTTGGATTCATTCTTTGATTGCATGACCCTTAGATTTTAATCTATGGTGGTTGGACAAATCTCGCAGAATCAATTTAAACCATCCCTATTAGGTTAGGATAATATAGAATAGGTTCCGACTCAAGTGGTTTGCCTAATTGTCAGTCGGGTTGGTAGAATAGGTTATGTAAGTCATAAAGATGCGCCTTCTATGACTTTTGTGTTTAAGTAGCACAAGGGACCTCTATTGAGTGGCACACTAGTGGCATGTACGTAGTGGACTTCGAGTAGATCACAACCATATATTGGCAAAAAGAATTTAGTCAAGGTTGGATCTCTAATTGTAGTCGAAAAGTACATCGAATGTTATGGTAAGGGTTATCGCTAGTCTTTTTGACCTAAAAGTCGTATCATAAAAATAGAGTACAAAGGGACGTGTTTTAATGGGACATGATATATCTACATGAAGGTGGACTCGTCTAGATCTTGTATTTGCAATTTCTTGGAAGGTAACAGCTGGTCTCGTGCTCCGCATATTAATGTCACAGTCGGGGACACCAAATGATCTAAATAGAAAGTGGGAGTTCATGGGGCACAAATTTATCATCCTAATGGAACCAACTTAATGAATCCCAGTGATCCAAAAATTTAGAAGGCTTAGAATCTATTCACTCCAAAATTCTTTCTCTGAATTAAAGTAAGGCACGATTTTTAGGATTAATGAGGTTAGAAAATTTCAAAGTTGTGGCATCGTACCTCGACTTTTGATAATAAAGAATAAGGCACGATGTAATGGATAATGTGATACGGTAGATATGAATCAAATCCGAGGATCGTACCACAAATTCTAATAAATAGAAATGATTGCGTACATTGATACATGAGTAGATAGGGTAGAAGGATCCACTTATCCATAGTACACGAGAGTTATTGATGGGGTTACAAAAAGATCTCAACAACTCAGTCATGAATTTCTATTTGTGTTAAGTCCGTCAGACTATATTATAAGGTTTCTAATGGTGTTGCACGTAGTGCTTATGTATTGTTTGTTGATAACTAGTAATTCAACATGATAGAGTGTTTAAGCTACAGGTATTGGCTAAGCTGGTGAATGTGTTCTTCTAATGCTAATTTACCTCTTTAATAATAAAATTGTATAACTTGAATGATACATGGGGGATCCCAATCTCGGGATGGCTGTCTATCATAGTCATGGTAAATGCTTGTTTTTGTTTTTGTCTATTCCTCTTATGTCTAAACTGCGGGCTTGGTCGAGTAAAGGTTGTGTTAAGGCAGAGGGATTGCTAGTTAAGCTAGGAATCAAGATGAATAATTGGAGGCTCACAATAATTGATTTCTAGAGATCAGATAGTCTCCTAGGTTGTGTTTTAACCAAAGGTAAGATCCTACTCATTCTCAAATTCAAATGACTAGAAGATCACAATAGTAGTTTGAGGGTCAAGAGGAGAACAAGTAACTCAAGGCAAGGTTCTTGTCACATGGCTGGCCGAGGGTAGCTACGCTTGTGCATACAACTATAATGGCAATGGGGGATACTCTGTATCTATCTATCAATACCATCGTTCATTTTTCCAATCAGTGAAAGAGAAAAGCAATAAAGAGTTCATGAAAGATGTCATCGAATACAATTATGCGATTCCAAGGCGAATGTATAATTCAAGAGGAATTGTCAATGCGGTCGCGGATGAGATCCTAGATACCTCTATATCTCAATCCACGTGGGATAATCATATGAAAAACGTACCAAGCGTACTATGGTTGATCAGACATAATACATTGATTCTAATTAGACAATATGCTTGTGGGCGTCCCCAGTATACATGTCCTGAACAAGCTCGATAAAGAATAAGCTTGCCAAACTAGGCTATAAATAGCGTCATCTTTTATGGTAGTTAAAAGTACAAGTACGGGAGAGAGTGATGAAAGCAGTTATAAATTGTTCAAGGTTTTTCAAGAATCCAAGTCTTGTCCGGTGTTCCTGCTTATACAGTCGTCCTACTGTCGCTTGCATTAGGCATTGGTTGACCAATGGAATATGGGCTACAAACTCTCTATATTCTAGGTAATCATATCTTTCTGCACTAGCATATATTCAATGTCACTCAGTTATACTTCATTAATGGGTTACAAGGACACGGGGTGGTCGGCCGCGAGCCATACTACCCAACTTATAAGAGTCAACTACTAGGGTGATTGAGCAATATAACACGTATAACTAGTATGATTCAACTTCCTAACCTCTATATCAAGCACGAAGGGAAAAGATACGTTTCACGGTGGGAAAGGAATCAAGCAAAAGATAATCAAGATAGTCAACCGAGGGTTCAAAATTGGATATCGAGAAGATTCAAGCTTATGGATGAGATTCCTATATCCTAATCCTATATACAGGCTCACATCGATACAGTAACGTAACCGAAGTGACAAACTCGACCTGCATGGGCCACCACAAAAATATGTAACGCTCCAGTTCCAAAATACTTAGGACTAAGTACGTATCCATACCAGCTATACACATACGAAGTATACTCCAATATATGGAAACCTCGTACGTGTACATAAGCTGTGAAATGCAGTAAACCATGATAACTAAATCTCATCCACAAAAATCAAAAGAATAGTAATATAAATTAACTCAATAATTTGTCATTTATACATGTAGTTGGGCGGAGACAAATCCACTACCAACTAATGAAATGAAAGAAAATATACAAGGAAATGATCGATAAAATGGCAAGACGGACCAAGAACAATCATCTTCGAAGGAATGGAGAAGATTACGGCCATGACTAGAACACCTGTAAAAAGTCACAAAGCACACACCTGGAGAGATAAATAGGTCCTCAGAGGGACGTAACAAGATACATAAAGAACATGCCACATAATTGAATATATATAATATGTCATCAATCACAAGTAAAGTAAAATAGTCCCAATTGTAACAAGATACGATATCTCATCATCGAAACAGTGGACTACCCCTACAACCAAACAAGGACAAGGGGTAGTACACTATACCGTGATGCGATATTGTCCCAAGCTACTAATGGAACGGGGGTGATATGACATTGACGAGGGATACCTGACCATTATAATGTATTTATGCAGTTAAGAACAAACCTTCAACGCATGGGCACTCTGGCTGCAGAAAAATTAGGTATGGTCCCACAGGGTACTAGGGACCTCAAAGCATAATATTCATCGAATGTCAGAGGCCAGCAGTAAATCAGGTATCAGGATCCAGGACCATATCTCCAGCGGAGATAACCGGCAATAATAGGAAAGTGCATACGTAGCCCATACGTTAAGGAACTGTTCTTCCCACCCAATGCCTAGTAGAGTCACATCCATGACTCCTATACCTCTACTAACTGCGAAGTCTCCTAATATGCCTCTATTAGTAGTTAGCACTAACGCATGCGCACATGTGATCAGCCATCACGCAAGTACCTCTACATGCTACTCATCTCACACATACCTCGTGGTACAACTATGTCAAGGTTTATGATGTGCTCTACAAATGGTAGTCCCTTAACTCTAGGTCCATATGTAATCAGAGAAAAATAAGTAAAGTAAAGCTAATATCACTTAGCAGGTAGTAAGGTAGGAACTATAATAATGGTACAGCTACAAAACTAGAAATAACAAATAGTGATATGCAAATAACAAAAATGTAGACTAAATATAAGCAGTAAATATGGCAAGGTATCTTGCCTGAGGTTGTGTGCAAAAAGGGCGACGTCCGATAGCTCGAACCGTTAGATTAGTGAAGCGATGAAAGCCAAATCCCGCATACGTCCTCGGATGCTGAAACAAACACTACAAATGTGTTTGGAATAAAAGATATGTCTAGGAAATGCCTGTCCAAAAGTCTAATTCTGGAACAGGGGCAAAATCATAATTTTAGGTCAAAACGATTTCTGCCATTGGACCCGTTTTGCACCAAAATGCATGCCAGAACCTACGGTCTCGTTTGAGGAGATAAACCCAATGGTATGTCCAATTTTGGATTCCGATGAGCCGTGCATAAATTCGACCGTTGGAGCAGGTCGCAGGCCCGCCAAATAGGCATTCCAATCGACCTTCTTAGAATCGGACCAAACTTGGCATACAGGACCAAAAAAATGATTCGGTCCTGATGGCGTAAGTTTTGTGTCGATCCGATGAACATGCACGAAGTTAGGCACTAGTTTGCAAAAGGTCGATACGGGGGTATCTCGACGGATACGCACTGATTTTGTCGTACACGCGCAACGAAATCGAGTTCCGTCAGTTCCCACACGTCGATAACATCCATACGCGCCTTTCGATGCGTACAGTGTGTGACCACGTCGCTCGGTTTGTCGGTGCGCACGTCGTATCGGAAAGATTTTCTAATTTTTACTATTTTAAGGGCAGTTTTTTGCCGAACTTTAACAGCAAATAACTTCATACATAATAAACGAAAAGTAGATCTAACAGGTGCGTTTCAATCTCGTTTATTTTATGTTTGAATATTTTTAATTATTTTCTACAAAACCTTAATGTACAGATCAAAATTTGGCTTCCAAGTTTAGGTTTTGAAATATTTTTTTATTATTACAGAAATCAGGTTTTTCTACACTTCGTCTCGATTTTTCGAGCGCGTCAGAGAGTCGTTTCAAAATCCATCTGAAGGATCTCGAAGCAGGTCATGTAGGCTATTTGTAAGAGTTCGTACAATCGAAATCGATCGAGTAAATAAGGAGAAATCCGCAGTGGAAGTTAGGTACCTGGAGTTGAACTTAGAACATAGTTATTTTGTTCCAGTCGGTCGGGGGCTCTTCCCTGGTGGTGCGGTCGTCGGCGACGGCACTCAGGTGGTCGGGGTGATTCGCCAGAGGGTGGGGTGCTCTGAAATCGAAAGATTTGGGTTGAGATGAAGGTTCGATGAGTTTTTGGTGATAAGATTCCCCGTGGCTCAAGGTGTATAAGTATGGGTTTTAAATCCCAATAGTTATCGGTTTAGGATCCTATTTATCCAAAATTGATTCAGATTATAAGGGATTAGGAAGAGATTGGATTGGGATATGATTGGGAAAGGATTTGGAGGAGATTCAATCAAATTTGGATTTGATTCATCCCGTTTGCGGTTTGCCGCTGGGAGGGGTGTCGGGCCCTTGGCTGTTACTATTCACAACGCAAGGTTGATTTTTTTTTCTTTTTTTTACAACTAATCTAGAGTAAATATATGAAAACTTATATATGCCTATATAGGTTTATTCCATTTCATAAATTTCTATTTGTTATCCTTTATTAATATTATTCATTTATTGTACATATATATCTAAGATATATATATAATAGAAGTATGGGTTATTTACACTAACTACCCCTATGTTTTTGATTTATAACACGGGGTATCCCTGATTTAAACTATTTACACTAACTACCCCTCCCTTTAGAAAACGTAGGGGTAGTTAGTGTTATAATTTTTTTATTTTTCCTTAAAGTAGGGGTACCCCGTGTAATAAACCAAAAACATAGGGGTAGTTAGTGTAAATAGTTTAAAAGTAGGGGTACCCCGTGTTATAAATCAAAAACATAGGGGTAGTTAGTGTAAATAACCCTAGAAGTATTATATAAAATACGACTAAACATATTTATCTAAGAAAATCCCTTTTAGCACCTAGGAATTTTATAATTAATAACAAAAATCTTAAACTCACTAACTACTCAATATTTCCTAAATTTACAAGTAATATATAACCTATAAATAATGTCTCTAATTAAGCCCTAGGTACGAAATACCATAATATTAATTTAAATAAATCTATACAAAAGTAATAATTTAAAATTTTAGGGGGGTTTACAGACCCACAGAAGAGGCACTCACCCAACCTCTTCCTGCAGACCTCCCTAGTGTGTCATGGCTTCCCTAGAACGTACACTGAATGGCCTGCCTCTGCACCTGCAAAATATAAGCACAAACTGGGGCATGGTGTTACTGATGCTAATGCTGCTGAAATGGCCTCTGCTAAATGAGAGGACGCTTGGTCGGTCCCGTACTGGTACCAACACCACCCATAGCATCATTGCTCCTCTTGGTCCTGAGGACTAAGTCATCCTCCGTAATATGTGCATCCATCAGAATATCTTCGAAGGTAGCCGTGCGGCGCCCAGATGTGCCCGATCTGACCTTTCTGTTCAGGCCTCTCCTGAACTTTTGGCCCCATCTCCTGGATCCCAAACCATGCTATTCACGAAGTAGCTAAGACAGAAAAACTTAGCAGCGTACTCATCGACTGACAAGCTCCCCTGAATCAAACCAAGGAATTGAATCTCCAAGGCACCCAAAGCTACATCAGGAAAGAACTTTTCATGTAAAAGCTTCTTGAAGGCCTCCCAAGTAAGTCCAGTCATGATGAGCCTGGGCTCCGTACAATACCATGTGAGCAAAATGTCAAACAGCTGACTAGCGGCTGCCTCGACCTGCAAACTCTTCGGAATCTAAGCTAGTCGTAAAATTTGCTCGATCTCCTCTAGCCAGTCATCTGCATAAAGGATCCCTAAAGTACCTTTAAACTCCCAAGGATACATTCTCTTGAAGTCCACAATGGTACCCGGCCTTGGCTGCTATTGAACTAGAACACCCTGAGGCTGAACGAGTTCCACCTTCTCAACTACAGCTAGTACCAGCTGGTGGGCACTCTCAATGCTCGAATGCATCACCTCAGATTGCCTCTACCGAGCCTCGGCCTTGGCTCTCTGAGACTCCACCATCTGCTGGAATAATGCAAACATCTGTGCTACATCAATCGATGCTAGAGGTGGCAGAGGAATAGTCTTTATAACCATGGGTGCACTCCTTTGTACAGGTGAAAGAGCACCCCCAAAAGTAATTGAAAATCCTACATGAACGGAAGAAATGGTAGAAGCAATCTTTGCAGCCTGAACATAGGGTCGAGAGGTAGCATACCTCCCAAAAGCTGTGCTGGGCCTGCGAGTCCAGATCACTGAGATCTAGTCTTCGACGGCATCCTGAAGACAGATCAAACAAAGGAAGTCAGTATGGCACAAGAAAAGATATTATCAAGGAAGGACAATTAAATTTGAAGAACAGTATGCAAAAGAAGAATTGGAATAGAAATCAAATAGATTGGAAGTTTCCCAGTTGTGAATGAGTATCTCCTACTATAGCCTATAACCTATATCCTAATAGCAGGATCGTAATAGCACTCTAAGTCTGAGCACCACTATGATATCGTACTAATTGCGACCTCTAAGACCTGCATGGTCCACCATAAAAATGTGTCACAATTCGCACCCTGTGTAGGGGTACGAGTATGTGGGTACATCCATCCTCTGTCGTAGTATCGGCGGTAGAATACTGTCTAGGTCAACAATGTTATCTAACATGTATAATGAATATATAAGTCATATCTGTCAATAATAATCACCTCCCTAAAAGGTAGATAATAAAATATCTGAAAACTCATACACAATCACAAATAATTAAAGGACGATAATGGCACGAAATGATTTAAAGATATGAAATGGTGAATAAGAGAAGTCTAGTAGCATAATACAAATCCACGACATAGTCTAAGAGTCTATATGTCAACATAAGTACATGTCGTAAATAATATAACATCCTGAGTCTCATAAACTGGAGACAAATCCAGTAATCCTAGCTACTAGCTAAGGCAATACTGGGGGTGCATCCTCAACAGGCACCAGCACCAAAGGAAGCTCCTAGGCATAGTCTTCGTCTACTGTGGGTCTGCAATATATAGGACAGAAGTCCTCCAGATCCTCTAGAAAATGTTATCTAGTCAGGATTAGAGTGAAACACATATACTAACAGCAGTTCCGTTAAATTGATAAAAACTATAAAATAGTAAGTAATGAAAATACATGATGGATATACAATACTAAGTTGTGAGAATATAGGAAAGCAGGTAATTATAGCATGGATAAGTTTGAACTGTATGTAATCATGAGTACGATGTATTATCAGATGATATCTAGAATAGAGCATGTAATACTAAACATTGCCTTGAGATATTAGTTTATTACGTTATCGACTTGGGACAAGATCAGGCTATTCCGTATGACCGGCTATACACAAGTACAGGTAATGGATCAGGCCGGCCATACATAAAAAGCTATGCACAAGTATAATAAGATCAGGCTACACCCTGCATGAGGTGAGAGTGAGCTATGCACAACTAGTTGGGGTATGATCACATAATCTACTGATACCTTTCCATCCCCTGACTACTATAATGGATCCAAGCATGGTACGTTACGACACGGGATTCTCTGAGAGGGTACCTAATCCCCTCAGGAATCGGAGTCCATACAAGTATAAGAACAACAACAAGGCCTGCACAAGTACACCAAGATATACCTGGAATAACATCTCATGATGGGATCCAAGATATACTAATCTGCGTACCCTCGTGTCAGGAATCAAGTATAATACTACAGACTAATATCATAAAAGTCAACAAGATAACAAAAACTATCAGAGAATGTACTTGCCTGTGGTCCTAAGCAACGAGTATGGATCGATATCCAAAGTGGAGTCACAAAGACCTAAATATGAAATATCAATGTCAATTGGTATTTTGGTGTGCTAAACATTGATATCTAAAGTGAAATATGATTTCTAGGTCAATTCTAGGTCATGGGGGTCAACTAGGTCAATTTGCCTAAAAGGTTCACTTTTAGGGTCAAACTAGTTAACACTAGTCAAAACTAGGTCCAACCTAGATTTCTAGGTCCATACATTGCCATACCAAGGTATTCTAACCAATACTAGGTAATACTAGGCATTACCCTATGTAATTACCTATATTCACACTATATTGCAATACCTTTCCTATTTACCCCAATACCCTAGGACATTACCTATACCTTAATATATGGTAATATCCAATCCTAAACCTATCACCTTTACCCTTGTTATTTACCTAGCCTATATCACATGATACCCAATTACCTGGGTATTAATCTTAACCCATTACCTACATACCTATAACTAACTACCTATACACATATGCCAATTAGCCCTATTGTTGTTCAAGACAGCACTAGTGCAGTCTACTAGGGCCAAGTAGCCCTGCTACTCCTTATGTTTCCTAGTGCACCCGTGTGCACACTCCTTGTTGTGCACTAGGCAACTCTGCACAGGAACCCCTCACCTTGCACTCACTCACACACAAAAACATTCACACACTAACCACCATACTGTAGGGCAAGACAGCAACTTGCCCAAACCATGTTGCTGTACAGGTGGCTCTAAAGCCCCCACACACACACTATATATATATATATATATATATATATATATATATGCTTATATGGGAATACACACACACAACTCCATGTGTGTATCCACATACCCCACACATGTCATATAGACACATACATTCATGCACAATGCAAATAACCAAACACTTATATATATATATATATATATATATATATATATATATATATATATATATATATATATATATATATATATATATATATATATATGGGAATACGCACACACAACTCCATGTGTGTATCCACATACCCCACACATACATTCATGCACAATGCAAATAACCAAACACTTGGTGTGCATCACCCTCGTATCGCACTAGTCTATGATACGCTTGTGATATGCTCAAAATATCTACACTAAACCTTGTCCGAACCTAACCAAAATACATGAACATGCCTAAAATTATAATTAGAAGCTAATTAGAGTAATGTATAGCTAGTGTCAAGTGTCATATGAAATGTGGCATGCGTGTGACAAGTATAGGAGGAGAAAACCTCCAAATTGTCTTCGTGTCCTAGAGTATCATGACATAGCCTACTCGAATCCATTTGTGGACATGTATCTAGACACACACAACAATCACATGCCTATTTATCCTATCAAATCAATTGACAAACACTTGGTGCACCATTCTCGGATTTTTCCAAAAATGGCATAAAACCTCTATGTAACTTATACCAAAATGGTCATTAGAGCCTAGATCTTCCTCCTATAGGTACCCTTAGTCCATGGGTGAGTTTCCTAGTGGTCCAATGCATGTATAGAGTCTAAAAAGGTAGAAAAGTTAGATGTACAACTATTGGGAGATGGATTTCCAATGTATCACCACAAATGGACACAATCGAAACTTGGACACAATCTTCAAGCCGAATTGTCTCATCTTCTAGTGCTCCTAGCCACCAAAGCTCCTAGGATCCTGGGATGAAGAATAGAAGAGGAATGGGAATGATAGGGAATAAATGAGTTGGAATTTGATGGAGGAATGAAAGGTGATTTTGGAAAATAACACCAACCTAGGAAAATATGCTCAAATAGAGGAATGAAATCAATGAACACTCTCTTTTCTTGGCCTACTACAAGAATCCCTAGTCATGCCAATGTAAAATATCCACAATGCCCTCCTAGGTTGTCGTGATGGTTTTGCTAATCAATGGAAGCTTCTAATCTAATTTGGTAATTAATCTAATCCCTATTCATGACATGTTATGACTTAAATAAATCTAAATGTGGCTAACCTAATATGTTGGTCCAAGTGTCATGACAAGTCTAATCAGGTTCACTAACCAAAGGTCCAATTAATTAGGCTAGTCTAGTAATAAATGCAACCATCACTATAATTAATTAATTAATTAGACACAATATATTAATAATGTAAAATGACAAAAATAACCCTATCTAGGATTATGGTAGTGACAACTGTTATCCCCGAATCATCTGATGTTTTGCAGTATTCTCTTATCACCAAAGAGACACATATTACTCTGGTATACTTTGTTAGAAAAGATGTCGAACTAGAGATAATTCTGCCTTCTGAGGGATTTTTAGCTGAAAAGGATGTGGCCGAGTTTGAAGGTGTTATTCCTCATACTGATACAGATACTACAATCTCTGAGATAGCCACATAATTAAGCAACTATTATGCCCTGCTTCTCCTTGTTACTACTCCATAATTGGAAGCTACTCTGGCAGCATTGAGGAGTTCTTAAGATGGCCAGTCACCAGATGAATATTATACATCGATCGGACACAGTACGTAATTCTATTCATTTACCGATCTTCATATCTTTTGTATTTCCAGTTGACTTACCGATGGACCCTCTCGCTGAGGTACTGGGATCAAGTGCTTGACTCTTGCATATCAACTATTTAGAAGATCTGTCTCATGTAGAATTCCCTCAGTCTTATAGGAGTCTACCAACAACTAGACAATTATTGATAGCTTCTAAGGGCAATATAATATTATTGTCTCTAATAAAAGGTGAACCCTTTCCCTCTTTAGATAATAAAGGGCACGCAAAGCTAGCCTTTTTATTTAGAGATTCTATCCACCGTAAGTCTTAAACAAAACCCAAGAAGGAAGCATGGGTTTTCCAAGTTGGTGGTAAGGGAATCAAAATTATGTACCGACATGCCGAGAGATTATCCCTTATCGTCATTTTCCTATGCTACCCACCCAAGGAAAATGTAATGGAAACTGAGTCCCTGGACGTCTGGTACCAAACTTGGAAAGATCTTTCATAAGCGAGACAACCGGGGACAAAAAGTCTTCTATGGTACTCTAGATGGACATGTTGTCCCTACGCGAGGATTATTGCCCGAATTTGCACCAGGCGAGAATTCATCATTGATTCAGCCCTCCTAGTCACCCATTTTCGCAAACCTCTATGCAGCAGTAGGAGGAGTATATACTTTGCAAAATCCTAGACTGGTTGGGTGGGTTACCAACAATAATGTTTGCTGGAACTGACTTACTATGTCGATATTGGAACAATATAGAATAGAGCTTGACAACATAGGGCTCTATAATGCCATCCTGGCAACTGGCTACGACATTTCTCCAAACCATAACAAGTTTCTTGCCTTGGTGGAATGAATATAATGTCCGTACTCGAACCTTTTCCACTCTACATGGTGAACTGGGGCTTGTACTGCATGAGATGCATGTGGTATCGAACTTGCCAATGGGGTACATGCCATGTGAAGAATATGTTCCCACTAGAAATGAGCTTTTGCACCTTGCCAAGAAAAAACCTTGTCTTATCGAAGTATATCAGGAGTTGATGTGTCACTATTTGGCCTGCAATCATTATTATTGGACAGATTTTGGTATGGTCTACACCAGCAAATGGTTATAATATATCTTTATGGATCGGCCTAAAGATGATAAGGCCAAGGAAACGAAAGATGTTGAGATCAAACCTATTCATACTTTTGATGTTAATCTTGTCGAAAAACTTATGTGGGACTTCAAAACACATGACAAACGCCAAGAAGATTCAGAACCTTTCCAACTGGCATCTATACTATCGGTTATCTCCGACAGACTCATAAGGAGATTTCCCGTAAAGCTTTACTAGCTGGGTTTTTATCTCTATGGCTGCGTTGATGGGTGATCCCTGGAAATTGTTCCGCAGGTCGACTCCATCATAATGTATTATTTCCAGCGGTGTGCTTAGTCTTTCGAAAGAGATTAGCTCTTCAACCGGGTAATATGGTATACCGATTGCAAGCTGGTCTTCGCTCATTCTTGAATCATTTGCTCGAAGAGCCTGTGGGTCTTAGTGACTTCCCTAAAACAGAGATGTCCTTTATTTATCTGATGGGGTGGCTATTACTTCACAATAGTCATTTAATTGCTCCAGGACTAGAAATCGGTGACCCCACTAAAGGAATATTCCTTTGCAAATACAGAAAGTCCAGATGGGAAAACGCCTCTATATTTGCAACTAGAAAAGCACTGAACCTGGAGACAAGTTGGAGTTTTTATTGCATTTCTTCACAGGTTGCACCCGAACATAAAGGTGGTCTCTTCAGTGACAAAGGCAAAGACAAATCAGACTTGCCTTTTGGAGTCTTCTTTTGGCTACTCAGTATTCAACCTTCTCATTTAACCTTTACATATGACAAGGACTGCTACTTTGAGCCATATTTGTCTAGACATTTTACAAGACAGTTCGATTATGATCAGTTTCATGTCGAGAACGCCAATACTTGCTTTCGATCAACTGGAGGTTTGGTTGACGGAGCTCAAAGATGGCAATATATCAGTATGGGTTGCACTGGGGCCAAGTTTGCCCTTCCTTCGACTGATGCTCCATTTGCATTCCAACACTAATTTATTATCTTCAGTCAATTCCTTGCACCGAGATTTTGACTTTAAAGGTAGTTTTAGGCTCTCATAAGGGGCTAATATTGGAGCTAAAACAGTAGAGGCTAATATATTGGTAGAAGAAGATTATGATGCTCTTATAGATGAGCCTCTAGAACTCAATAATGCTGGACCAGAGGATCTACCAGTTCCACCCCTATATGTCCTTTTAAAAACCAAGAAATGCAAAGCAACATCATCGAAAGAGCATCGGGCTACTGTAAATAAGGTAACTAAGAAACAACAATGGTCAAGGCCTCATACTCCTCCAAGAAGAAGTTTGTTCTCGTCTCTACCTCAACCTGAGCAAGCTGGACCATCAGTCAGGGAGCCATCTGTGACGAGAATTACAACATCTATTCCTCCTTCGCCTATTGCTGCTGAGGTCGATGAAAGAGCTCATGCTTCTTCTACCGTGGAGGCTAATATTCCGGATCCTACTTCTACCACCACAGAGGTTGGTGCAGCGGTTCTTGTTGCCATCACTACAGAAGTTAGTAGTTCTACATCTCCGATAGTTGAGGTCGATCCCCTCCTTGACACTATAGGTAAGATGCTTATGCCCATCACTACTATTGTCTGCGAATCATCTGATATTTTGTAGTATTCTCTTATCACTAAAGAGACACATATTACTCTGGTATACTCTATAAGAGAATATGTCAAACTAGAGATAATTCTACCTTCTTAGGGCTTTTCACCTGAAAAGGATGTGGCCGAGTTTCAAGGTGTTATTCCTCATACTGATATAGATACTACAATCTCTGAGACAGCCACAGAAGTAAGTGACTATGATGCCCTGTTTCTCCATGTTACTACTCCTCAATTGGAAGCTAGAGTTCTCAAGATGTCCAGTCACCGAATGAACAATATACGCCTGTCGAACATAGTACGTACTTATCCATTCTTTTCAAATCACAAGTTTTTTGCATTGCGGACCTCCTTCTCGCGAGTATTTAAAATGACAACCCAAGCTAACATGGGTCAAGGTGTTGCTTACTCTTTTTTCTTTTGGTTAGCGATTTATCTTTAATCTTCAACTTATCAAATTTCTTATACTGATGAATTATAGATGTCGAGACTAATGAAGAAGTTCTTCATGAGGAGGCTCCCATTGATGAAACTTCTGTTGAGCATGTGTCACTACCATAATTCTAGATATTGTCATTTTATATTATTGATATATTGTGTATAATTATCTAATTAATTATAGTGATGGTTATGTTGCTTAGCGGGCTAGCCTATTTATTGGACCCTTGATTAGTGAACCTCATGACATTTGGACCAATATATTAGACTAGCCTCGTTTAGACTCGTTTAAGTCATTCCCCTTATCTATTAGAGATTAGTTAATCACTTCATTAGGAATAGAAGCTTCCCACTAATTAGAATAACCATCATGACAACTTAGGAGGGCATTCTAGTCATTGTGCATTTCATGGAAGGGAGTATAGTGGTTGGCCCTAAATTCTTTGGGGACACACTCTCTCTCTCTCTCTCTCTCTATTATTCCACTCCAATTAACTTCCATTTGGTGTTCTTCTCCAAATCATTCCATTCCTCCATAAATTATCGTCAATCCATTCCAAATCCTTCCCTAATCTTTATCCAAGGAGTCTAGGAGCTTTAGAGTCAAGGAACACTAGGAGAGGAAACTTTGGCTAGAAGCTTGTGTCCAAACAGTGTCTGAATCGTGTCTATCGGGCTTTGCGTTGGGAATCCATCTCCCAATAGGTATACATCTAATTTCTCCATATTTGCAGGATCTAATTGTGCATTTTGATCATTAGGAACCTAACCATGGACTAGAAATACATATAGTAAGAAGAACCAGGCTCTAATGACCTTTTATATGGAAGTTATATTTAGTTTTTGTACCATTTTGGGGAAAATTCGAGAATGGTGCACAAAGTGTTTGTCATATAGTTTATTAGAGCTAGTTAGATTTATTTTTGTTGTGTGTGGCTAGATACGTGTCCACAATTGGATACGAATAGGTCGTATCATGATACGCCATGATACGAAGTCATTTGGGAGATTTCTTCCTCCGACACTTGTGACACACATACCACATTCTGCATGACATATTATACTAGCTAAATAATATTCTAATTAGGCTCTAATTACTATTTTAGACATGCTCATGTGATTTTAGGAGAGTCAGACAAGGTTTGGTATAGGAATCTTGGACGTATCACGAGAGTATCGGAGTATTGGTGCGATACTACCGTAGTGCACACCAAGTGTTTGTTAGTGTGCATATATGTATGTGTGTCTTGTGGATATATAGTGTGCGTGTATCATATGCATATGTACTAGTGTAGGGGAATTTGGAGTTGTGTGCCATAGATACATATGTGTGTATGTATAAATATAGGAGAGAGAGTGTGTGTGTGTGTGTGTGTGTAGGTCTATATGATATAGGGGAGAGAGAAAGTGTATGTGTAGGTCTATATGATAGATATATGTGAGGGTGTGTATGATATGTGTGATTAGTTTTGTATAGGTGAGTGTCTTGTGTGGGGGGAGAGAAGGGGGAGAAATCTGTAGGCAGGTAACAGGAAGATGCAGCATAGTGTAGCTGCATAGTGGCAGCAATAGGAAGGGGGATTTATGTGTACCTGCAGCAGCATAGTAGCTGAAGTATGTGCAACTGTAGCAGGGCAATTACTGCAGCAAGCAATATACTGGAGGAAAAATTGCAGCAAGCAGTATAGTATCTATAGTAGCACAGTAGCAAGTTGCAGCAATGCAGTACATTAGTATGGAGTTGGCCTGTGCACAGGGTAGAGGTTGTGTGCAGTCTTGCACTAGAGTGCAGGGCAGTGTAGGGATGTTCTAGAAAAGGGAGTAGCTAGACAGCTAGCAGTGTAGCAGCAGATTTCTGTAGGGACACCTTCATGTGTATAAATAGTTATAGGTAGAGAGGAGGTTGTTTGCATGTGTAGGAATATAGAATGCAGGAGTGTGCAAGATTAGGATAGGTGAAGCAGTAAGCTTGCAATGCACTAACAGCAGTAACCAGTGAGGGCAACAACTCTGTGATTAATACAACTGGGCATTAGTAGCCGATATGTGGGATGGATATCATATGCACATACATAGGGATATCTATATGTGTATAGATAGGGATATCTATATATGTGCATAAGGATATACATATAGGCTTAAATATAATCTATAGGTTACAAATCCTTCAAGGATTGTAAAACCCCCTTATTTTCTTTTTTTATTTATTTAGTGGTATTTGGTAATATTAATTATATTATATGGGTATATATAATTACATAAGTTAAGGAACTAATAGATTTATAGTTAAGTTCATTTATTAAAACCCATCAACCCTTTTTTTTGTTTTATTAAGCCCAAACCCAGCTGAGTAAGGTTGCAATTCTTCCACCCTAGTCCCATGCACCCTCAGGAATAGGGACTTCCCTCATGTTCTTTCGTGATCCCATTTTCTAGTGCCCACGACCCATTCAGTCCCCATTTTGAACTTTAATACATCTCCACTCTCCTTCCCATTCTCTACACTCCATTCCTTTCCTTTCCCACCTTTTTTTGCACCCTCGACACAGTCGGTCGAGCACGATGGCAAGCAAGCCACTCCCTACGTGTCGCTTCAAATACCATAGCTCCAGACCGGTGCACAACGTCCATAGCGAACCCGTTTTCGAAGTTGCCTGTACCGTCGTTGGCGCTCGCCGCCCACAGTTTCTATCACAGCCTCGCCATCTTCTTCGCTTAGAGCCCGAACTCATCTGCCATTGGCAGCGCTCGCCAAAGGCGACACCTCAAATAACCAACTCGAAGCCAACAACAGAACCCGACGTATGTCAACGGCACCGTGGACGAAGGAGCTCACCTCGATCAGTCAAGAGCCCCTTCCCTTGGTTCCAGTAAAGCAAAGGTGAACCTTGAAGACCTCTTCCTTTTAAATATTTCATATCCTAAGTGAAGATAGGAATTAAGAAAAGGGGAGAAGCAATGGATAGTTAGGAAGAAGAGTGGGGACACAGTGCATTGCTTGGAGACTGTACACGTAGCACACACTTAGAAGAGGTAGCATAGCCACATTTATTAACTAAGTTAACACACAACTTTATGACAAATGTATAAAATAGTAACATGTGATGGTTAAGTAACCATTTTACTCACCGTAAAGAACTATATATATTATATATATTATTTCTCTCTTTCTAAAAAAAAAGATGTTAGTTCCATTTTGCATATAACCCCCTCCTAAACTACTCCATGCACCATAGCTATATATTATTACTTAGCATTATGATGATGAGTAGGGACTAGGGAGTAGTATGATATGGTTCAAGTACATGTTATATTAAAAGAGTAGAAAATTCATAAAAGGACACCTAAAACTTAGATAATTGGACATTGGACACTATATGTTATATTAATGCTTGTGTTTATATATATATATTTTGTAGGCCCTTGAATTATTTAAAGCTTGGAACCTAACCTTCATAGAGTTGACCCGAACTCACACTTGGACCCCAGGCAAGTATACCTGACCACATACAGTTTATTTACATGCATTTATTATTTAGTTATTATGTTGTTTACATATTTTTCATTTACATATGACATGTCATTCTCTTGTGGTATATGTGCAGTCTCACTTGACATTTTTTTCGTGTTGCTTACCTTGCGTATTCACCTATGTATCGAGTCTCTAGTTACGTGTCTTGATGCGAAAGACTTGACTTCCTAGTTCCTTAGGAGAGAGTGTTATATTAGGCATGGCTACTACCACTCGATCGTTAGTGCCTCTCCGGGCTGCGATAGAGACTTGTTTAAGGACTGTTAGTGCCTCACCGGACTGCGATCATTATTATATTATAATTTGATAGCCATGACTCATTGTTCGACATAACAAAAGGTTGAACAAACTTTTTGCTTTATTGAAAGTATAAGGTATCTGTGTACAAAGAAGGAAGTCCTAAACAGGATATTCTAAGTATAGGAAGAAGAGGTTTCTGGGAAAGTGTGATGGTGGAGATCGAGCACTGCAGCGGCTCCTTTACTCCGTTGACGATCTGACGATGAATCAACCTCGCTCTGGCTCTCTGGCGCCTTTGATGGAACTTTGGGGTCACCGATCAAAAGGCTATCTGGAGGAGAAGATCCCTTGGAGGGGGTTGTTCTTCTGTTGGTTGGTTGGTAGATTGTTCCTTCTTAGATGAAGGTTGTCGCTCTCTAGTTGCAGGAGAACTCCTTATATTTATAAAGAACCGAGCACATATGCGATGTGCATTAGGGTTCCTGAGATATAAAAGAATCTGCTGGTATTGCACGGTACGGGCTTCTGCGGCACTGACACGTGGCGGACTTCGAGATTCCCCTCAATCGAGATCTCTGGCGGTTATCAACATAACCGAAGGAGGTGACACTTGGCGCATGCCGATTTGCTTGCTCGGATACAGCTAAGTAAATCTTATGATTTCATCCTAGATTTGGACTCTAATTGATCCTCGTCTAAGATTTAAATCAATTTGATAAGATATCAATCATGATTTAATCCCAATCTTTTATGCAAGAGGCGGTTTAAACAAACCAATTGGGGTCGACCCATGCTTCATGTACCTCTGGTGAGGACTAAGTACTGTTATGCTTCTTGAGCGACGAGTAGACCGTGTTTCTGTAGACGACGGAGCCTCTGTGCTTTCAGGCGACGAGTGGACTTGGCTTCGAATGATGACGAGACTTCTGTGCATTTAGAGCAACGATGAAGCTGTGTTTCGGAGTAACACAGTCACTGTGTTGTAGGCGACGAGTAGGCTTGTGCTTCAGGTTGGCGAGGTTACTGTACTTTTGGAGCGACAGGCTGACTTGTATTTGTTGCAATAGGAGTTTCCAAGTCTCTTGTAGAGAAGTGACTTAAGCGTCTGGATCGGAGCAAATGACTGCGCCATGGAAATGGAGATGATGTGAATATATCACCATCCTGCTCCTCATGTAGATGCATGTAAGTAGCTTCACCTCTGAACTTTGAAGGCGTTGGCTTTGGAGAAAAGGGTATAACACCCTTGTGTGTCTGGGTTTACGCAGGCAGGTAGCTGCGCCTCTTGAGTAAAGATACTGGTTTCTGAAATAAAGAAAAGGGCGGGGCCTACCACCATCTTGCTTCTGAGGTTGGTGCAGGCAAGTAGCTGTGCCTCTGCCTTGAAGGCTTTGGCTTCTGAAGTAAAGAGCGATAAATACCCGCTCTTTAAGGACTTTCCTCTTAATTGCCACCATAATATGGGGAAGTTCTCCTCTGAAGAGTTGTTGTCTTCTTCTTGGCATCCTTTACTACCATGCGAGATCCAAACTTAAATTCGAGCGACAATTGGTCTTGTATAAGTTGGCTGCTGATTGAGGCTTTTCTCGTTCATAGAAGCCATGTTCTTATATAAAAACTTTGTGTAGAAGGAGCCATTGCTGCCCTTAAGAAGTATGTAAATGTCCTCCTTAGGGAGTTCAACTATGGGCGACGTCTGGGGGATCTTCGAGGTCTTGACGACCTAGGTCATGGGTGGATAGCCAACCCGAAGAGCCACAGGTTGTGCTATATCCTTCACATTCTGGGCTTCGTGACCTGCTATACTCTTTAAAGGCTCGAGCCAATGACTGATTCAGGAAGCTGCTTGCTTTGGCTGAGTGGCTGATATGTTTCTTGGAGCTATGCCCGTAAAAAGGTCAGAATATGCCTCGATGGAGGTCAATCTTATGGCATGAAGAAGAAGGGTTACGCTTTGACGAAGACCGAATCCCTTGTAGGCCCCTCTAGGCTCTGTCGAATCTGTACCAGATCCTTTGTTGACAAACAGAATTAGTCCTTTTTGTGTAGTCTCGATGTGTCTATGCTAGACTTTGGTAGACGTGACACATACGGGACTTCTTTCCATATCTTCTATTTTGTCTTTTTAGCACTTGGGCTGAGCCTTTGTATCGTTTGCTTTGTGGCGAAGGGATTCATCAGCTGAGATTTTTTATGCTTCTACAAGACCTCCTTAAAAGTGTCCCAAACTTGAGTCAAGCTCGGGATAATTTGAACAGAAGCATGAACACGTGGCAGGATTGTACGAGCTGGGTGATGGCTGGTGTCACGCCTAGCTCTTTAGCATTAATTGTCCTAAGTCATCATTTCAGAGCAAGAGCTCCTAATGACTTATTGATATTGGAGCCTCTTGCATCTTTGTAGGGATTGTGAATCTCTTTGGCAGAGGAGGTTCAGAGTCAAGTTCCTTCGGTCATTCGCAGTACTATTATCTGACATGGAGTGGAGCTTTGGCTTAGCTTGCAAGCTTCTTTCTGACTGACATCTGGCTCGTACTTGGACCACGTGAATAGTCTATATAAAGGACTACCCCTTCCAAGAGAAGACTCAGCTACTTCCACAACGGCCTTGCTTGCCCGACACTCGGTTATTAATGACCCTGGAGTTTGCTTGAGGCGGCCGTCGGTAGTAAACATTTTCATCTGAATAAGCCGTAGTAGAACTACCATAGGATCTCAAGACGTCCCCACGCTCTGGATGTCATGGGCGTCAATGGCGTCTTGGACCTCTGCTTCATGGATTTGGATTGTTTGCCATTTCGAGGAATAGCAAGGACTGCAGCTATGGTTGCTCTCATGGCCAGCTGGGGAGATAGGGGAGTCCTGTGCTGGTCTTCATCCCTGACTCGGGCCAGAAGCTACTTTGGGCAGTGGCTTCCTTTTAACCAGGAAGTGATTGGTTCTGTCACCGCCTCGCCCGCGCTATTGAGAATTTGTGCAGCAATTTTAGCCTTTTTTGCTTCTGTGTATGTAACTACGAAGAGTCTGTAATCGGTCTTTGTAACCACATGTTTTTATAGATAACAGCTTTCCTGTCCCCTTTGCTTTTTTCTTCAAAATAAAGAGGGAATCTTCACCAGGGATTTGCCTGACCAGAGGTAATATGGACGTGGTAGGCTTAATCTTTGTCGGGATATAGAACAACAATACAGAGGTAATATGGACGTGAACTGTTTTCTAGACCGCCAGAATAACCATAGAACTGATGCGAGAAGAACGTCTACTCAGAGGTAATATGGACATGGTAGACGCATCTCCCAGGTATAGAGAAGCAATCCAGAGGTAATGTGGACGTGAAGTGCTTCATCTACTTGAGAGAATATATAGGAGAGAGAGGAAGATCCCCTTACCATAACTCATATGCACCCTTTTCAGGGGATGTGGGCGCCTATGTTGGTTCTGCCTTCAGACGTAATATTTCTTTAGAAACTTGCCGTTGATGGGCATCATTAGCAAGTCACCATTAGGCTTAGCTAGCCGATAAGCCCCGCTGGACTATACCGTTTCAATGACGAACGGTCCTTCCCACATGGGCTCGAACTTCCTAGTCGTCTTGTGAGTCATTACCATCGATCTTCGTACTGCCAAGACGAGGTCGCCCACTCAGTATGATCTTTTGCGGACCTTTTTGTTGAAGGCCCCAGAGATGCGGGCTTGGTAAAGCTCGATCCTTTGCTGCGCAAGCAAGCGCTTTTCATCCAGCGCTTCTAACTCTTATAACCGTCTGCACTTATTATCTTCGACGGTTAAGCTTGCAGAGGCCATGTTAGCAGACAACATCTTTTAAAAGACTTGACCGATGCTGGTGTCAGAGTCCCAAGTAGAGGAGTCAGAAGAGTGTGAGTGCCTCATGACTTCTTTCTCTAAGTCTTCTGAGGTGGAAGTAGGTGTAATGTACCCCAACCCTCGACGGGTACGTTGGTAATAGTTTTAAGCTTTTTCCTTTGGAGCATGAATACGTAAGGGAAGACGCTGGCCCTTGTCATAATTGAGCCCCTTGTTGTTGTCCAGGTCGTAACCCATCTTCTGGATGAGGTTTTTAGCCTGTGTAGTATAGCGGTAGAACTGCATCTTGCCAATGTCGAGGTATGGGTCTTCAAAAGTTATTCGCTGCGGATGCTTCAATTGACCGAATATGATGGGTTCCTCTTCTTTTTTCCTGGCTGGAACTACGAAGTAGGCACATTGGGCAGGGACAACTCAGCTCACATGGTTGACAGTCATCACCTGCGTCTGTAGCTTACGCAGAGAGTTGTCTAGAAAATATTTATTGTTCCAGCATGCACCAGAGTAGTTCGAAGACAACTTCCTGTTAATAAAGTAGGATATGTTATCCCGGGAGATTACATCGACGAAAGAGTGTGCCTCCGTGTTGGCACAGACATAGTCTTCTAGCGCTTCGTCAGTGAGGACTAGAGTTGTTGTGGGAGGAGGGTGAGGACGCTTTCTTTTCAGTTTGACCAATAAAGGGGCTATGGTCGCATGCTCTTGCGCCTTCATGGTTGTGAATCCTGTACAGAGATGATAATTCCCTCAGAGGGGATAGCTTTATTGGGGACGGGGTATTTACTCAGAGGTTATGTGGACATAGCAAACACGTAAGATTTTGTAGAGATACTTTCCTTACTCAGAGGTGAAATGGACATGGTAAGGATAGACTCTCCTGGGGTATAGAACGACTCGGAGGTAATATGGACGTGTAGGGTTCTATAGATGACAATTGTGGGGAATTGTCAGGGAAAGGGTGCATTGCTCAGAGGTTATATGGACATGGCAAGCATCTTTCTACTAGAATAAACATTCAGAGGTAATATGGACGTGACTGTTTTCTAGGGTGTTATGACAACTTTGGGGTTATCATAACAGGGTGACTACTCAGAGGTAATATGGACATGGTAGACATAATATAGAATAACACTTTAGAGGTAATATAGACGTAAAATGTTTACTAAAAATTATGACAGCTCACAGCTACTATGGGAAGAGGTGACTACTAAGAGGTAAAGAGGACATGGTAGACACAACTTAGGATAACATTTCAGAGATGAGAAGGACATGAAATGTTTCCCAAGAGAGTTACGATGATCACTGGTTTATCATGTCGGGAGTCAGGTCAGGATGGACCCACATGACTCTGTCCGGTGGTGTGGAGAACGGGGTGAGCCCTTGAGCGTTGTCATGTGGTGGTGGAAGGTTGACTACTTCCATTGTCGCCTTTGAAATGGAGACGATGTCGTCTTGCACCTCTGTGGCTGGAAAACTCCCAAACTGGAGAGTAACCATATTGGCCGTGATGGTCTTCTCCTCATAACCCAACGATATAACGTTGGCATTGATGAGGTGCTGGATTTACCTTTTCAACATATAGAAATTTCGTGTTGAGTGGTGGACGTACTAGTGGTAATGGCAGTAATTGGGATGGTCCACCTTTTCCACTTCATCAGGATGCCTGGGTGCCGGGATGGACAGTTTGCCACTCTTCGTAAGCATCTTGAAGAGCTCTAGCGTATCCTCGTCATTGAAGGAGTGAGTCTCCTTCGGCCACTGCGTTTTCGCGGACTTATGGTTTACGGATGATGAACCTTTGGAGATGTTGACAGTCATGGCTGCTTGCCTTTTCCATCTTTGGGGTTATTGCTGGATGAGCGTCTCCTCTTGTCTTCAGGTGCAGGAAAATGCAGCCCCATGAGCTGTACGTCCTGGGCTTTCCTCTATACGGCGTCCGCCTCTGTATTGAAAGGCGTCCATTCCGTGCAGGGAGTACTGTGCTATAATTTGATTACGGGTAGCATGTTCTTGTGGCATGAGTCCATAAGCATGGTCTCAGGCATGCCAGGCGGTAATCTGATTGCTGCCTGGCGGAAGCGATCGATGTATGCGTGGACATGCTCCTTCTCCCTCTGGACAATCTCCATGAGGGTCGGCATCGTCATGTCCATCCCTCCTTCATAGAATCGGTCTACGTACAGAGTCTTCAGGTCTTCAAATGACGAGATACAATCGTCCAAAAGACTGCAGAACCATTCATAGGCTACCCCCTGCAGGGCTCCTATGAATATGTTGGATAGGAGGGCGTCATCCTTTGGCAGGTGCCCAGTTACCAGGCAAAGTACCTCAAGTATTATCGAAGAGACCCATTCCTTTCGTAAGGTGTAAGCATCTGCGGATTGTATTTGGAAGGGTAGATGACGTTGTCCCACTCGACAGGATATGGCTGTCGGATACCCATCTTTCGGAGTGCTACTAGCTTCTCCTTGGCATCATAACGAGCATATAGCTCCTTGATGTCCTACTGTATCTTGGCCGACATTGCAAAACCTGTAGCCGATGGAGTAGACGAGGAGGGTCCTGCCTGGTGGGCGGTAGGCAGCCTGCTGGATCCGTCATTGGTTGGCAGATCAAGCGCAGGTGTAGAGGCAGCGGAGGCCATATTGCTCTTGAGGTCGATTATGATCGAGGACAGAGTCTTCATGGTGTCCGTCAACGTATCTAACTTTGTCTCGAAAGCTTCGATACATCTGAGAGCTTCGTTGTTTTCTTTTTCGTTGCCATCGACCATGAATACGGACCAAGTGTGAGGATGAGTTGAGGGAGCCGTGGATCATTCGCTCTCTGGCTCAGACGCCTAAGCCTCACCGTCTTGAGGATACACCATAAGATTATGATCTTCCTCGGACTCAGCACGGTTGCTACCCCCAGTCTAGTGACTGACTGTGCCGATGGAGGCATCCATATCATATTTCTTCTCCTCAGATCAAAATACAGGGTTGTCGTACATGGTAGGAGGCTGGCTACCCCTAATATTTGGCATGGTACACAATGCAGATCTGGAATGAGTGCCTTGGAACACACTTGTATCGGGCACCTTAGCTTTGCTGCTCTTCGACCTCCTCTTCAGTTTAGCGACCGATAAGGAAAGATTCCGGGACGGCTTCTCGAAAGCACTAGAACCCTGCACCGCGTAGCACGTGACAATGCAGGGTTCGTCTTCTCTATGGCTCACCGACCCTATGTTGAGCCTCTGGCATGGGGTCGACGTGGAGTGAAGTCTCTGGAAGACGGAATGCTGGCTCGATGATGGCATAGCCGTCTGCTGGCAGCAGTAGTTGATAGTAATCTGGGTATAAGAGTGCCTTGATTTAGGCATGCCCTGCACCGTAGATTCTTCATTCGCTTGGAAGAGGGTCGGATCTTCCGCCATGGCACCCCCATTGTATGTACAAGGAAGCTGCACGCAAGTACGGTCAGAGCGGGTCTGGCAGGGAAGCCTCTTGTCGCTTCTGTGGGAACGCTGCTCGCGTTCCGTAGGACGTACCCCCTGGCTTGGCTCTCGGAGGCATGGATCCTTCGCTCTCAATGCGGGCCTCTAGTCTGCCATAGGTGCAGTGCGCTTATTGTACGAAGCACGAAGCACCTGGGATCTCTTCCTACTATCCCCAGTGGGTGAGTAGTATTCAAAGTCCGCCGAAGGCTCGCCTAAAGGGAAAGTGATTCTATCGAAGACAGATCTTCTTACCGGCAATGCTCCCATCGCGAGGGATTGGACCGGTGTGCGCTTCCTTTGGCGTCATCATGCCTTCGTCAGATCAACCATAGAACCACCGTCTTCCTCGCCATGCTTTCCCAAGACGGGAATCGGGCGAGGGGATAAGGCTGTAGCAGCCGAAATCTTCTCCGTGGCTTCGGCGTTGAGGTGGTCCTGAGATGCAGTTCCAGCCATCGTGCTGCTAGCTACAGCCGCCTTAGGCCTCCAGACACGTCGAATCTTCTTTGGTTGTACAAACCGCTTCGAAGTCTTTGATTTTTTATTAGAGAAGAGATCTTCAAAAGCTTGCTGGTCGAAGCGTACGACCAGCATGTCTTATAAAGATCCCAACAATTTTTCATCAGATTGCGTCACCGCCTTTTCGTTTGAGTAGAAGGTAGTCTCCAGCAGAGTTGCCATTTTGTTCGACATAACAAAAGGTTGAACAAACTTTTTGCTTTATTGAACGTATAAGGTATCTGTGTACAAACAAGGAAGTCCTAAACAGGATATTATAAGTACGGGGAGAAAAGGTTTTTGGAAAAATTTGACGGTGGAGATCGAGTACTGCAGTGGCTGCTTTACTCCGTTGACGATCTGGCGACGAATCAACCTTGCTCTGGCTCTCTCGCGCCTTTGATGGAACTCTGGGGTCACCGATCAAGAGGCTGTCTGGAGGAGAAGATCCCTTGGAGGGGGTTGTTCTTCTATTGGTTGGTTGGTGGATTGTTCCTTCTTAGATGAAGGTTGTCGCGCTTTAGTTGAAGGAGAACTCCTTCTATTTATAGAGAACCGAGCACATATGTGATATGCATTAGGGTTCCTGAGATATGAAAGAATCTGCCATCATTGTACGGTACGGGCTTCTTTGGCGCTGACACGTGGCGGACATCGAGATTCCCCTCAATCGAGATCTTTGGTGGTTATCAACATAACCAAAGAAGGTGACACGTGGCGTGTGCCGATTACTTGCTCGGATATAGTCGAGTAAATCTTGGGATTTCATCCTAGATTTGGAGTCTAATTGATCCTCTTCTAAGATTTAAATCAATCTGATATGATATCAATCATGATTTAATCCCAATCTTTTATGCAAGAGGCGGTTTAAACAAACCAATTGGGATGGACCCATGCTTTCTGTGCCTCTGGTAAGGACTAAGTACCGATATGCTTCTGGAGCGACGAACAGACCGTGCTTTTTTAGACGATGGAGCCTCTGTGCTTTCAGGTGACGAGTGGACTTGGCTTCGAATGACGACGAGACTTCTGTGCATTTAGTGCAACGATGAAGCTGTATTTCGGAGTAACAGAGTCACTATGCTATAGGCGACGAGTAGGCTTGTGCTTAAGGTTGGCGAGGTTACTGTGCTTTTGGAGCGACAGGCTGACTTGTATTGGTTGCAGTGGGAGTTTCCAAGTCTCTTATAGAGAAGTGACTTAAGCTTCTGGATCGAAGCAGATGACTGCGCCGTGGGAATGGAGATGGTGTGAATATATCACCATCCTGCACCTCATATGGACGTATGTAAGTGGTTGTGCCTCTAAACTTTGAAGGCGTTGGCTTTGGAGGAAATGGTATAACACCCTTGTGTGTCTGGGGTTGGCGCAGGCAGACAGCTGCGCCTTCGAAGTGAAGACACTGGTTTCTAAAGTAAAGAAAAGGGAGGGGCCTACCACCATCTTGCTTCTGAGGTTGGCGCAGGCGAGTAGCTGGGCCTCTGGCTTGAAGGCTTTGGCTTCTGAAGTAAAGAGCGATAAATACCCGCTCTTTAAGCACTTCCCTCTTAATTGCCACCGTAATATGGAGAATTCCAAGGGTGTAAGACTGACATTAGTCGTGCTGAGTCTTAGGTTCATCCCATTAATACGTGAATTCTGACTGTCGGCCATGTAGCATGCACTCTGGGCCAATCTCGATCCTATTAAAAAGGGGAAGTTCTCCTCTGAAGAGTTGTTTTCTTCTTCTTGGCATCCTTTACTACCATGCGAGATCTAAACTTAACTTCGAGCGACGATCGGCCTTGTATAAGTTGGCTGCTGGTTGAGGCTTTTTTCGTTCATAGAAGCCATGTTCTTATAGAAAAACTGTGTAGAAGGAGCCATTGCTGCCCTTAAGAAGTACGTAAATGTCCACCTTAGGGAGTTCAACTTTGGGCGACGTCTGGGGGATCTTCAAGGTCTTGACGACCTAGGTCATGGGTGGATAGCCAAACCGAAGAGCCACAGGTTGTGTTATGTCCTTCCCATTCCGGGCTTCGCGACCTGCTGCGCTATTTGAAGGCTCGGGCCAATGACTGCTTCAGGAAGCTGCATTCTTTGGTCGAGTGGCTGATATGCTTCTGGGAGGCTGCGCCCATAAAAAGGTCAGAATACGCCTCGATGGAGGTCAATCTTCTGATATGAATAAGAAGTTTTGCGCTTTGACGAAGACCGAATCCCTTGTAGACCCCTCTAGGTGTCTGTACCAGATCCTTTGTAGACGAACAGAATTAGTCCTTTTTGTGTAGTCTCAATGTGTTTGTACTAGAATTTGGTAGACGTAACACATAAGGGACTTCTTTCCATATCTTCTGTTTTATCTTTTTAGCACTTGGGATGGGCCTTTGTATCATCTACTCTGTGGTGAAGGGATGTCATAAGCTGAGATTTTTCACGCTTCTACACTCATATTTTATTCTCTATGACATGTCACCATCTGCAGTTTCTTATGGAATTCTTTTCTTGTACTTGCAGTTGTTTCATATTTTCATTCATGTCTTTCCACGCAGGCTAGATATATTGTATTGTATGCTTGTATAATATGTATCTTGTTATGTCCCCTGAGGACCTGGACTTTTCTCCAGGTATAGAAGAGAAATATCCATAGGTTTACGATTCTGACCCGACGCAGGAGCACCCGTTACAGATCATCAAGAGATTGATCTACCTGAGTTTGTATAAGCGAGGCTCACCATGCTTTCCATTATTTCTTTTACTTGTTTCCGATAATTAGTCTACTATAAGTGGTTTTGTCTCCACCGAGACTATTTTATTTATCTTTGCTGCACTTTGTCTTGTTATCTTGTTTCAGTACTTTATTCACCTATGGACTCTTTTGTTATATATTGTGGATGATATGTAGATTTTGTGACTTAGATGTTGTACAAAACCCCTTTACAGACAGCATAAGTGCATTCTTGAGGGGTTTCCATAGCATGGATTAGCCCTCGAGTATGTACCAGCTGGCCAAGTCATGTGTCAGTCATATGAGATTTGGGACTGGGGCGTGACATAGTTTTTGTGGTGGACCATGCAGGTCGAGTTATCTGTTTCAGTTACGTTACTGTACTAAGCGGACCTGCAAATAGGATTAGACTTTTTATCTTATCCACATTTGACTTGTATCGTTCTTGACTCGTATCTTGATTTAATTTTATTCCTTGACTTGCATCTTGCTTGAATCTGTCCTTGGCTAACGATTTCTTTCTATACGGATAATGGATCCACAAAACAGTTGCACAGCTCCTTTGGATAATCCACCAGTTATCACCGTGATAGACACCGATGGAACTCCATAAACACTTGGAGGCCAAACTACTCAGTAGAGCAACCAACCGCATCCATACACCTCGAGATTTCGAAGGGACGATATTCCACCACCTCCCCAGTTTACTCCGCAGATGCCATATGTGTCACTTCAACAACAGCCCCAGCAACCCGATGTACCATCGATGTACCAGTTCTTTCAGCAGCTGATACAAATGCAGTGTCAGCAAAATGAGATTATAAGGCAAAGCATTCTAGCAAGCAAGGAAGGTTCGATAGACAAGTTTCGAAATATGATGCCGCCAACCATTAAAGGAACAGAGACTCCAAACGAAGTCACCGCTTGGCTAGTGAAGATAAAAAAAATATGCTCAAGGCTTCCGAGTTACTGAAGAAAAAATGGGTAACAATGATTCGACTCCAACTAGAGGACCTTGCGCACCATTGGTAGGAAGGTCAAGAGAGAAGTTTGGGAAACAACCAAACTTGGAAGGAATTAGCAAGCTCTTCAACGAGTGTTTCTTTTCTACCACTGTCATGTTCGAGTTGCAACAAAAGTTCACAAGTTTGCGCTAAGGCACAATGACTATGGACGAGTATGACGCCGAGTTCAGCCGCTTGAGTAGATTCGCGCCTTCATTAGTTCAAGTAGAAAAGGAGAGAGAAAGAAGATTTCATCAAGGCCTCAACTTCAAGTTGTGATAGTTGATCGGGACCATAGCACACACGACGCATGCGGCAGTTCGTAGCATAGCAAAGGTACAAGAAGCCATTCGACGAGAGGAACCAATAGTGAAGTGGCATCCCATTTTAGCAAAAGCAGCAAATCGATCAATGTCTGAAGGATCGGAGAGACGTTCCTCAACGCATCAACAACTGCGGCATCGCCATACCAAAGCCCAGAACTTCAAATTTGTCATTATTGCAAAAAGAAAGTGATGGAACTGGGGATTCCCAGGACCCTTCCTCTGGTGTGCGTATTGATCGATAGAAAGTTAAACAGATCTAATACGTGTTCTAACCCTTCATAGGCGAAAACTAGGGTTCACGAATTATACCTTCGGCAGAAAGGAGACAAGTAATTCCTGGCAATCTCGAGCGGACGACCCCAAGATCTTCTGCACGTAATCCTTCCTCGAGTTGGACGTCGTGTGGGCGACGATCTCCCAACCTTTTCTTCTCCTTGGCAGCACTCTCTTTCTCTCCTTACGTGAATCACGAATTTAGAGAAAATTTTAGATTTCTAATCCGTAATCTGGCGGCCAGAGAATAGAGGATATATATAGGCTACGGCAGGGACCATGAGGAAAAATTAGGGTTATGCCTCCTAACGGATCTGGATATCCCGTGTTCAGCCCGAACACACAATCCAGGCCCATTAACAATAGCTCGGTCCACTAATGAGCTATTGTTGCACTACCTCCCTAATCCCAAATTATGTTTGTGGGCTCCTTTTATTATATGCTCGTTTGGCCCCCCTATGTTAAGATATCGTATGTCCGTCGATCAAATTAAGTTACTGACAACTATATTGATTTGACATCTTTTATCCTTAAGTAGTACCGCTCAACTTTATTTATCATGTCGGATATAATCCACCTGCAGGGTTTACATGACAATCCTTATGAGCTCCTTAAGAGGACATCATCAACCCGATGTATCGGGATATGGATTCCATTTATAATCAACAGCCCATCATACATACAATGTTATTACCCAATTCATAGAGGTTGTTGATCCATAATGAATCTCACTCTTTTATGAGTCAAAGTAATGCACACTGCATATACATGTCCGTTATTATATCCGGATTAAGAGTACAAGAATCCATAATAACAGAGGTGTTTGTTCTCTTATATAGTCAGTACAAAGAGAACAACCTCAAGTGGTCCTGTTCAATACACACAAAGTGTACTAGTGTAAACCTATAGTCAAGATAGACTAATACCATATTACACTACAACCTTTCCAATAGATTGTCCAAGTCCATCTAGGTTGTGAACTATTTATATACTCTATAGGAAACTGATAATATGATCTTCTGTGTGACACCACACACCATATTATCTATAGTATAGAATATCAGACATTTGCATTAACACTTGCAACAAATACAATATGCAAACATTTGCCCATATGATTCTCATTCAAAATTTAAGGAAATAAGGTTACTACAAAAGTGATGCTTTTAGTATATAACCCTAACAGAAAGGACATATCCAAAGTAATTATCGCCGTAGACTAGGACATTGTTTACATTGTGGCTTCGATCAACAACAGCTCCAAGGTTGTCCCGAAAGGCGCACTGAAGGATCGATATCAAAGTCATCGGCTTCTCCAGTAGGTGGACCAAAGCGATAAGGACAAGCTTTCGTTTTGACCATTGAGGGTTCGTCGACACTGCAAGAAGCTAATAAAGGTAAGAGTTATACATGATAGTCACAATAGGATATATGGTAGCTCTATAATAGTTATTGTCTTGTTAATTGTGACTTAGAAAATAGTAGTAAAAGCTTGGGAAGCCCCTTCTATATGTTTGTAGTTATAAAAGTGTACCCTCCCATCATTGCTTGTTGTGTGTACTCCTGAATTTCGAGAAGGAAATTTTTATAACTTAGGTAGAATGTAAAACCCCCTCACTTTTTATTTAGTGGTATTGGGTAATATTAATTATATTATATGGGTATATATAATTACATAAGTTAAAGAACTAATAGATTTGTAGTTAAGTTCATTTATTAAAACCCATTAACCATTTTTGTTTCATTAAGCCAAAACCCAGCTGACTAAGGTTGCGGTTCTTCCTCCCTAGTCCCATACGTCCGCAGGAATAGGGGCTTCCCTCATGTTCTTCTGTGATCCCATTTTCTAGCGCCCATGACCCATTCTTTCTCCATTTTGAACTTTAATACATCTCCACTCTCCTTCCCATTCTCTACAATCCATTCCCTTCCTTCCCCACCTTTTTTCTGCACCCTCGACACAGCCGGTCGAGCACGATGGCAAGTAACCCACTTCCCGTGTGTCGCTTCGAATACCATGGCTCCAGACCGGTGCACAACGTTCATAGCGAACTCGTTGTCAAAGTTGCCAGCACCGTCTTTGGCATTCGCCGCCCATACTTTCTACTGCGGCCCTACCATCTCCTCCACTCAGAGCCCAAACTCATCGGCCATTGCCAGTGCTTGACGAAGGTGACGCCTCGTATAACCGACTCGAAGCCAAAACAGAACCCGACGTACGTCGACGGCACCATGGACAAAGGAGCTTCCTCGATCAATCAAGATCCCCTTCCCTTGGTTCCATCAAAGCAAATGTGAACCTTGAAGACATCTTCCTTTTAAATATTCTATATTCTAAGTGAAGATAGGAATTAAGAAAGGAGCAGGAGCAATGGATAGTTAGGAAGAAGAGAGGGGACATAGGGCATTGCTTGGAGACTGTACACGTAGCACACACTTAGAAGAAGTAGCATGCCCACCTTTCTTAACTAAGTTATGAATACACACAAATTTATGAAAAATGTATAAAAGAATAACATGTGATGGTTTAGTAATTTACTCACAGTAAAGAACTATATATATTATTTCTCTCTCTTTCTGAGAAGAGAAAGATGTTAGTTCCATTTTGCATATAACCCCCTCCTAAACTACTCCATGTACCATAACTATATATTATTACTTAGCCATTATGATGATGAGTGGGGAGTAGTATGATATGGTTCAAGTACATATTATATTAAAAGAGTATATGATATGGTTCAAGTACATATTATATTAAAAGAGTAGAAAATTCATAAAAGGACCCCTGAAACTTAGATAATTGGACATTGGACCCTATATGTTATATTAATGCTTGTGCTTTTATATTTATATATATATATATATATATATATATATATATTCATACAGTCGACCTCAGCTCACACTTGGACCACACGCAAGTATCCCTGGCCACATACAATTTATTTACATGCATTTATTATTTCATTATTATGTTGCTTACATATTTTTCATTTACATATGCCATGTCATTCTCTTGTTGTATATGTGTAGTCTCACTTGACATTTCTATCGTATTGCTTACTATCACTACCATATTTCTAGACAAGGGTATTTTTGTCATTTTATATTATTTATATAATGTGTTTTTTTATTAGTTAAATGTGATAGTTGCATTCATTAGTGGACTAGCCTATTTATTGGAAACCTTGATTAGTGAACCTATTTGGACTTGTCATGACGCTTGGACCTATATTTTAAGTTGGACACAATTAGACTCATTTAAGTTATAATATGTCATGAATTGGGTTAGAATTTATTACGAACTTAGGCCAAAGGCTTCCATAGGTTAACCAAACCTTCATGACAAACCAAAGGACATTTTAGACATTTGAAATAGGTGAATTAGGGCTTTATGACCAGCCACTATTGGGAGAGAGGTTTTATTCTTTCACTTCTCATTTTTGGAGCTTGAAACCCTAGTTTTAATGCTATTCCAAAAATCCATCCATTCCTCCACCAAAATCCCTTCAATCTCTCCCATATCTTCATCCATTCTTTATCCTAGAAGGCTTGGAGCTTGGAGAACAAGGAGCACAAGAAGAGAAGGCCAAAAGCTTGGAGGATTGTGTCATACTTGACATTTGAGTCCTCTTTAGGTGTTTTATTGGGAATCCATCTCCCAATAGGTAAATTATTTGTCATTTTTCCTAGTTTAGACACTATGTTCATGCGTGACACCACTAGGAACTTACCCATGGAGTAGGGGTACCCATAGGGGGAAAAGCTAGGCTCTAACCATCATTTTGGTAGAAGTTATATAGAGCTTTTGTGCCATTTTTGGAAAAACCGAGGATGGCATACCAAGTGTTTGTCATATTGTTTGATATGCTAAATGGACATGTGTATGATGTGGGTGGCTAGTAGTGTGTCCACAAATTGATACTAATAGGTTGTGTCATGTTACACTAGGATACAGAGTCAATTGGGGGGCTTTACTCCTCCTTCACTTGTCACAACATGTCATGTTTCACATGACACATTGCACTAGATAGATACCACTCTCATTAGCTTCTAAATATCATTTTAGGCATGCTTACGTGTTTTGGTAGGATTCGGACAAGATTTGATAGAGTATCTTGGGCGTATCGCAAGCTAGTGCACCAAGTGTTCGACACGTGTCTCCAAAGGGATTTTTGTGCCCTTTTTGAGCCGAGATTTGGTGTAAGTATCCTAAATAGGATACGTGGTGTCGTGTCATGGTATCTCATGATACGTACGATTAAATTTAGAGATTTATGTGTCCTTGTGTAGTTGGGTGTGTATAGTTGGGTGTCCCTATGTGTATATGCTAGTATATAGTAGAGAGTGTGTGCCTCTATATGTTGCACATAGTTTGTGTGTAGGTAACATCAGGGAGTGTGTTAGATAGAGAGGATAGAGGGACTTGTTAGAATGTTACACTAGAGTGTGTGTTTGTATAGGATACACATTGGTGAGATGCATAAATGTATGTAGGGGAAATATGTTTCCTGTGAATATGTGAGTGTGAGGGTGTCACTTGAGTGAAATAAGCACATGTGTAGGCTGGTGTATACCTACTGTTGTGTGTGTAGTATTAGAAGAAAGAATAGAGAGTGTGTAAATGTATGCGTATATGTGTAGAAGGGAGGGAAGAGGGTGTACAGGCATTCCAACAGCAAGCAAATGATGCTGCCTATTTGCAGCAGCAATGAATGAGGGATGTGTGCAGTATGAGGCAAAGGTGCAGGAGGTAGCATAACAGTTGGTGTACAGCAGTAATAGGGGTCCTGGAATAGACAGCAGTAGAAGGTAAGCTTGTGCATATGCTATGGCAGCTAGCTTAGGTTGTGCAACAGTGTGCTGCAGAGCCTAATGCACACATGTGCAGCAAATTTGTGTGTTTGCAGTTTGTTTTAGGTGTAGGCACTTAAGATATATATTGTCCTATGCATGCGGCCATGATAGTATGTATTCAGAGTGTGTGTATTACCTACATCTGTGTGGGTATATATTGTGTGAAAGAAAGATGGAAGGGGAAAGGCAGTACTATCTGTTGCACATATATGTGAGGGAGTGCAGCAGACAGGATTAGCTTCCTGCACTCGATTAGCAATAGGTTGCTACCTTGCTGCAGGGTAGCAAAGTGCAGGGCAGGGTGCCCTCCTACAGATGTGTACCCTGCGTAGATGTGCAGGGGCTTAGGAGCGGGGCCTGTATACGCAGGAAGAGAGGTATGCACAGACCTGTGTGCCTAGCACACAGGTAAAGGAAATTGCTTCATGTGCACACTGGCAGGCCTTGCCTTGGCCTGGCTTGGCCTGTGTTTGGGTAGTGTGCATTGCACACAGACAAGGCACACACAGGGAGCCTCCTACAAGAATGATGGGACGGGTGAGTGAGGGACAGTGCCCTATGTGCAGTAACACATTGTGAGTGTATGTGTGTGTGTTTCGTGTAGCACACACATGCATGTGTTAGAGAATTGAGTGTGTAGACATGTGGGTGTTGTGTCCAGTATGCTTATGAGTGAGGGTAATGATAGTGTGTGTGTGTGTGTGTGTGTGTGTGTGTGTGTGTGTGTGTGTGTGTGTGTGTGTGAGGGATACACACATGAGAGTTCCAGTGTTAGGGAAGTGGCAGGAGTGTGCACACAGGTTGTGTGGAATGTATAGGTAAGGGAGTGGTAGGGTACATAGCTAGGAAGAGTACTTATGTGATGTTGGCTATGTAGGTAATGGTTAGGATAGTGGATTATGTGCGTGTGAGTAGGTGATGTGTATGGAATAATGTAATATAGGTGTAGGTAAATATAGGGGTTGTCAATGGTAGGGGTAATGAATTGGGTATTGGATATCCTAATAGGTATCCATGTGGTACCTAGGTAATATAGGAATATGATTGCATATGAATAGGTAATGTGTTTGGGTAATAGTGTGTGAGGGTAAGGATAGGTAATAGGGTATTACCTATAGGTAGGTAATGGATAAATTAGGCTAACCTATGTAGATAAGGTAATGCACATAGGACATTACCTATATGCTATAGTAGATAACTTAGCATAGATAAAGGGGATAGGTAAAAGGTAAATAGGTAGGGTATCCCAAGATACCATATACTAGGTAAATGACCAAGGCAAAGAGTAGGGTAGCCTAGTATAGGTTGGTTTACCTTGGTATGACAAGGTAATGCCTAGAAACCTTGGTTTGACTCAACTTGACCAAGGTTGACTAATTTGACCCTTAAAGTCAACCTTTAACTCAAATTGACCTAGTTTGACTATGGAGGTCTAATGTTGACCTAGAATGCATATTTCATCTTAGATATCCATGTTCAATACACCGAAACACTAATTAACATGTATATCTCATATTTAGGTCTTTGTGATTCTACTTTGGGCCTCGATTCACACTTATTACTCAGGAACGCAGGCAAGTACATTCTCTGATAGTTTCTATTGTTTGATAATTTCTATGATTCTGGTCTATAGTATTGTATTACTTGATTCTTAACACGATGGAAACACGGATTGGTATTACTGGATTCATTTCTAGCGACACGTGCATCTTACTTGACTGGCCTCTATTTATGAAATCACTTACTAGCATTACTTACTTTCTGGATGGCCGGTACTTGATTTACGTATCGGGATATAGATTCACTTGTACTAGTCGGATGGAAAAAATACTTGAGTAGATATGTAAACATTCCTAAACATGCTGGAATCACCCCTTACTGGTCAAATCTGGAACGATAGTAGTCGCATACCTCATGTCGAAAGTGGTATAACAAACATACTAGTTTGGTTAATTCCTGCTTATTACATTGTACTTGATGGACACAATATATCGATATTAACTGAGTTCTCTTTTATTTACTGTCTTTATTATCATATTCTCTTGTTTCACCATGCTTATTTCACTGTCCTCTATTTAACTATTGCTCTGTTCCAATTCTTGTTTCAGTCTTTCTTACTTATCATGTATTACTTACTATAACTTTTTTATAATTTTTATCATTTAATTGGAACTGCTGTGTATTTTGCTCCAATCCTGACTGAATATATTTTTTAGTTGACTAGCTCGAGGATACAAGCCCTACTTATTATGGTGCTCCGAAGACCAAGAAGTGGATCCCCCAGCAGAGTAGCTTAGCCTTCCTAGATGGATGCTAGACAGATAGTATCATTATTGCTAGATTTGTCTCCAATTTTAATATTTTGGGGACATGTTACATTATTTAGGATATGTACTTATTTATAGACTTTTAGACTCTGTTGTAATTAACTTATGATATTAAACTCTATTTCATCATTTCATCTTCTATTTGTTCATGTTATCATCTTTCTTAGATATCTGTGATTGAGTATATGTTCTAAATGATATATTATTCCTCTGTGCGGAGATGAGATATACTTTTGACAGGTTATATTTCATATCTGCAGGCTGTTAGATAACATTGTTGACCAATACAACGTTCTACCGTCGATACTGCGGTGTAGGCTGGACGTACCCACGTACTCGTGCCCCTAAATATGATTTTAGTTGTGACACATTTTTCTGGTGGCCCATGCAGGTCCAGCTTCACAATAGAGCGATGTCATGGTAGTAAAACGACTTAGTCGTACTACTGCGAGCCTGCAATAGGATATACAAAATAGGATATTATGATGAGAGAATACTCAATCACAATTTGGACTTCTTGAGAGATTCCTGGGACGACCCTTGAGAATCTCATTATAAACTCTATCCCGAAATTTGTTTCCACTTGTTTCTGTCTACTCTTCCTTGTTCGTTATTGAAATTGATTATTGTTGTTCGTTGTTGACTTGAATTATATCAAGATGAGTTCATGGACTAAGCGTATTCTGGTAGTATATATTAGGCGAGGCTGTGAAGATTGCAGTTATCCGTCTTGGTTGTGGAGTCTAGAGTTTACCGCGACCATATTAGTTGGCAAGGAAAAAATTTTGATTGCATATTTTTGGATATACGTATCTTAGTTATGGAGTTGGGATTTCTCGCAGCCATGCTAGCTTGCAAGGCGGTTATTCCAAACTACATAATTTTAGATCTATACACCATGAATATGGGACCAGGAGTTATCGCAGCTATGCTAACTGGCGAGGCGAGGATTCTGGATTATATGATTTTTGGGCACAACAGTATGATTAACATATTCTATTTTAGATTGGTTCGCGACTTATCACCTCTAATATCCTTAAATGTTTGATTGTTTACAATTAGCATAGGACATGTTAGACTCTTATAGATTGAAATTGCTAACCTCTATTCCATCTTGTTTGATTGCTATATATCTCAGTTGATGTCCTTCCTGATAATATCTTATCTTGTGCCATATTGACTTCCTTGTTTGATCTGTCTTCAGGATGCCGAATACCAGATCGTAGCATTCTGGACCCGCCGCAGCGTCGGATAGGTCTGCTACTTTATGACCTCCTACTACAGCTGCGAGTGCTGCAGCTCTGGGGGTTGCTCCTACTGCTTCTCTCATCCATACGGGAGTGGTAGCAGCATTCAGGGGCACTCCTCCACCGGTTCAGTGGGTTGTTCCAGTGCAGCCGGAGTCCCTTCCTCCACCACCTCCGCCACCGGCCGATACAGCACGAATGTTTATGCTATTTCAGCAGATGATGGAGGCGCAGAGGGCTCAGGCCGAGGTTGTAGCTCCCCTTCCCGAAAATTTTTGAAATAATTTTTTTATTATTTAATTGATTTAAATGGTGATTTTTAGATTTTTATAAATAATTATTTAATTAATTATTACGGTAGATGACTTTAGCTATGGTTGAGTTTTGAAGTACCGAACGACTAGAAATCATGGCACGGATAGTACAGTGGTGTGCCTTGACTAGTGTATTAGCCATGCCAAGGAAGACCCAGCCATAAGTGTGTCCTAACTAGGAAAACCAGGCCAAGTTGTGACTTAACCTCTAAAGACTTTTTAAATTATTTATTAATTATATTATTGACTTGTAGGAGACCCGGTTTGTGTCGATTTTGCTCGGACTAGACCCGAACCAAAATCGAGCCCATATAATCTTGTAGTGAGACCAAAGACGTCCACGTAGACGTACATATTGCATTTGTTATTTTTGATTATCCAAATAGGCATTTCATATATAAAGGATTTATATACATATATATATTATTGTTACTGAATTGATATTCTATTTTTAGAAATAGGATAAATACCTTCCTAATTACCCTTATGTATATTTTGTATGTACACTTATTATAGATTTTCCTTATTAGTTATCATTATTTATTGTTATTTATATTGTTATTAGGTTTATAATAATAAAATATATCATTTAATCTTCTAGATTATTTATGAAATAAATATTATGGTATGTATATACTTTAGTTTAGTTAGAAAGAGTATCTATGGTTTGTACTTAAATCAAACTTTAGTAGTGAGAGAGAAACCAACCCAGCCAAAACACCCCCACCCTACGTGCAGCATTTCTCCAAAGCCTAGTCCAAATGTTTTTCTTATTCATTTTTCCTAAACCCAACCCTTCATCCCTTAAGCCTACGGTCCTAGTTGCCAACATTACATTCTTCTTACAATAAACATTCTGGACCAAAACTTCTTTCATATCATTGAGGCCCACCCAAGCACACATATTAGGGGCTCTGTTCCTGTATATATGTACATCCTAGGAAACGAGAAAACCCTAGCCGCTTTCTTATTCTCCTAAAATTGTTCCATCAACTCCATATCACCTCTCCATCTTTCTTATTCTCCATCTTCCTCGAGCTTCCCCATACTCTTCGACGACAGCATTCTCACTCACTACTGCACACCTGGCGACCTCGGACCTCTAGTGTCTCAACTGATACCAATCGCACCTGTACCTGGTGGAGCTTTGTCGTCTTGCCATCGGTGCACCGGTCAGTATTCGGACCGTTCCTACGTCGATCGTGCAGTGCCAGCACCAACGAAGCCGTGTCGTGTTCATGTATATTTTTGGTGAGCTTTCGACCTCCATCCTCACCGTGTCGGACTACGAGCGGCTGTAACGTGCAATGGTAATGGTCGTGCACCAATGCTCAGCCAATGCCATATCGGACCAGTCGCCGGTCCTTGCATCCCCAGCCCCACTAGAGCCGCATTCGAGCTGATGCTGTTCGTCGTCTAGTACCGGAGATGGGATAACCTCCATGGTGAATGAACCCCAACATCTGTAGAGTACGCTGGACCAGCTGCCAAAACCCCTACTTATCGCAAGGGCTCCATCTGTGAAAACTGCCTCCTCCGCGGCAACTGTGCTCCCCATGCGGCCTTTCAGACATCTCCGCAATGTCCTATCATGCCTCCTGCCTCCACCCCAGGCCACCAACTCACCCCGCCTGTCACGCGACCGTTGAGCATTTCTGACAAAAACTCGTCCCAATTAACTGCCACTAAGCGGGAAGCTGTAGCAGTGAGGACGCACTCGCCAACCTGTCCCCAGTGTTTCGACCACCTCCGCAAGGCACCAGCTCTACGCACGAGAAGGGAAGAAGCAGAGGAACCATTGCGGCCATCCTCTATCCAAGAAGAAGAAGAAGAGGAGGAGGAGGAGGATGGAGTAGTTATCACTACAGTACCCCCATGGTGCAGAAGTGTTATGGGAGGTGCCATAAATGTTAGGTAAGATTCTCTTCTTTTCCTGTGTGCTTTGTCAAGTTCCAATTAAGCCCCTTTGATTTAGATTTTTGCAGTTTAGACCTAGGATTATATGTATAATTAGTAACTTAACCAGAATGCAATATATAGATATTATTTTATATATTTTATAGTTATGTAAAGGTTAAAAGTATAACATGTCTAAATTTATGTAGAAATTGTGTACCTATATTCATATATTATTATCTATTTTTACCATTAATATTCATTGCATATTTATATTAAACTATCATTATTTTATGTAGATAAGTTATATATAATTTTATTGACGATAATCATATTGAGTTTTGCTGTTATACATAATGAAGTGAAACATACCATTAGATATTTTCTTAAACATATAAATTAGAAAAGAAAGATTATTTTCTTAAATTAAACCCTATTAAGGACCTGGCTTTATATATAAGTATATAAAGATACTGGTTAGTAATTCTTGGTTGCTTTGTTGGGCTTTATTAGATCTTCTGTGAACCGTAGCAGCGTTAATTCGACCTAGGTTTGGGTACGATTTTGATACCTGCAGTCTCAACACAGATTGGACAAAATACCAGGCAAGTATACCTTGCCTCCCTCTACAGTTTATTTACATGCTTATAGTCTTTGTTTTACATGTCATCATTTAGTTCTCAAGTTGATTTCTGTCTATACGTTTTCCTCATAACATCTTTATCAGATTATTAGTCTTGCCTGTATAGCACCATCTTTTTGTGACTTGATAGTGTAGTTATATTGGGCTTGATTTCTTTATAGTTCTTGCTAGAGTTGTCCTTACCCGTGTCTTGACATGAGTTGTACCTTGTCTCACCTATGCCTCGACTGAGTCGTGTCTTGGAACAAGTATGTGTAACTGAACTGCTATCCTGATTTGTCTTCTTAACCCTGAGTCCACACTCGGAACGAGGGTATTTGTCTTGATTGATTGCACCTGCGAGTCCACATTCGGGGCAAGGGTGATAGTCTAGAACTAACCTGCGAGTCCACGCTCGGGACGAGGGTTAGTGATTCGTTTGCACCTGCGAGTCCACACTCGGGGCGAGGGTGCCTTGTCTTGAACTAACCTGCGAGTCCACACTCGGGGCGAGGGTTAGTGATTACTTCAAACCTACGAGTTCACTCAGGGCGAGGGTTTGGTACCATTGATCTATTATTTATTCGTTCTTTCAGCAGTTTATTTATGCATGGTTGGTCCCGTATCCGTGTTCATAGTTACCCGTCAGTAGCCACATGTCAGCCTCATGTCTAGTTTCCTGTTTATATCTTGTTTATACTCTTATGCATGATTAAACTGCTAGATATGCATATTTTTATGTATCTTGCTATGTCCCCTGAGGAACTGATGATCTCTTCAGGTTTAGTGATTGCGTGGAGTTAGTTAGCAGTTCTGGATGGCAGATGATTAAGACACTTGGGAGTTTCAGATGATTACGATATGGCTTGCATGATTCAGGTATTTGTCGGTGATATTACATTGTTATCCTTTCATGCTTTACATCCCATATCAGGAGATATACCACTTATTGATTCAGTTTAGAGACACTTGTTATATTCCTTGGAGTCTTGTCGGATATATATGCTAGTAGGCTGCACACCATGACCCATAATGTTTATTCATGTTTCGTACACTTATTGTGGATTTGAGATATAGATTTGTTTTGCCATGATTTGGCAGTATACCATAGCCTTGACAGCATTTACGTCTTCGAGAGGGGCTGGAGTCTGCTCGATACATAGCTGGCTTGCTCACGTGCTCACATCCGAAAATGGGTGTGGGTGGTGACAAGTTTTTTTTGGTGGCCCATGCAGGTCAGAGCATATCGTATCGGTTACGTAACTGTACTGATACGAGCCTACAAATATGATCAAACCCTTAGAAATCTCAATCCACTCTGCCTTGAAAACTCTCTTAGAAATTTCTCTACCGCCTTTGAAACCTCGTATTCGTTCTCGATTATCCTCCCTTGCCCTCCAGTACCATTGATTCTCGTCCCTTCCTATTCCGGGGTGACGAATGATCGTGCTATCTAGGATTCATCAGAATTTCTTAAATTATAGTATAATATTGCATGATTATTGAGTTTTGGTTGTTTATAGAAATGAGGGATTATAGTTGCCATATGCCTAGGTATCTGTCGGTAGAATTGGTAGCAACTAGTTAGAAGATTATAAGATTTTACTTTTGAGGAGTAGTGTGACCAAAGGTGGGTAGAATTTCTTGAGGTTATGAAGTTACAAAATGATTAGGAGGAGGATAAAAACTATCTTCGAGGAATTAAAATTTAAGGAGATTAAGGTAATAGTATACTTCCTTTTGAATTTTAGGTAATAGTTATGAATTAGAATTTCGAGGACGAAATTATTTTTAAGGTGGGTAGATTTGTAGCTCCCCTTCCCAAAAATTTTTGAAATAAGTTTTTTATTATTTAATTGATTTAAATGGTGATTTTTAGATTTTTATAAATAATTATTTAATTAATTATTACGGTAGATGACTTTAGCCATGGTTGAGTTTTGAAGTACCGAACGACTAGGAATTATGGCACGGATAGGTGCAGTGGCGTACCTTGACTAGTGTATTAGCCATGCCAAGGAAGACCCAGCCATAAGTGTGTCCTAACTAGGAAAACCAGGACAAGTTGCGACTTAACCTCTAAAGACTTTTTAAATTATTTATTAATTATATTATTGACTAGTAGGAGACCCGGTTTGTGTCGATTTAGCTCGGACTAGACCTGAACCAAAATCGAGCCCATGTAATCTTGTAGTGAGACCAAAGATGTCCATGTAGACATACATTTTGCATTTGTTATTTTTGATTGTCCAAATAGGCATTTCATATATAAAGGATTTATATACATATATATTTTTTATTGTTACTGAATTGATATTCTATTTTTAGAAATAGGATAAATACCTTCCCAATTACCCTTATGCATGTTGGGATATTTAGACTACATATTTTGTATGTACACTTATTATAGATTTTCCTTATTAGTTATCATTATTTATTGTTATTTATATTATTATTAGGTTTATAATAATAAAATATATCATTTAATCTTCTAGATTATTTATGAAATAAATATTATGGTATGTATATACTTTAGTTTAGTTAGAAAGGGTATCTATGGCTTGTACTTAAATCAAACTTTAGTAGAGACAGAGAAACCAACCCAGCCAAAACACCCCCACCCCACGTGCATCATTTCTCCAAAGCCTAGTCCAAATGTTTTTCTTATTCATTTTTCCTAAACCCAACCATTCATCCCTTAAGCCCACGGTTCTAGTTGCTAATGTTACATTCTTCTTACAATAAATATTCTGGACCAAAACTTCTTTCATGTCCTTGAGGCCCACCCAAGCACACATATTAGAGGGCTCTATTCCTGTATATATGTACATCCTAGGAAACGAGAAAACCCTAGCCGCTTTCTTATTCTCCTAAAATTGTTCCATCAACTCCATATCACCTCTCTATCTTTCTTATTCTCCATCTTCCTCGAGCTTCCCCATACTTTTCGACGACAGCATTCTCGCTCAATGCTGCACACCTGGCGACCTCGGACCTCCAGTGTCTCAACTGATACCAGTCGCACCTGTACCTGGTGGAGCTTTGTCGTCTTGCTATCGGGCCGTTCCCACGTCGATCGTGCAGCAACAGCACCAACGGAGCCGTGTCGTGGTCATACGTGTTTTCGGGAAGCTTTCGACCTTCATCCTCACCGTGTCGGATTACGAGCGGCTGTAACGTGCAATGGTAACGGCCTTGCACTAATGCTCAGCCAGTGCCATGCCGGACCAGTCGCCGGTCCTTGCATCCCCAGCCCCACTAGAGCCGCATTCGAACTGATGTTGTTCGTCGTCTAGCACCGGAGATGGGATAACCTCTATGGTGAATGAACCCCGACATCTATACAGTATGCTGGACCACCTGGCAAAACCCCTACATGTCGCAAGGGCACCATCCGTGAAAACTACCTCCTCCGCGGCAACTGTGCTCCCCATGCGGCCTTTCAGATATCTCTGTAATGTCCTATCATGCCTCCTGCCTCCACCCCAGGCCACCAACTCACCCCGCCTGTCACGCGATCGTTGGGCATTCCCGATAAAAACTCGTCCCGATTAGCTGCCACGAAGCGGGAAGCTGTAGCAGTGAGGACGCACTCGCCAACCTGTCCCCAGTATTCCGACCACCTCCGCACGGTACCAGCTCTACGCATGAGAAGGGAAGAAGCTGAGGAACCATTGCAGCCATCCTCTATCCAAGAAGAAGAAGAAGAAGAATAATAAGAAGAGGAGGATGGAGTAGTTATCACTATAGTACCCACATGGTGCAGAAGTATTATGGGAGGTGCCATAAATGTTAGGTAAGATTCTCTTCTTTTTCTGTGTGCTTTGGTAAGTTCCAATTAAGCCCCTTTGCTTTAGATTTTTGCACTTTAGACCTAGGAATATATCACGCCCCAGAACCAGAATATCGGAGAGCGGGGGAGTGACTCAGCCAGCTATGTATTACGGGTAGATAAATACCGTATAATACGATCAATGCTGTCTAAAAGACGAGGGGGTGCATACTACATGAAAGTCTCGCTATGGTCACTCAACATCTATTGTCTCAATCATTCAAACAAGAAGCAATAATAGAGAACATGTAAGATAAAGCAGTAAGGCGTCCCAAATGCTTAGTCAAAATGTTCTTGAGATCTGGCTGTACAAAACATAGCCAGATGGTATAGCAAGGTATACACAATCGTTATCAGCTGCAGTCTGACTTAGTTACAATTATGTAAAATTAAGTACAAGACATCACGACACTTCAAACCAACTTTCCAACCAAACAAGGATAAAAGTTGACCCATCATGTCCTGACATTCTGATCATCTCAGTAGTTAATAGAGTAGGTACAATACGCAAACAAATTAATTTAATGGCAATACAACTACTACGGCTTGCTAACTGTGAGTTCCAAGTTATCCTGGAAATATGAAATAAGGATTCCTCAGTTCTTACTATGCACAAGCAAGGCTAGTCTACCCAATAATCAATTGCACCAATCAGGAATTAGACGAGTCCCAGCGGGATGCCCGTCATCAGTATACAGTAAATAAATATACGCAGATACCGCTCCCTGCCCGTGTGGCAGATTTGCAGTATCTCTTGGAACCAGCTGGCATGTCGGGGCACTAATTGCCCCAAGGATGGCTGCCATATAAGAACTCGGGAATCCATTCTCTCCATGCAATCGTTATTTTATTTAACTTAGTAGTCCCTATGTTAATTGAAATCCCATGCCGTGGATCATGTCATTCAGAATAAGTACTTTCGTACAGAGTACGATATGCACAACTCTACAACGATGCCCGTGCGGTTAGGTTGTAGGTCTTACATAGCGTAATGCAACAATCAAACCTAACCACGGAATAATCATGCCTTGACTGTAAGGTACACATGCCGCTTTTGTAGAAAAAAATTAGTTGAAGCATGCACGTGTCCATATGCCAATGTTCGGGATCAGCTAGTCGATTTCAATGGTTCATAGTTAATATGAACGTGTCTCATTCAGTTTCAGTAAGACGACTAGCCAGTCTCTTTAGTTCCAACTAGGAACGCATGATCAATCATTTAGTCAAGGTAACAATCAATGTCAACTCGTTCCAAGGCATGAAAGTCAAACTAGTATTTAGTATGGTTGAGTCTATAATTCTTAGGGTTATGTTCCAGTCATACTGGGTATCCATAAACCAATCGGGACACAGGGCACATTCCACACCACAATATGTATCAAAATATTAGCATATCATGATTATATCGAGTTCATGTCAAAAAGGCGTAAGGATATAATAGGAGAAATGACATGCCGACATAAAGTAAATAAAGTATAGACCAATAGGAACACCAAGGTTGGATTACGCCAAGGCTAATCTATACCATGACTAGTCTACGCCAAAGCTTTACGCTAAGTTCACCGGTTTACGCCAAGCTTTACGCTAAGGCAAATACGCGCGTAAAGAAAGTACGCGTAAAGAAGTAACGTTACGCATAAACTCGTGCGCGTAAGGGTCAAAGTTTACGCATGGATGAATACGCGTAAAGGAAGTACACTCAAATAAAGGAACAAAGTTGCACGTAAAAACTCGTCTTATGCCGAGCCGAGGAGTACGCGTAAAACAGAGCTACGCGTAAAGAACAGGGTTACATGTAAGACTTATACGCGTAAAAGAATAGAGTTACGCATGAAACACTATACGCGTAAAGAGTCGAGTTACACGTAAAACATTGTATGCGTAAAGGGTCGAGCCACGCGTAAAAGTTACACATGTAAAGAGTCAAGTTTACGCACGGATGAATACGCGTAAAGGAGTAATACGCCAAGCCAAGTCGACTTGCATAAAACAGATTCACGCTGACACGAATGATCGTGGGCGTAGAGCTTGATATTACGCGGGCACGTAAAAACGTGGGCATAAAGTTTAATGCTTATGCGGGCACGTATAACGTGAGCGTAAAACTCCTCCCGAACTCCAAATTCCATGAAACCTTCATTCCAAGCAAAAATGGAACTTCCATGGGTCAGAATGGCGTATAATACGAATCTCAACAACCTGGAACAATCAAAACTTGAAAACAAAGAAGTTTAATAGATCAAACCCACAAAATCCAAAAATAGCAATTTCTAGATCTACTAAAAATGAAACTTCAAAATGAAAAATGTCAAGTTCTAAATTATCTTAGGATCACGAGAGGAAGATAAATGAACGATAAAAATATAGGTTCTTATGTGAAGCAAGATGTACTTGCCTGTGGGTTGGGTAGGTGGAGAGAGTTATGAGAAAGAAGAAGAGAAAATAAGAAAGAATAAGTAATGAAGAGAGAGAAAGGATTGGGGCTTTAAATAAAGATGTGGTAGGTGGGGAGTTGGGTTCGGTTCATAATGAACCATCAAAATTCGGAAACAAACCAAACCAAGCCGAACCCAAGAGCCGAAAATAAAATACAAAAAAATAATTAGCAAAAATTAAAGGAATTAAATACAGAACAAATGTATGATAAATATTAAATAACTACATTCAAGTAGTACACGTATTAAAATACGTATTCTGGGAACGGGGAGTGACATCTCTACCCTCCTTAGAAAAATTTTATTCTCGGGATTTCAAATCCAATCAGGATAGAAATATCAGGGCTAAACGAATCTAAGTACAACAATTTTAGCAAGCAAACAATCATCTTACAAAACCAAATAACAAGTAATATATCTATGTTTATCAATCTACGACATCAAGCAATTTCTACTCATAGGGTGATAAGCATGAAGAATCAAGGCAATCAAGGTACACGGAAAGAAATATACCTTGTGAGTCAAATAGGTGCGAATACCGTGATCGGATATCATCCTCACGTTCCCACGTTGACTCTCCTAAGGAGTGATGATCCCAAGCAACCCGGACAAGGCTAATTGTTCGTTTCTTGAGTATCTTCTCCCTTCGGTCCAAAATGGACACAGGCTGTTCCTCGTAAGACAGATTGGTACCAACGACCAGTTCAGAATGATCGAGGATATGTCTTGGGTCCGATACAAACCTACGCAACTGAGATACATGAAACACATCATGCACTTCTCGTAACGAAGGTGGAAGTGATAAACGATAAGCAACATCGCCTACCCTATCGAGGATAGCAAATGGGCCTACGTATCGCAGACTCAACTTCTCGCGAACGCCAAATGTAATGACCCTACGAGTAGGTGAGATCCGCAAGAACACATGGTCCCCAACAGAAAATTCTAGTGGCCTACGATGCTGGTCCTCCCAATGTCGATGTCGATCTTGCGTAACTCGAAGTCGCTCTCTAATTCACTTAATCACTTCAACCGTCTGAACAATCATTTCTGGGCCTAACATCTTCCTCTCCCCGATATCATCCCATGCCAGTGGCGACCTACACTTCTTACCATATAGTGCTTCAAATGGCGCCATCTGAATACTGGCTTCATAAATGTTGTTGTATGAGAATTCGACTAAGTGCAAGTGACTCTCCCAAGTCCCTCCAAAATCTAGGGTGCAAGCTCGTAACATATCTTCTAAAGTCTGAATTGTTCTTTCTGATTACCCGTCCGTCTGTGGATGGTAAGCCGTACTAAATCTTAGCTTGGTACCCAGACTATAATGTAAACTCTTCCAGAAATGTGACGTAAAATGGGTATCTCTATCTGACACAATACTGACAGGGACCCCATGCTGCCTGACTATCTGCTGTATATACAATTATGCCAACTTTTCTGTAGATTGCCCTACTCTAAAAAGAAGAAAATGTGTCGCCTTCGTAAGCTGATCTACTATTACCCAAATAGCATACTTACCACTTGGTGATCTTGGTAAACCGGTCACAAAGTCCATTGTGATATATTCCCACTTCCATTGAGGGATAGGAAGCGGTTGTAATAATCCAGCTGGCCTTTGTTGTTCTGCCTTCACTTGCTGACATATCAAGCAATGAGAAATGAATCTAGCTATTTCTCTCTTCATTCCGTTCCACCAGAAGTACTGCTTGATATCTTTGAACATTTTGGTCCCTCCAGGGTGTATAGAATACTGAGAACTATGGACTTCTGTTATAACCTCCTGTCGGATATCTCTACTAGGCACACATAGACGTAATCCAAATCTAAGTGTACCATCTTTATGAATTTTTATCGCTTTCCTGAGTCCCGACTCACATTCTGTCCTAAGCTTCTGAATGCTTGGGTCTCGTGCCTTAGCTGCCTTGATCCTGTCTACCAAGTCGGATTGAACTTGTAGACTTGCCAGAATTCTCACATCACTAGGAAGTATAACCTCGATGCCCATCTCTTGAAGGTCTTCTAAGATGTGTTTTTGTGATGTCAGCATAAATGCGCTACCTCTCCTGCTAAGAGCGTCTGCTACCACATTGGCCTTGCCTGGATGATAATGAAGCTCCACGTCGTAATCCTTGATCTATTCTAACCATCTTCTCTGTCTCATGTTCAGTTCCTTCTGAGTAAAGATGTACTTCATACTCTTATGGTCTGTATACATGTCTACTCGATCACTATACAAGTAATGCCTCCATAGCTTCAAAGCAAATACTACTGCTGCCAACTCTAAGTCATGAGTCGGATAATTCTTCTCGTGGTCCCGAAGTTGCCTAGATGCATACGCTATCACCTTCCCATGTTGCATTAGGACACACCCAAGTCCCTTTCCAGACGCGTCACAATATACAGTAAAACCTCTGGGTCCAACTGGTAATATAAGAATAGGCACCGTGATCAACTTCTGCTTCAAATTCTCAAATGATGCATGGCACTCTGCCGACCAAATGAATGGCACATCCTTCCGTGTCAAGCGGGTCATGGGTGCTGAGAGTCATGTAAAGTCTGATACGAACCTTCTGTAATATCCTGCCAATCCCAAGAAACTCCGCATATCTGCTACGTTCTTAGGTATTGGCCAACTCTCTACTGCTTCCACTTTCTTAGGATCTACTACTACTCCAGCCCCTGATATGATATATCCCAAAAATAAAATGTGATCCGTCCAAAACTTACACTTGCTGAGCTTGGCATACAACTGGTTCTCTCTCATAACCTGTAACACTTTCCTGAGGTGATCTTCATGCTCTTCTTCACCAGCTGAGTATTCAAGAATGTCGTCGAGAAATACAACGACAAATTGATCTAAGTACGGCATAAAGATGCGGTTCATCAAATCCATAAATATTGCTGGAGCATTGGTCAAATCGAACGACATTACTAAGAATTTATAGTGCCCATACTTGGACCTAAATGTCGTCTTGGGAATATCCTCTTTCGGAACCCTCACTTGATGATACCCTGATCGAAGATCTATCTTGGAGAAAACCCTTGCTCTGGTCAACTGATCAAATAAGTCATCGATCCTTGGTTGCGGGTACTTGTTCTTTATTGTTGCCGTATTGAGCTTTCTATAGTCAATGCACAATCTTGATGACCCATCCTTCTTCCCTATAAGTACCACTGGTGCTGCCCATGGTGATTCGCTAACTCGAATGAACTTCTTTTCCTTCAGTTCCTTTATGTGCTGATACACCTTGGTCTGTTCTGAATCCGCCATTCTGTAAACTCGATCTGATATCGATTTAGTTCCAGGTGCCAATTCTATACTGAACTCAATATCCCTAACCGGGGGTAGACCTGGAAGTTCTTCAGGAAATACATCTAGAAACTCTTCCACTATCTTCGGAACTTGAACTTCTTCCATTGCCGCTACTATTCCTTCTTCTTGTTGAGTTGCTACTGATCTGACTAAGGTGAACCGCTTCATGCCTGGAATATCAAAAGATACACTTCCTCTACGACAATCTATTATCGCATGACTGTCTTTCAGCCAGTCCATGCCTAAGATAACATCGAAATTTCCAACAGAAAATTCTATCAACCTGGCGGGTAAGGAATGCCCGCAAATTATAACTCTGTACGCTAGAATAACTCTACTGACTCCTACGAGCCCATTACCAGTGAGTATATTCAACCTCCCTGGCAATGCCTCGAATTCCATTCCTAGTCGTGTCGCAAATTGTACAAATATAAATGAGTGTGATGCTCCCGAATCAAACAATGCTATTGCGAGACATGAGGCGACGAGAATGTTACCTACCATAACATCTTTCGATGCCAATACCTCTTCCAAGGACAGATTGAATGCCTGTCCTCGGTCTCCTTATTGGTTCCCATGCTGCGTCCTAGCCTGGTATTACTGCTGGCCCATGCCTTGGTGACGCTGGGGTGGTCTTTGTTGTTGCTGCTGCATCGACGGTCCCTGCTGCCGAAACATCTGAGCCTGGGACATGAACGGGCGTTGTGCCAACGGCCTCACTGCTACCGCTGGTCCTTGATACTGGCATGCCCCTGGTGCTGGCAGAGTCGGATATTGTTGCAATGGACCTCCTGACCTCGTGCTCATAGGACAGGTAGAAACCCGATGACCTGGACTTCCACATACCAAACACTGTCCGTTCAACTCCCGACACACACCTCTAGTGTGCCCTGCCTTTCCGCAATAGGTGTAGCCCATTGGGGGTTGCTGGTTCTTCCTCTGCAGCTGCTGCCTGACTGGTGGTGCTGGCCCTCGTATCGCCACATCGTGAATGCGAATGCCAGGGGATGGTGTTGTTATTCGGGGCGTTACTTCCCCTCCTCCTTCAATCTGATTGTGAGATCTCTTCTGACCTTCAGTCCTTGCTGTGATCCTTTGGATGGTGATCTCATGCCTCCGGGTTGTCGTTAATACCTCATCAAAGGTCTGGTAGTTGTGCCCCTCTATCAATTGCAATAGTTCAAGATAAAACCCTTGCTGAAACCTCATAGCCCTCTGGCTCTCTGTTGCTACCATCTCTGGGGCAAACCTACTCAGTCTGCAGAACTCTGTTGTACAAGCATCTACTGTCTTGCCAGCCTGCTTGAGGTTGATAAACTTTTGTTGCAGCTAAAACTGTGCCATAACTCTATAGTACTTTGTCTTGAACCTCGCAGTAAAATCGTCCCAAGCAATAGGACGTCTGATGCCCACTTCTTCTGATTCCTACCAATCACGTGCGAAGTCCTAAAGTTACAACTTCACTTGATCCACACATTCTTCTGCCGGTACCTTAGCTTCTGTCAGAATAGCCTCAATATCTTTAAGCCATGCATTTGCTGAAATGGCATCTTCCGTGCCTTCGAAACGACGGAGGTTGTACTTGTAAAATTTGGTCGAGGGTCCTGAATCTGTCCTCACGCCCCTTTCCAAAGCCGTTTGCAATCCTTGGTTGAGCAACACATTCTGCTCTTGCAGCTGAGTGTGCATGCGTTGCTGGGCCAACATCTGATGTTGCTGAGTAGCCATTATCCCTCTCATGATCTCCAGAAGGGCTGGTGTGTCTACTTCCATGGGGGTAGGTGGAACTGTTGGTGGTGTTGGAACCTCCGGATACTACGATCCAGCTGCTGGTTCCACTATTACCTCTTCTTGGATGGTCTCTTGGGGTAGCACCGGCCTTTGTTGCTGACCAAAATGATCAGGTTGTTCATGTTGCCCTTGTTGTTGCTGTCCAGCTCTGACGGATGCGGACGAGGTGCCTCTAAGAAAAGAGACAAGAGAACAATCAAACGATCGGACAGAAAGGATCAATGAAGTCAAAGGATACCAGAATGTCAAGCTAGAGTCAAGAATAACGAATCATGAGATCAAAGGGAAACATGTGTGATTGAGACATCCTATAAATTAAAACACCCCACAAGTTTGAAATCGGACCTGCATGGGCCACCACTAAAACCTTGTCACGCCCCAGAACCAAAATATCGAAGAGCGGGAGAGTGACTCAGCCAGCTACGTATTACGGGTAGATGAATACCGTATAATACGATCAATGCTGTCTAAAAGACGAGGGGCTGCATACTACATGAAAGTCTCGCTATGGTCACTCAACATCTATTATCTCAATCATTCAAACAAGAAGCAATAATAGAGAACATATAAGATAAAGAAGTAAGGCATCCCAAACGCTTAGTCAAAATGTTCTTGAGATCTGGTTGTACAAAACATAGCCAGATAGTATAGCAAGGTATACACAATCGTTATCAGCTGCAGTCTAACTTAGTTACAATTATGTAAAAATAAGTACAAGACAATCCGACTAACATGCCGGTGCCAAGCGGCAAAATGTAAAGTAAGTAGCAAAACGAGAAGGGAAGTAAAGAACCCACTCGTGTCCTCCTGTGATCATCCCTCTAGTATTGACCATCTTGGAGGTAGAAGTAAGCTGAGTCCTCGGAAACTGGCTCTAAATCTGGCCATACAAAACCAGAGAGGTTAGACCTCTAATAGCAAGTACCACAAGGAAGCACGATATGAGAACTAAAATCAGTGATAAGAGTTAAGAATATAATAATAAGTCTCCGCTTGCTACTGGGATTCACACAACATCACGATACTTCAAACTAACTTTCCAACCAAACAAGGACAGAAGTTGATCCATCATGTCCTGACATTCTGATCATCTCAGTAGTTAATAGAGTAGGTACAATACACAAACAAATCAATTTAACGGCAATACAACTACTACGGCTTGCTAACTGTGAGTTCCAAGTTATCCTGGAAATATGCAATAAGGAATCCTCAGTTCTTACCATGCACAAGCAAGGCTAGTCTACCCAATAATCAATTGCGCCAATCAGGAATTAGACGAGTCCCAGCGGGACGTCCGTCATCAGTATACAGTAAATAAATATAAGCAGATACCGCTTCTTTCCCGTATGGCAGATTTGCAGTATCTGTGGGAACCAGCCGGCATGTCGGGGCACTAATTGCCCCAAGGATGAATACGCGTAAAGGAGTAATACGCCAAGCCAAGTCGACTTACGTAAAACAGATTCACGCTGACACGAATGATCGTGGACGTAGAGCTTGATATTACGTGGGCACGTAAAAACGTGGGCGTAAAGTTTAATGCTTACGCGGGCACGTATAACATGAGCGTAAAACTCCTTCCGAACTCCAAATTCTATGGAACCTTCATTCCAAGAAAAAATAGAACTTCCATGGGTCAGAATGGCGTATAACACGAATCTCAACAGCCTGGAACGATCATAACTTGAAAACAAAGAAGTTTAATAGATCAAACCCACAAAATCCAAAAATGGCAATTTCTAGATCTACTAAAAACGGAACTTCAAAATAAAAAATATCAAGTTCTAAATTATCTTAGGATCATTAGAGGAAGATAAATGAACAATAAAAATATGGGTTCTCATGTGGAGCAAGATGTACTTGCCTATGGGTTGGGTAGGTGGAGAGAGTTATGAGGAAGAAGAAGAGAAAATGAGAAAGAAGAAGTAATGAAGAGAGAGAAAGGATTGGGACTTTAAATGAAGAAGTGGTAGGTGGGTAGTTGGGTTCGGTTCATAATGAACCATCAAAATTCGGAAACAAACCAAACCAAGACGAACCCAAGAGCCGAAAATAAAATACAGAAAAATAATTAGCAAAAAATTAAAGGAATTAAATACAGAACAAATGCATGATAAATATTAAATAAATACATTCAAGCAGTACACGTATTAAAATACGTATTCTGGGAACGAAAAATGACAGATTATATGTATAATTAGTAACTTAACCAGAATGCAATATATAGATATTATTTTATATCTTTTTTAGTTATGTAAAGGTTAAAGTATAACAAGTCTAAATTTATGTAGAAATTGTGTACCTATATTCATATATTATTATCTATTTTTACCATTAATATTTGTTCCATATTTATATTAAACTATCATTATTTTATGTATATAAGTTATATATAATTTTATTAACGATAATCATATTGAGATTTGCTGTTATACATAATGAAGTGATACATACCATTAGATATTTTCTTAAACATATAAATTAGATAAGAAAGATTATTTTCTTAAATTAAACAGACCCTATTAAGGACCTGGCTTTATATATAAGTATATGAAGGTACTGGTTAGTAATTCTTGGTTGCTTTGTTGGGCTTTGTTAGATCTTCTGTGAACCGTAGTAGCGTTAATTCGACCTAGGCTTGGGTACGATTTTGATACCTACAGTCTCAGCACAGATTAGACAAAATACCAGGCAAGTATACCTTGCCTCCCTCTACAGTTTATTTACATGCTTATAGTCTTTGTTTTACATGTCATCATTTAGTTCTCTAGTTGATTTCTGTCTATACGTTTTCTTCATAACATGTTTATCAGATTATTAGTCTTGCCTGTATAGCACCATCTTTTTGTGACTTGATAGTGTAGTAATATTGGGCTTGATTTCTTTATAGTTCTTGCTAGAGTTATCCTTACCCGTGTCTTGACATGAGTTGTACCTTGTCTCACCTGTGCCTCGACCGAGTCGTGTCTTGGAACAAGTATGTGTAACTGAACTGCTATTTCTGATTGGTCTTCTTAACCCATGAGTCCACACTCAGGACGAGGGTATTTGTCTTGATTGATTGCACCTGCGAGTCCACATTTGGGGCGAGGGTGATAGACTAGAACTAACCTATGAGTCCACGCTCGAGGTGAGGGTTAGTGATTCGTTTGCACCTGCGAGTCCATACTCGGGGCGAGGGTGCCTTGTCTTGAACTAACATGCGAGTCCACCCTCGGGGTGAGGGTTAGTGATTAGTTCAAACCTCCGAGTCTACTCGGGACGAGGGTTTGGTATTCCATTGATCTCTTGTTTATTCGTTCTTCCAGCAGTTCATTTATGCATGGTTGGTCCCGTATCCGTGTTCATAGTTACCCGTCAGTAGCCACATGTCAGCCTCATGTCTAGTTTTCTGTTTATATCTTGTTTATACTCTTATACATGATTAAACTGCTAGATATGCATATTTTTATGTATCTTGCTATGTCCCCTGAGGAACTGATGATCTCTTTAGGTTTAGTGATTGCGTGGAGTTAGTTAGCAGTTCTGGATGGCGGATGATTAAGATACTTGGGAGTTTCAGATGATTACGATATGGCTTGCATGATTCAGATATTTGTCAGTGATATTACATTGTTATCCTTTCATGCTTTACATTCCTTATCATGAGATATCCCGCTTATTGATTCAGTTTAGAGACTCTTGTTATATTCCTTGGAGTCTTATCAGACATATATGCTAGTGGGCTGCAGACCACGACCCATAGTGTTCATTCATGTTTTGCACACTTATTATGGATTTGAGATATAGATTTGTTTTGCCATGATTTGCAATATACCATAGCCTTGACAGCGTTTGCGTCTTCGAGAGGGGTTGGAGTCCGCTCGATATGTAGCTGGCTTGCTCACGTGCTCGCGTCCCAAAAATGGGTGCGGGTCATGACAGAGGTACAACAGTGATAAGCTGATATGATATGCCAGAGCATCGAAAGAACCCACCAGTTGGCACTTGCTTCAGTGGAAAAGGTAGCTACCGCTCTGCCACAGGATGCTCCAGCCCAGCAACAGCAAACGAGGCCGGATACTGTTATAAATTTTAAAAAGATGTCCCCTTGAGAGTTCAAGGGGACGGAGGAGATCCTCTATGCCAATGATTGGCTGGAGGATATTGAGCGAATCTTGCATCTGGCACAGATCATGGAGAGCTTACCGGCAGAGGTGGCCGCTAGTCAGCTGTTCGATATCGCCCTCACTTGGTATCGTACAGAGCCTCGAATTGAGATGAAGGGGTTGACTTGGGATGCATTTAAGAAGCTCTTCAAGGAGAAGTTCTTCCCCGATGTGGATTTGAGTGCATTGGAGAGCCAGTTCCGGGGATTGGTTCAGAGGAACTTGTCAGTAGATGACTATGCTGCCGAGTTCTCCAGACTGAGCCAGTTCACGAAGAGCATGGTTCAGGAGCCTGGGAATTGGGTCAGGAAGTTCAGGAGAGACTTGAACTGCGAGGTCAGATCACGCACATCTGGGCATCGTACAGCGACTTTCGAGGACATTATGATGGATGCCCAGATCACGGAAGAAGACTTGGGCCTCAGGCCCAAGAGAAGTAGTGATGCCACGGGTGCTGGTACTAGTACAGGACTGGCTAAGCATCCCATATTCAGAAGGGAGTCTTCCAACCCCAGCAAGAGTATCATCTACTAGCTAGCGTTCCAATTCAGCAATACCCTCGGAGACAGAACCAGTCGGTGCCCACTTGTGCCTACTGCAGGAAGCCAAGATAAGCTTGGGATGTTTACAGAAGAAGATTGAAGGTGTTTATGTTATATGGATCCGCTGCACATTAGATGAGAGATTGCTCCCCTACCCCACCGCACCTCCATTTGGTGGAGCTCAGGGTTAAAAAGATGGAGCTAGGACACTTGTGGCACAGCATCATGCCCTGCACCAATATGGCTGGGCCTTTGCATTGACGGTCGAGGAGGCCGACGCTATAGGTAATGGATTAGCATTTTTATTGTTATGTTCATTTATTCCTTTCTCACTCCATGATCTGTTGATTTCTTAGTACTTTATAGTGGCATTGATGATTCTCGTGCTAGAACCCATGATAGGAATTGTAATATCATGACCAGTAAGACCATAACCATGCATGTTGTTTTCTTTCAAATAAATCGTATGCTTTTAGATAGGACTTTCTTGGACCATGATTGTTGGGGGCTTGACCTAGAGAAGTGTACCACCAACTTAAATTTTGAGGATAAAATTTTTGGGGGGGGGGGGGGGGGGTAGGATTGTCACTACCATATTTCTAGACAAGGATATTTTTATCATTTTACATTATTTATATAGTGTGTATTTTTTTATTAATTAAATATGATAGTTGCATTCATTAGTGGACTAGCCTGTTTATTAGAATCTTGATTAGTGAACCTATTTGGACTTATCATGACGTTTGTACCTACAATTTAAGTTGGACACAATTAGACTCATTTAAGTCATAATATGTCATGAATAGGGTTAGAACTAATTACCAACTTTGGCCAAAGGCTTCCATAGGTTAACCAAACATTCATGACAACCCAAAGGGCATTTTAGATATTTCAAATAGGTGAATTAGGGCTTTATGATCAGCCACTATTGGGAGAGTGGTTTCATTCTTCCACTTCTCGTTTTGGAGCTCAAAATCCTAGTTTTAGTGCTCTTCAAAAAACCTATCCATTCCTCCACCAAAATCCCTCCAATCTCTTCCAAATCTTCACCCATTCTTCATCCTAGAAGGCTTCGATCTTGGAGACCAAGAAGCACAAGAAGAGGAGGCCAAAATCTTGGAGGATTGTGTCCCACTTGATACTTGAGTCCTCTTTGGATGTTTTATTGGAAATCCATCTCCCAATAGGTAAACTACTTGTCATTTCTCCTAATTTAGACACTATTTTCATGCATGACACCATTAAGAACTCACTCATTGACTATGGGTACCCATAGGGAGAAAAACTAGGCTCTAACCATCATTTTGGTAGAAGTTATATAGAGCTTTTGTGTCATTTTTGGAGAAATCCGATGATGCACACCAAGTATTTATCATATTATTTGATAGGCTAAATGGGCATGTGTATGATGTGGGTGGCTAGTAATGTGTCCACAAATGGATACTAATAGGTTGTGTCATGTTATACTAGGACACAAGAGTCAATTTAGGGGTTTTATTCCTATACTTGTCATAACATGTCATGTTTTACATGACATATTGTACTAGCTAGACACCACTCTCATTAGCTTCTAATTATCATTTTAGGCATGCTCATGTCTTTTGGTAGGGTTTGGACAAGGTTTGATAGAATATCTTGGGCGTATCGTAAGCTAGTGCACCAAGTGTTCGATACGTGTCCCCAAAAGAATTTTTGTGCCTTTTTTGAGCCGAGATTTGGTGTACGTGTCCTAAATATGATACATGGTGTCGTGTTATGGTATCTAATGATACGCACGGTAAAATTTAGAGAGTCATGTGTCCTTGTGTAGTTGTGTGTGTATAGTTGGGGTCGCTATGTGTATTTCTAGTATATAGTGGAGAGTGTGTGTGCCTCCATATGTTGCACATAGTTTGTGTATAGGTAATATTAGGGAGTGTGTTAGCTAGAAAGGATAGGGGACTTGTTATAATCTAACACTAGAGTGTGTGTGTGTGTATAGGATACACATTAGTGAGATGCATAAATGTGTGTGGGGGAATTGTGTTTCCTGTGAATGTGTGAGTGTGAGGGTGTCACTTGAGTGAAATAGGCACATGTGTAGGCTGGTGTATACCTACTGTTGTGTGTGTAGTGTTAGAAGAAAGAAAAAAAGTATGTAAATGTATAAATATATGTATAGAAGTAAGGGAAGAGGGTGTACAGGCATTCCAACAGTAAGCAAATGCTGCTGCCTATTGGCAGCAGCAGTAAATTAGGGATGTATGCAGTGTGAGGCAAGGGTACAGGAGGTAGCATAGCAGTTGGTGTATAGCAGTAATAGGGATCCATGAATAAACAACAGTGGAAGGTAAGCTTGTGCATATGCTATGGCAGCTAGCTTAGGTTGTGCAACAGTGTGCTGCAGAGCCTAATGAACACATGTGTAGCAAGTTTGTGTGTTTGCAGTTAGTTTTAGGTGTAGGCACTTAAGATATATATTGTCCTATGTATGCATCCATGAGAGTATGTATTCGGAGTATGTGTATTACCTACATCTGTGTAGGTATATGTTGTGCAAAGAAAAGATGGGAGAGGAAAGGTAGTGTTATCTGTTGCACAGATATGTGAGGAAGTGCAGCAGGCAGGATTAGCTTCCTGCACTCGATCAGCAGCAGGTTGCTACCTTGCTGCAGGGCAGTAAGGTACAGGGAAGGGTGCCCTCCTACAGATGTGTGCCCTGCATAAATATGCAGGGGCTTAGAAACGGGGACTACATAGGCAGAAAAAGTGGTTTGTACAGACCTGTGTGCCTAACACACAAGTAAGGGAAATTGCTCCCTGTGCATATTGGCAGGCCTTGCCTTGGTCTGTCTTGGCATGTATTTGGGTAGTGTGCTTTGCATACAAACAAGACATAGGCAGGGAGCCCCCTGCAAGAATGTAGGGACGGGTGAGTGAGGGACAGTGTCCTGTGTGCAGTAACACATTATGAGTATGTGTGTGTGTGTTTTGTGTATCACACACACATGCATGTGTTAGGAAGATTGAGTGTGTAGACATGTGGGTGTTGTGTCCAATATGTTTGTGAGTGAGGGTAATGACAGTGAGTGTGTGTGTAAGAGGGATACACACGTGAGAGTTCCAGTGTTAGGAAAGTGTCAGGAGTGTGCATATAGGTTGTGTGGATACTACAAAAATATAGGGCTTTGGCGAAGGAATTTTAGCGACAAACGAGCGACGGACAGTTGACGATATACTGTCGATTTTGAACATAAAAAATTGATCATTTCTCATTGCAAAAAATTGTCGAAAAGTAGTCATTTTACCGTCGGTAAATTAGTGACGAAGTAAATGATCGTCGCTACTCTGTCGTAAATCTGTCAGTATTTGGCGGGGAACACGTGGGAAAATGTCACCAAATTTAGGGACAACCTAGCGCCATATTAGCGACAAAAAATTTAGGGACAACCTGGCGTCGGTCGTTACTCCGTCGTAAATCTTTCAGTATTTGGCGGGGAACACGCGGGAAAGTGGCACCAAATTTAGGGACAACCTAGCCATATTTCCGTCGCTAAACTATAGCCATCGTAAAGTGGTCGCTAAGTTGTCGACCATTTGTCAAGACATTCGCGTTTAGCGTAGGTGACATATTAGCGACGAATTTTGTCGTCGGTCGACGGATTTTTTTGCCGTCGGTCCGTCTCTAATATGCAGTGCCCTAACTAAAATAATTCGAACCGATCGGATTTTTCCTACTTCCCCCGAAAATCTCTCTATCCTCTCTTGTTCGCCCCCCGCCATCTGACCCCCGTCATCCGACCCCGTCGTCCGACACCTACCGTCCGTCGCCCGCCGTCCGACGCGCTCCCCACCGTCCGACCCCCACCGTCCGACGTGCCCCACGCCGTCCGACGCACCCCCCTCGATCTCTCTCAGGTACTCTCTCTTGCTCTCCTTCTATTTATATACATTAGGGTTTAATATAAGTCGCGGTCGGGTTCTTGGTCGGGGTCGAGTTTGGGTGTGCTTTAATTGGGTTAGGGTTAGGGTTAGGATTGGTATCTATATCGGAATCGGTATATCGGACTATTAACATCCAATCTGTGATGCATTGTTACTTCGTTGATCGTACATGGATGTACAAACGACAACACGAGAGCAGAATTAGTGTGATTGATGATTTCAAGGCAGGCGTGGAAGTGTTTCTTAAGTATGACATGAGCAAAGCTCAGTACATGGACAGTAACAAAATCAAGTGTCCATGTGGTAGTTGTCACAATAGACGTTACGAAGAAGTGGTGACTATGAGAGATCATTTGACCTGTAAGGGTTTCGTACGTGATTACGTCATATGGTCATCGCAAGGTGAACTATATGTTGAAAGACAGGCTGTGATTGTTGCGGACAATGCTACTTCTGCTATTGATGAGGATGCTGCAACGGATTTTACCATCGAAGATAACGTATGCTCTGCTGATTATGGAGACCTGCAGAACCTTGCACGAGAGATAGTGTACGATTCGGCAGGGCCTAACTTTGATCCTGAGGATCCTAATCCCGAGGCGAATGAGTTCTATGATATATTTCAGGATGTAGATACTCCTCTATATCCTGGTTGTGAGACTCATTCCGTACTATCAGTGACGATGTGGTTGTTGAACATAAAGTCTGATTTTAACTTGTCGTAAGATTGCTATGATCGGATCACACAACTAATCAAGGAGGGCTTACCGAAGGAATCGAAAGAGCTTTCAAAAAACTTCTACAAGACAAAGATGATGGGCCGACAGCTGGGACTGGGGTACGAGAAGATAGATTATTGTCGCAACGGATGCATATTGTGCTGCAAGGACAATGAGGACATAGAAAGATGCAGTTTCTGCAATGCGGATCGTTACAAGCCAGTTTGGGGAAAAGGAAAGTCAACTAGAAAATGACATCCTTATAAGTATATGCATTACTTGTCGATCACGAAGCGCTTGCAGAGGATGTATATGTCTCTGAACACAGCAGAACACATGACGTGGCACAGCGAGGAACGCATAAAGGACGATGGAGAATTGTTACATCCTTTGGATGGAGAGGCGTGGAAGCATTTTGATTTTGTCATCCAGATTTTGCTGCAGAGCCTAGAAATGTACGTTTGGTGCTAAGTTCTGATGGCTTCGCCCCTTTCGTGCAGTCGGGATCTCCATACTCCTGCTGGCCGGTCATTCTCACCCCTTACAATCTGCCACCATAGATGTGTATGAAGACTCCTTATATGTTCTTAACAGCTATCATACCCGGTCCCAAAAATCCGAGGAAGAACATCGATATATATTTACAGCCGTTGGTGGATGAGTCGAAACAACTGCGGGAGATTGGTGTCACGACCTATGATATTTCCAAGAAGCAGAACTTTCAGATGAGAGCTTCACTGATGTGGACAATCAATGATTTTCCAGCATATTCAATGTCAGGGGCAAGCCTATTGGGGCTAGTAACAAACGGTGGTTGGGTCACGATGAGTTTGATGCAGCTCACCGATATGTCTTGTTAAATTATGACATACAGGAAGTGGAAGATTTGGAGAAGTAAGTGACTACACTTACACTCGTTATAATCTCTAATTTGGTGAAAGAAATATACTTACTCATTTTTACTCTCTATCAGTGTATTTAGAGATGAAGTCAAAATAAGGACACCCGATATTACTGACGAGGGACTTCAAAGAGAGGTTGACTATAACTTTACGTCATGGTTTCGCAAATATGTAAATAACTAAGATAATATGTTATGCGACTACCTTTAAAATATATACAGCTAAAACATTTAAATTATTAATATGCGTTGACCAGTTTTATTGCCTGAAACAACCCTCACAAATGAGAGCCTTCGTTATTTGGCATTGGGACCGATTAAGAAAGCAAAGACTTGGCCAGGCTATGTTGTTAACGGCTTCAAGTTTAAGGCAACTCAGAATGCTATAAATGCTAAATTTCTCAATGACGGCTTCAGTACAAAGGATTCTGGTGTTTGCATAAGAGGCACCATCTATGATGATGAGCCGGACTTTGAATATTATGGAGTACTTCAGGATATTATAGATTTACAATATCATGCCCCATATCATATGCATATTGTGATGTTTAAATGTGAGTGGTTCTATACGATACCAAATATCGGATGGAGAATCGATAAACAATTTGGATTCGTCGATATAAATCATCGTAGGAGATATAGAGGGTCCGACTCATTTACGATAGCATGTCAGGCTGTTCAAGTGTACAATACAAGCTACCCAAGGCGTCGTAGAGATCGATTTGACTGGAGGGCATATACATTCAACGTTGGAGACCCAGCATACCAAGAGGACCAGGTCGAAAATCCCTAATAATTGGGACAACAGTCGGATACCATGGATGTTGAAGATATTGCTGAGGAAAATAGAGGGGAGGAAGAGGTTGATACACAAGACTTAGCCGTAAACTAGGGGAGAAAGAGGCGTCTTCTCCCAAGTATTGAGGGTGAAGAAGAAGAACTTGATAAGGATGAGGATGAGGATACAGATAAAGTCGAGGATGAGGATGAGGATAAGGATGAGGATGAAGAAGATGACGAGGCCGAGGACAAGGATGAAGACGATGATGATGATTAGATTAAATACCGGTAAATAAAACCAGTACTTCCAACTAACTTAGTGAATTTACTGCCATCTACTTATTTCAGTTTTAACTTCTACATTCTTATTTTAGTTCATGTTTTTGTTGTTTGATTCATGTACATATTGTATGGTTTTCTTTTTGCAGATGGCACTCCTAGTCTTGCTTTGCATCGCGGCCGCACTCCTCGTCCTGCTGGTTGTAACTACCACTTTTCTAAAATGAGAATAATTTTAAACTTTGGTAAAGTTGATCATGTTAGTTATTAAATAATGGATTTAAATCATGTTAGTGGTAAATTGGTGAATTTTTTGATTATTTTAATATTATTTAAATTGATGTATTGTGATTTTGTTATTTGTTAGGGAAACCTTAGAACTACATTGATTAGAGGTTAGTCATGACCATAGAAACTTGTTAGAAATGTTAGACGACTTAATTTAGACTCTAATCTAGCTAGCATGTCATTTATAACCCATTAGTTAGCTAAAACCTTAAATCACATTGGGGCTTTCCCTTAAGGGGCCTTAAATTACATGTTATGAAGGTCTTTTAGCCAATTTCACCAAACCCTAACCATAGGGCAGCCCATGGCCGGCCAAGACTAGCCTCCCCTTGCCTATTTAAGTAAACATTACCCCCCCCCCCTTTTTTTCTCCTTACATTGAAACCCTAACCCTAAATTGGTGTTCTTCCCCAAATTTGCCCCCTTTCATCAAATCACCTCCAAATTCAACCAAACCAATTGCAAACCACTCCCCTTGTATAGAGGATGTCTCTATTGGCTAGCTAGGAAGGATTTGGAGCAATTTGACCATTGGAGCTTGGTGGAGATATAGATCTAGGAGCTTTCATTGAGATTCCAACTCTCAATTGGTAAGAGCCTCTAAACCTACTAAAATTCTGTTTTCTTTCCATAGATGCATTCATTTAGGGTCCCCCTAGCCCTAGGAATAGTTTGGGTTCAAATCGAATCCATTTGGGGTGCATATCGGAAGAGTATCCGAGGGGTATTTCAAGTGTTCGACGAAATACCCCTTAGAACTTTTTGTTCTCCATTTTCAGAACTAATTATAGATTTGGGTAAATAATTATATGTGGAATATGTTTGTGTTTGACTGAGTTGAAATTGATGGTTTTTTGTGTCGAAAATTGGCACGGGGATATATTGTTGGATACTGCACGAGCACAGTAGTAGTGCCCTACTACTGCAGTGTTCGTGCAGCCTGGACACGACATAATTTCATCGGCTAGCTACGTTTCTAGAGAGGGCCCATGACTGACACATGGCCTGGGAATTTGTGTTTGAAATGGTGTTGATTTGGTTTAGTTTTTCTGCTCACAGATTTCACTCGATCGACACACACACACACGCACACTCTGATACTGGGCTTGACACTATATGTTATTCACTTTGGACACTTCTAGGACACCTTTGGACACGTTAGACACATGACATGCCACTCGACACACATCTGAACACCTGACACCACCTCACTTTGTTCACTCGATACACGCACACAATGTTGTTCACATTTGACACCATGTTCTCTGTTGACACTCACTTGTAATTCACATACACTTTCACATTGACACTCTGACACTTGGTTCATTAGTTAGACACATGACACATACACCCTTGACACTCTCGGGACACTGACACCTTCTGACACTTGAATACTTGCTCACATTTTACTCTGTTGACACCTGCACCTTGCTGATGACCCCTCTTTGACACTCTGTACACAGACACTCATTTCACTCCTTCAATGCTATAGTGCATTTGATATTGGAAATAGATGAGATGATGGATATATGTTTTATATATATACATTTGGTTCAGGTTTCTAACCTGGGTTCAGTCCCAGATTATTTTGCATGTATATGTATTTAAGAAGATTTATGGTATGCTTTTGAATTTAGATGCAAGCCCAGATTTATATGTATGTGGGATTTTGTGGTGAGGCTTTATATATATATATATATATATATATATTTTATATATATATATATATATATATATATATATATATATATATACATATATATATATATATATATATTATATATATATTTATATTTATATTTATATTAAATATATATATATATATATATATATATATATATATATATATATATATAAAATATATATATATATATATATATATATATATATATATATATATATATATATATTTATATATTATATTTATATTTATATTTTTTAATATATATATATATATATATATATATATATATATATATATATATAAAATATATATATATATATATATATATATATATATATATATATATATATATATATATATATGATTTATAGGGTGCAGTAGATGCGAGGATATCAGAGATTTCAGTTGAGAGTTTGTGGGTATTAGCATGTGTGGGGATATTGGTAATGTTATGTATTGGGATAACTATCTATATATGATAACTGATATAGGTATCTTACATATAAGTATCTCATATACAGATTTATGAGGTGTGAGTGTTTGGTAATAGCAGTAGTAGCAGGGATTAGAGAGAGATGAGGTTGTGTGTCTATATAAGGGTATGATAGATATGAGTTAGGGTTAAGTAGGTAATAGGTTATTAAGAGATGGATAGCATTTGCAGCAGTAGTAGAATTTAGCATGCAGCAGGCAGCAGCTACATTGCATTGCATTGCAGCAGTAGCAGCAGCATAGGCAGGGCAATTGGCACTTGGCCATTTGGCCAATTTAGCATGAGCATGGCTTGGAAATGTGTGAGTATTGTGTGTTGCTCTATTTCACAGAATGGGAGTGAAAGTGGGGCAGGAAGATAGGTCTGTAAGTAAGAGAAAAGGGAATTAGTGTAGACAGTTAATGTGAAGGGGGTGTTTGTGTTAGGAAAAGTGGCATTAAGGTGGTAGGTAAATTTATAAGTGGGTTAGCCAATATAGCTTCATTTGACTTGAGATGAGTATGGTAGTAGGTCATTAGTGAGTATAAGGTCAGACAAAGGTATGCATCATAGTGTGGCATATATATATATATATATATATATATATATATATATATATATATATATATATATATATATATATATATATATATATATATATATATATATATATATATATATATATATATATATATATAGGTGTGCTATATATGGGGTTTTGCTAGCTATATAGGCATATTAAAGATAGGGTATATTGGGTTAGGACTTTAAACATATATGCATAAGATATGAGTAGAGTAGGTTTATATACTTCTAATATGGGTATTGTAGATAGTTAAGTTAGAGGGTTGGGTATTGGTTGAGGTTTGTGGTTGGTATTGAGAGTATATATATATATATATATATATATATATATATGATCGCTTTTGAGAAGAATGATCTCCTCCTTCCCTGCTCCCGCTCCATGCTCCTGCACTACGTCTCCTCCGTCTGGCCCTTCCTAGGCCGGCGGCTTGCCGCCTTCCCTTCCCTCCTCCTTCTCCCTCCCCCCCCTCCTCGCATGGCGGCCCGCCCCTGGGTCCGGCCAGGCGCGGACCCCCCCCCGACCTTCTCGCCGTCCTCGCCCGGCAGCCATCGCCTCCTTCCTCGAGCCTTGATCCGCCCCCCCTCCATCCTCCGCGCCCTCACCTCCGGGCTACCCCAGTTTCCCTTCCCCACCCCCCGGACTCCCCCATGTCGGCTGCGGCCCTGCTCCTCCGGGTGGCAGCGCCCCCCCATTCGACACCAGCCGGGTACACAACTGCCGGTGTCCTTCTTCGCAGCACCAGGCGAGCGTCCTCCCCACGTCACCACCCCCATTTCCTTCCCCTCCCGTAACCCTCCTTTCTTTCCTTCCTTCCCGCTCTCCCCTGCCAATTTCGTTTCGAAATCGAATTCCAAATCGGCTTTCCCGTCCACCTTTTTTCCTTCCATCATTGGGACTCACGTGGGCGCCCAGGCGCAACATAACGGGTGGTTCCCCCTGGCGCAACCCAAGTCCCCACCATTTCGTCCTCCGTGGGTGCAACCCATCTCCAGGTGCAACTTGGCGTCAGGATGCCCCCTGGCGCAACCCAAGTCTTCCCCCCTTTCGGCTGGTGGCACTTCTAGCCCCCTGGCGCAACCCGGGCCTACAATTCCTGCTTGGACCCCCCTGGCGCTCCCCAGGCCTCCTCTCTCTTGGCTATGGACGCTAGCCTCCCCCGGCGCAACTTGGAGCCTTCGGCTCCAGCCACCCCCCCAAGCGCTACCCAGTCCAACCCCACCCCTGGCGCAGCTTGGCCCTGTTGGCGTACACCATCCCACGATGCTTCGTGGTCCTGTTGGCGCACCCCAGCCCACTTCCTCCTCCTCTTCTCTCGGCGCCAGTCACCCCCAGGCGCTTCTGAAGGACCCTCTTGGGCCACCCCTCCACCTTCCTGAACCATTGGACCCGGCTACGATTGGGCTGAGTGATGCCCTCCTAGGTGCTTGGGTGCATGTCGCTTGCTTGGCACAACCTGGTTTCCAGGTTGGCCTGCCCTCTAGGGCGCACTCGTCGACCATCTTGGGCCCCCCCTTCAGTGCTGGGAGTTAGCCTTGGGGCGCAGCTCACAGGGGTAGGATTGGCGCAACCCGAGCCCTCTTTGCAGAGTCCTCCCCCGACCGGTGGGGGAGTCCCCATACAGACCCTGTGCTCTGCGCATTTAGGCATTTTGCCAGATCCATCTGTCATAGGATTTGGCGCCTCCCTCTGTGAGGCACAACTCGTCCCACCAGCGATAGTCCCGGTAGACCTCATCGCTCTCTTCCCCAGCTCGACCATGTCTCCCAGGATGGTCGCAGCCCCTACCCAGCCTACTTCCCCCCCCCCCCCCCCCCCCCGTGCCCTACTCCTTGTTCGGACCGGGGCACGCCCAATTTGCCAGTTCCAACGATGCCTTCCTTCGCCGACAAGCTGCGTCCAGACCGGGAGCTCGTGCTAGGTCTCCAACTTCCAGACATCCCCCTTTCCGAAGTCGAATATCCTCAGGCATCTCCCATGCCGATGGTGCCGTTCTCCGACCAGGAGCTCTCCTCTTTGGCCACCTCCTTTCCCTTCTCCTTCGTCCTCAAATTCTCGTCCGACTGCCCCAAACTCGCTCGGGTCCAGGAGGTTATTGCTAGTTGGCGGCTCTCGACAGCATACAGGGTAGCCCCTCTCGATCCGAGGCATATTCTGCTCCATCTATCCTCCGAAATTGACCATAGGATCGTGTGGTCCAAAGGCACTTGTAGGATCGACTCTCACCAAATGAAGATCATCAAATGGTCTGCCAACTTTAACACCAAGGAAGACTCAGCGATGATGGCCGCCTGGGTGACCCTCCCCAATCTCCCTCTCATTTGTTTCGTTCCGACGGCTCTTAGGCGAATAGCCAACTCTTTCGGGACATACGTGGCCACCGCCGCAGAAACCAGCAACCTGATCAAAGCTCACTACGCTATGATATATGTAGAACTTGACCTAAGCAATCCCCCCAACCACATCCTCATCGAACTGGACAACCAGACTCACACCCAGCAAATCATCTATGACAACCACATAACTTTCAGCTCCCACTGCCATATGTACGGTCACCTCACGAAGCATTGCTTCCGTCTCCATCCGGAGCTAAATAAGAAACCGGTGCAGAAAGAACCCCACCCCATAGGGATCCGGCATCGAAAAGCTGACCAACCCCCCTACTTCCTCTACCAAACTCCCATACCAAATTCAACACCTGTGATAGTAAATCCTACAGAGGCGCCTCCTCGGATAGTGCTGTCACCCCTACCACCCTGCAAACTTATCCCTTTCCAACTAATTCGACGCCCTCACTTCAGAACCCTTTGACTCATCCCAGGAGATAGCCATCGACTCTGTCACGGCCACCGATACGGACCCTGAGGACTTCACCGGCCCCCGCCCAGAGGAAGAACATGAGAGCTTCCTAGAACTTGAGAACGCCACAGATCACCAAACCTCCCTCGGAGTCAGTGCCATAGACGCCCTTGCTATTCTAGGGCCTGATCAGGCCCTTAGAGGTATTCAGGTCCTCGCAGCCGGATTCCCCCTCCAATCGAAAGGCGACCATATTAGCATCACCGTCGACACCCTCCTTACACCACTGAAGATAGAAGTGCTGGATTCCGATATAGAAAAGGGTACACCCACCAAAGCTACCCTAGACAAACGCCCCGAGGAACCCTTCCTCAACTCATCCACAAAGACAGTAGGGAAAGCATCCACCCATATCGTCAAACCTCATAAGAAAGGGGCTGTTAAGTCTGCAACTATGCACACCAGTTCCGCAGCAAAGAGGACCAACCAACCCCCCAAGCTCCATTAATGCTGAACATTCTCTCCTGGAATGTCCATGGTCTGGCGAACAAACCTACTATGAGGAGAATCACCAGCCTTAAGAAGACTCATAAAATCGACATCTTGATCATCCTTGAACCAAAAATCTCATATACAAGACTCAAATCCATTCAACTGTTGCTAGGCTTTCACTCGGCCATCGTAGGCAGACACGACATTTGGATCCTTTGCTCCAAGGACATCACCATTGAGGTCATCCAAGAAACTTGGCAAGCCCTTTCATGCTGGATGGAACACCCTTTGATCCCCAAGCGTGCCATCCTTTCCGCGGTTCACGGCAGCTGTGACATTGCGGATTGCAAACACCTTTGGAACGACCTTTTGGACATCCACCAACACCACCATAACCTCCCGTGGCTTTGCATCGAGGACTTCAATGCTATCACTTATAGAGAAGACAAGATTGGCGGCCATCCTCCACCCCATTCTGCCATACTCGACTTGAATAACTTCATCTTCAACTCTTACCTCACCTCTCTTCCGTTCACCGGCAACGCCTTCACCTGGTATAATATGCAGGAAGGCGACCATAAATAATACTCCCGCCTCGACAGGGCTTAGCTAACGCCCACTGGCATGGTATGGGGACTACCTCCAAGCTTTCTCACCTTAATGCCACCAAATCCGACCATGTCCCCTTCTACTTGGTATTAAAGCATATCCGGCAAGTCCAAGAAGAGTTTTCGCTTCCTAGACTTCTGGAGCGAGTACCCCCAATTCTCGAGCATTGTCGCAGAAGCTTGGAACAGTACGGACTCCCCAGATCCCCTCAGCCGGGGAGCCAACAAGCTCAAGGCCACGAGTAAAGCCCTCACAGCATGGAGCAAGCAAGCTTACGGTAATATTTTTCAAGCCATTCGTTAGGCCGAGGATGACATCACTCGAGCCGAGGCTATGTACATCTTCGATAATTCGCCGGCGACCAAGCAAGCACTGAACCTCACCAAAGCCATTCTCAAATTCAGGCTGAAAGTTGAGACCGATTTCTGAAAGCAGAAAGCGAGACTTAAATGGGACAGTGAGGGGGACAACAACTCGAGCTACTTCCACGCTTGTGTCAATGGTCGCAGATAGAAACTCACCATCCATCAGATTGTCGATGATAACGGGACCAGCATCGACGACCAAAAAGGCGTCCAAGTAGAGGCTGCAAAGTTCTGTTCTCATCTGTTCTCCAAGGAAACAATCCTCAAAGATAACTCTTTCCTGGACGAGGTTCCCCAACTTATTAGCAACACTGACAACATCTGGCTTAAACAGCCTCCTTCTGAGGAAGAGGTGAAAGAAGCCATCTGGGCCCTTGACGCACACAGTGCTTCTAGGCCAGACGAGTTTTCTGGGGTTTTCTTCCGCACATGCTGGGACATCATCAAGGTGGACATCCACAATGCGACCGCCGCCTTCCTCCAAGGTGCAACTTACCCCAGAGCCATCTCGAGCACCAACCTTATCCTCATCCCTAAGAAGGACAACCCTGAGACCTTCTGGGACTTTCGCCCCATCAGTCTGTGTACCTTCACCAACAAGATCATATCCAAGATCATTGCCTCCCGTATGGCTGGCCTTCTTCCCAAGATCATCTCGGAGGAGCAGAGTGGCTTTCTCATAGGTAGGAACATCCAAGATAACATCATGTTAGCCCAGGAGTTAATCACCTGCATGAAGCTTCCAGCAAGGGTGGCAACATTGCCATCAAATTGGACATGGAGAAAGCTTACGACAAACTGGATTGGCAATTCATGATCTGGGTCTTCAGAGCCTTCGGATTTTCCGATACTTGGACTTAATATTGTGTGAAGATCGATCAGCAACTCGTGGTTCTCTACGGTTATCAACGGTCATGCAGACGGTTTCATCAAATCTAGCCACGGGGTTAGGCAAGAAGATCCTTTATCTTCTACCATCTTCATCATTGCGGCGGATGCATTAAGTAGAAACCTTAACAAGATGGCAAGTACCTCCAACCTCCAGTACTATTATACTGCCAGCAGCTGCCCGATCATCACCCACCTGGCTTTCGCTGACGATATCCTCATCTTCTCATCCGGGGACGTTGGATCGATGGAAGTCGTCCAGACGATACTTCAGAGATATGCCAGGTGCTCGGGTCAGAAGATCAACCGGCCAAAAGTGTTATCTACACCCACCATAATTGCAAGAGAGAGCAAAAGGCCAGCCTCTCCACCACGACCTCCTTCCCCATCAAACATCCCCATTCCACTACCTCGGATGCCCCCTCGTGTACAGCAAATCCAACGTCGACATTTTCGAGAACCTGATCGATCGTATCAGGAAAAAAATAGAGGGTTGGCATAACGCCACATTATCCCCGGGAGGCAAAATGATCCTCATCAATCACGTCCTCACATCTATTCCCATCTACACCCTGGCAGCATGCTCCCTCCAAGAAAGTCCAATCCTCCATCGAGAGTATATTCTGCAACTTTCTCTGGGGGCACAGCGGAGGCCATGACAAGCACCACTGGGCTAGCTGGAATACCATGGCTCATGCTACTGGGGAGGGGGTCTAGGCTTCACTAAACTCTGCCATATCGTTAATGCCTTTTCAATGAAACTGTGGTGACGCTTCGCACGAATCAGAACTTATGGGCCAGGTTCATGAAGGCTAGATACTTCAAACACATCCACCCGTCAACGGCCATCTCTAATAGCAGATCCTCTGCGGCTTGGCGTCGCATCCTCATCGGGTGGTCTCTTGCGGAACCTAGGATTCGCCTTCAGGTGGGCATCGGCGATTCGTCGGCATTCCAGAAGCGCTGGGTTGGCGACACCCTGCTTCCCAACCTCTCAGAGGCCCCGAGGCACAGCTCCATCAAGGACTTGTGGGACGCCTCTGATGCCGATTAGAATTAGAATAAAATCTGTGAATGGGCCGGGGCAGAGACGGTCGGTCGCATCTGCCGTAGCGGTTTAACGATTGGGTCGGAAGCAGATAAGATCGTGTGGGAGCCAGTTACTACCGGTGCATTCTCGTTAAATCGGCCAGAAGAGTGATCCTTGGCAATGCATCGCCATCTCCTACCGTTGTATCCTTCTGGCAGATATGCATCCCCAAGAAGTGGTCCTTCCTAATTTGGAGAGCCATTCGTAATATCTATCCACTGATGACTCCCTCAACACTATCGGATTCAGCCTTGCGTCAGTATGCACTTTCTGTAATGAATGTCAATCGAAACAGTCAACCATATCCTCAGTCAAGGGGACCTCCCGATCCAGGTCTGGAGAGCCCTATCCCAGCGTTGCTGTCATGACCCGCACCTAGTGTAGGGACACGAGAAGTGGTTACGTCTAACCTACGCCGTAGTGTCGGCAGTAGAACACTGTCCTAGGTCACAATACATCTAACAGTTATAAGGTACCTGTACAGTTATACTCTCCGAATGGAGGAATAATATAAAGTACAACTCAATCACAACTAAGGAAGAAAGTGCGATAAGATAGATAGATGAAATCAACAGAATCCACAGATGATAAACACAAGATAAGAGAGCTAAATGTCTAAGATAAACAACTCCACAATATCCAGAATAACAATCCCCAAATAAGTACAAGTGTATCCAATAAGACAGAATGATAAATAAGATACTGGTCTAGCTAACTAGCTAGACTACTGGGGTAATGTCCTCTGCAAGTGTTGGGTCCTCCTGAGAGTCCAGCTCACATGTGTCATATAGGCCTACTCCGTAATAAGTAGGACAGAACTCTCAATGTCATCTGTAATATTTCAACAGGTCCTGTCAGGACGGAAGCGAGCACAGTACATCTCACACAGTTCATAATATGACAGGATATATAATATGCAATAGAATAAGATACATGAAACGCTACAGAATATACATGAATAAAAGAGAGAGAACTGTAATGTAAATAGATACTATAAGTAGAGAACTAACAGTGAACTAGTGATTTAGAGTACAATGAACATGTGAACGACTTGAATTTGCACATGAGTAATCTAAGAGTTTGCACATGAGCATACTACTTTGGAATTGTTCACATGACCATTTATACTCTCCCGTACCCCAATCAATATACAAGGATCCAAACAGGTTATGTTATTGCACATGATATCACATGAAGGCCCATAATTGGGTGCACATGATTGTATACATGGGGGCTCTGTGAACATGAGAGTACATGAATCACGAGAGTACACATGAATGGTGAAAGCACTAGAGTACATGATGAAAGTGAAACACACATGATATATTGTAAAACGATGCTCCCGAGGGGGATAATATCTCATGAAGGGATCCATATAGTATCAATCCGTGTTACCAACGTGACATCATCAAGTAAAGTAATCTAGAGCGTAAATGTAAATCCTATCAAGTATGAAACGGTCAGAGAATGTACTCGCCTGATATCCTGAGTGTCTGAATGAAATACTGCCTGAGGAGTGGTGTCTAGCTCCTATTCAGAACAGCACAAGTCACAACATATCCAAATTGGTAAAATAAACTGCTATGATGCATTCTACATGATGTTTGGGTCAATCTAGGCTAAAGTCAACCTTTGGTCAACTCTAGTCAACTACTCTAGTCAAACTAGGTCAACTAGGTCAAACCTAACCCAAACAAGTCTCACTAAGCCTAACCAGTCTACTCTAGCAAGCACACATCATTCACAAGTCAGACAAGCTAACATAACACAATACTCATGTTTATACATTCCATATACACATAGACTTGCACATTAGGATACCTATAGGCTATACTACATAGGTTATATGCCATATACACATATATAGGCAACTCGCATATTTTAATTACCACATTCACATATCCATTAAATTATATAGGCATTATATATTTATATGCATATTACATATTCACACACAAGATTATAGATATGGTAAATATATATATACAAAATAGAGAGAGATATAGTATCATGCATATGTGTGTGTATGTATCATGTGGTAGCAGTACCACATAAGTTCCTGTGTGGGCAGGAAGTGGGTGTGTGTATATAACAGTATAATATGAAAATTAGTGTAGCAGCACAAGTGTGTGTGTGTGTGGATTTCAGCATGGTTCTCAGGTTTTTAGGTGTAATGTATGGGGTATCACAACATAGGCTATAGTGTCGGTTCCTACTTGTGTGTGTACATTATGCTCTCAGAATTCAGTATGTAGTAGTAGTGTATGAGTGTAATAGGAATATTAGTGCACAAAACAGTGTCTCAGTTTTCAGAAATTGTGTGTGTTCCCAGTTTAAAACAGTGCATAGATGTAGTGTAGGGTGTTAGCAAATCACATGTTTGACAGGGTATACATAACAGTTTCATGTCTAACAACCCAAATGCAATTCAAAACCCACAATCCTCATGCCAACATAGACCCTAACATGTGGGCTAATCTCAGATGTATATAGATGAACATCATTGCAATTAACCAATCAACAAAATCAGTAAACACATGACAGCTATCAGTTTTCAGGTTTAAAGAGTATAAAACAATGCCCCGATTCTCAGGTTTGATTTCAGTGTAATGTACACATAACAGATTACCAATTTATCAGTCCAAAGCATATTCGAAACTCAAAATCCCATGCTAACCTAAACCCAAACATGGTAGGTCAATCTCAGATATGTATTTGTGGACCAATCATTCAATTTAATCATTCAAACAGTGGAACATACATTTTAAATCTCAGGAAAAACAATAATCAGTCTAGTATCAGAACATTGGGGAAAACCATAAATTTGAATTAAAATAAACAACTAATAATTAAAACTAATGGTTGGTAATGTACGTGTCATGTGAGTGTGTTGTAAGTGTGTTCCAGTGTCCAAGAACTTGACATAATGTGTCCAAAACCCATCCCACACTCGTGTCTCACAATCCAGTAAACAGTTCTCGTGCACGTGTTCACACGTGTCTAGCACACGACACACGACACGTGTATCCACATGGTTATGTCCATGTGTAGCCCAACACTAGGGCTACACACTGCACACCACGATGTGTCCTCGTGGTGTCCTGTGCGGACACGAGGCGCGTGTCAGTGCGTGAATCCGACAGTGCAACGTATAGTGCAACACAGTGCGTGTCTAATGCGGGCACGATTTCTTCCCGTGTCGTGTATCATATGCTCCCAAATTTTGGGAGCATGATGACAGTCATTGCCCCATCCTTCCTATCAAATTTCATGCCATCTCGTGCTGTGTCCATGGAGAAATCGGACACGGGTAGCAGGACACCCGACCGAGTCCCTGTGTAGTGAGTTCGTGTCCATTTTGGACACGGACACAGCTCAATACAAGCAAAGCTAGGGTTCTAGAATCCCTACATGTAGGGCTACATGAATATGCAATTAGTTTAGCAAAATACAAAAATCCATTCCTAAGTGGCATTCTAACAAACACTTGCACATACACATTGACACGTGTCCGATACGGACACCAAATGGATACGATTTCTAACCAAATTTTAGGGACAGCTGGGGGACACATAGATCTAGGCTAGGATGCAAAGAAATCAGAATGATAACACAATTTAAAGGATTTTACCTATAGTGTCCAATGGCAAGAAAAGCCCCAAAATAGAGTGTTCCTCCTTCCTAGCTCAAATCCCTAAATTGTTCAAAAGCTGATATTTCTCTCCATAATCAGGAAATAGAGGAGTGTTAGACTCTAATGCAAGAAACTAGAGTCAAAAAGGAATTAAAATAGAAAAGTTATGGATTGGGGAAGAATGTCGATACCTTTCCTTTCAAAAGTGTTGATTCAATACAAAAGAGACAAGAACCAAAGGAAGAGAGACTTTATAGGAGGAAGCCCTAGGTGGCCAGCCACTAATGAATGGGAATTAGGGTTAGGGTTTAGTCTAGTGGGCTTTGGGCCAATTTAAATGGTCACGGAAATCAATTCATGAGTCTAAAGCCTATGAACCTAATCATTAATCCTCCTATTTGAAACTTGATTCTAGGTGACCTAACTTAGGTTGACTTAAGTTAGACTAGGGTCTCACCATGCTAATCAAGTCACCATAGCTAGGGTCAACATCTAGGTTAGTCTCCAAAGTCTCAACTAGTCAAAAGTCAAAAATAAAAATCATCACTCCAATAAATCAAAATAAATTCAAAATTAACAAAATGACCAAGGATTCGCTTGTTTTGCGGGATACTTGTTCGAGAGCTGTTGTTCACTACTTGATTCGGCCTTGTTTCCTATCCAAGGATTCGCTTGTTTTCCGGGATACTTGTTCCTACTCGTTATTGATATTCTGCTCACTAATCAAACTTGTACTAATCAAGATTTATTCCTACTTAAAATATCATTCTGAAACCGTATTTGCCTTTGCTTCTATTGATGCTTGTTTGAGATTCTATTTCTTATTTTACTTTATTCGAGACTAGCTCTCTATTTTACGATTTTGTTACTATTGAGATTCGTCTGTTTCATATTTATGATCCAATACCTTGTTTCCTATTGAAACCTGTTTTCTAGTTACTATTCAAAATCTTGATTCCTCGTTGAGATTTTCTATTCGAGATTTTGTTCCTTATTCACAGCTTTGTTGATACTTGATTTTCTATTTTTCCACTGTGTACCTTATTGGAGATTTTGTTTTCTATTCAAGTTTTTATTTGAGATTTCATCGTTATTCGAGATTTTATTGAAACTTGTTTCTAGTATGGGATTTTATTTCTTATTTTGAAACTTGTCTCCTATCTGATACTTTGCTTTAGTTATCCTTTCGAGACTCTGTTATCCCTTCGAGATAATATCCCATATATGGAATCTTATTACCATTCCAGATATCAGTTGAAATTTTGTTATAATTTGAAACTTTGCTCCCTGTCTGAAATTTTAAATCTCCCAGGTTGCCCTTTTGTACTCACTGATTGGATTCCTTGTCGTCTCTTAGTACCTCAAAAATCTTTGTATTCTAATAGTCAGATAACTTCACCATTTTCGTGACTTGGACTATTGAAACTCATTTTAATTCCTTGAAATTTTCTATGGATAAAGTTGAAAGACTATTCGATGACCTACTAGGGCGTGATAGTTGTGCGCTGCAACCGTTATCTGGATTACGGAGACCGAAAGTTCACTGCAGCCAGCAGCGCACTGGCTGGGCAGGAACTCTAAGTTGAAGTGATTTCAGACATTCATAGGTTTCGGGTATTATGGAGACTTGTCCTAAATTCTTCATGTCGTGATCTCTTGGGTTGCTTCGTTGATGATTGTTGGAAAATGGATATAGTGCACAGAATATTCGGTGACATATTGTTATTTGAGTCACAGAGCCGAAAGTCCACTGCAGTCAGATATATACTGGCGGGATAGGGATTCTGAGTAAAGTGATTTCAAATATCTATATGTTTCGGATACCATAGAAACTATGTTCCTTTCTTTATGATTATTGGTTTTCGAGAATCACAAATCCTTGCACGTTATCCTGATTTGGTATTGTACCTCCTGAGTATTTCGTACATTTTCTCAATCAACCCTTGCTAACTTTTATTTAGTATTTTATCGTTAGATCATTGAATTCCTCAAAATTATACATTGCCAGAGTTTGATTCTATACTTCGTTTGTGTCTTGTCTAAACTTCGACCTTAAATCATGACTATCTGACCATGATTTTCCTATCTTGTCCTAGTCCACTTGTGTTAAAATATTAATTTTTTTATCATACTTAATAGTTGTGTCTTCATGATTTTGCTCCTCTAAGTTGTAATTGGAACTTCATTCTATCTCGTGCCTATTTGATTCTTGATCATTGATCGTGTTATTCCAACTTCTTGTGTATACTTGGTCTCAAGGACCAGAGCGTCATGGATCGACAGAAGCACTAGGCGGACAATAACAGATGCCCACCGGACTTCGCAAATAGAAGCAGAGTGTTCCTAAGAATCTCGCTGACCAGAGGCACCATTTGTTTTGACAGAGACAGGAAGCTCAGTCCGAGATTCATCGGGCCTTTCGACGTGACGGCGCGGATTGGCGAGGGGGCATATCGACTAGCGCTTCCAGCTAGCTTGGAGGGAGTACACGATATTTTTCATGTATCCTAGCTTCAATGCTACATTCCAGATCCGAGGGTCCGAGCTTGACCTAGAGGAGCAGCTAGTGGAGATCCTTGATCGGAGGGAGAAGCGCCTGCGAAAACAGACTATACCGCTTGTTCGAGTCATGTAGAGACACCACTCTCTGGGAGAGTCTACGTGGGAGCGCAAAGACGAGATGCGAGAGCGTTATCCTAGCTTGTTTGCCTGATTGTATTCTTGTGTTCGAAGATTCTATGTTCAACAATGACTGGTGTTTAAATCTTTTGCGGTTTTGAGATCTATTTTGTGGGTCTTCGAATTTTGAGGACAAAATTTTTCAAGGGGGAGAGTTTTGTAACTCCACTTTCCTATTTTTAGAGAATTAATCTTATTCTAATAATAATAAGTCTAGTTTTAAGTGATAAATATTTTGATTTATGCTTTTGGAGGAAATTTGTAGGCCAGAAATTATTTTAAAAATTTGAAAGTTGTTGTAACAAACTTTGGAGCCCACCATGTGATTTTTTTAACTGATTTTAACCAATTTCTGAAATAATAGGAAGGAAGAGGGTCTTTTTGAATAAATCTATTGTGGGGGGCTACTTTGTAATTTTTCAGCACGGGAGGGGTTTTGTGTAAATTGCATTTCCTTTTCTTTTAAAAACCCAACTGAGGAGAGAGACTCCTAACTTCTCGATATTTTTCTGAGCTCTCCTTTCCCCAATTGATCGGAGACCTAACCCTAGCTCTCGGCAGCGGCTGCATTCGCTGATCTCCGACGATCGACGGTAGCATCATCCTCTCCAGGCGATAAGCGCATCTCCTCGAAGCAAATGCGAGGCCGACTCCTCCGCGACATCGGCGGCGACCAGCTTTTCCGACCGGCTGTTCCACTCTTCGACGACAATTGATCTCCTCACCGACAATCGAACAGCGGTGCTACCATCTCCGATCGAGGCCTAGGCGGAGCTCTCCTACTAGCTTCTTCTTCGGTGAACTCTGAAGACGAATCTCGACGCACGAGGTTATTTCCCGATGATCCTACTTGTGTCGGTTGGCATCAGCTCCTAACGACAGCAAACCAGGCGGCGCATCACCCTTCATTATGACCAATGGGTCGCCTTCTCCAGCACTGGTGATGAGTCGATCTGTTATTCTAGCATCGTCCCCATCATCAAACAACGACGAGTGGACTCTAATTTCGGCGGTGAGTTCTCCTCTCTTTTCTCTTGTTCTATTTTGGATATGTTTTGATCAGATCGATCGATCAGATCGATCGTTCAAATTTACGATTGTGGCTCTTTCAATAGAACCTACTGTGTTTGGATCTGAGTTATTTTCTTGTTTTCTTTGCTCTGAAACTGCTCGAGGCAATGCCGAGGAAGAACTCGAGCTCATAGCTGGACACGGAGAGATCGTATCCGATACTTGGGGATGCATTCCTGAATTTGATTATTCTTTCAGGTATTTATGTTATCATTATATTGATTATTGCATCTTTACTTTCCTCCCTTGAGTTCGGGTGTATTGGCCAGGGTTGGACATTTGTGGCAGGTTTGGTGTTAGTTGTGTCCTGAATTTGAGTTCATGATGTTAGTGTCGGATTTTGGATTTCATGTGCGTGTCCAAGACTCTGTTCGTGTCGTGTTTGTTCAGCATTGCGTTCGTGTCTACCATGGTTGTTGTGGGTTTGTGTTCGATACAGGGTGTCGGATGTTTTAACCATTGGCTGATGGTAGTATCGAAGTCAGTAGAATGGGTTGCACTTGGAGAAATCCTTCTGAGATGTAGAGCAGTTGCATTCGGCCTATTTGATTGCTGGATACTTCTATATTTTTCTTGACTTTAAGTTATTAAGTTGAATATTTTGATTCGGTTGGGAGAATTAATCCAATTTGAATCTATAATTGTAACTTATGTAGATTATTATTTGGGTTGATGGGATTTTGGTGATGATTGTTTTCATTTTAAATACTATTGATAGTAGCCGTTGGCTACCATTCAACATGGAGTTGTGTTTGGCTTCTGGGTGTTGTCTAACAGTTGATCAATCTGTGAGTTTTGTGTCTGTTGGTAGTTCAGTTATGTGCAGGTTGAGTTTAATCATTTTTGGTGTCGATCTAACTTTTGGACATTGAACTCTGACCTATAGAAGGGTGGCTCAATTTCAAGCAAACCTATACTAGCCGTTGGGTTGAAACATCATAATAGTGTGGGTGACTGTGAACAGGGTCTAGTGGGTTTTAAATGTTGCAATTCATAGTATTTTGGGTGTGTTAGTTGTTGGAGTTGTAGGATTCAACCAAGTTTGTTTGGGTATTGTATTTGAGCTTGGCATGTTGGTGAGCTGATGTGGGTAGCTTTGATTTGGAATTCAATGTGAGCAGTAAATGGCTTATGAAGCTACTGCTGGTATTTGCTTAAAACTTGAAGAGGATGGTAGATGGAAGTACAAGTCAAGCTTAGGAGAGCCAAGATTGGGTTTTGTATGGATTGCTGTTGTGGAATTTGGTTTTAGTGTAATCTCGCTGGTTGGGCTAAATTGAATAATACTCGACTTAATTTTCTTGATAAAATGTTTTGAACAACTAATCTTTTGCTCATTTCCTTTGTATGGTTTATTTCGTTATAAAATCTATATAGTGTTCCATTACGAAGTCATCTTAATTTTAACATGGCTATATAGACTTATAGACTTAGTTCATTAAACTAATTTATAAAGATAATTTTGGGTAAGAATGACTAGTTGATTAGGAGTATAAATTGCTAATCGACATTTTGCTAGATATGTCATATGATTATTAGTGCTAAATTTATAAAAGTTACTATAGTTAGGAATAAATAGTTATTAGTTAGATGATGTTAGAACTTAACCAACTTGTACTTAATTAACCAGGAGGACATCCAGCTCTATTTCATTGCCCTTGATCACCCGGAACAAGGCAAGTACTTTTCTACGTTTTGTGCATTTACATTTCTTGTACTTTTCCTGCGATACGTCATGACTCGATATCCTGTACCCCTGTACTCATGTATCCCTGTTCTTGTACTTACTTGTGTCGGGTGGGGAAATACACTAGCCATGTGACCAAACCCCGGTTACTATATTATGTAGATAGCTTAGGCCTCGCATCGTGCACGCGGGCCCTAAGCCGTACCATTCATGTGCTTACCCCTAGCCGGTCACATGGACTAGTTGTATTTCAAACATGGTGCACTTGTCATGTCTTGTACTTCTGGTTCATAGTTATATTCTTGTACTCTATATTTCATGTACTTTATTTCCTGTACTTACATTCATGTACCTTCATGTCTTTTCATGTACTTTATAGTTCATGTTCTCCTGTACTCATTTCCATATCATGATGTTCTTGTTCATTACCTAGAACTGTACTTTGCTCCGCTCCTGACTGGATATGTTGCAGGTATACTTGCAGGATATCATTCTACCATATGGGCCAGAGCCCGGGACATTAGCTGAGAAGGATGGAGACATGACTTAGCTAGAGGCTTCAGGTTTAGACTGTTTAGCTTTACTCCTAGATATTGTTTTAGAATTCATAGTACATTTCATTCTTGATGACTAGTATATTTATGACATATGGATTTGTGGATTATGGTGATCTTTCTGGGATTGTGTATAGATGCTATGATTGTGTACATTATGTTCATCTGGTTAGATTTCCCTAGTTTGGTACAGCTTACTTCGTCGTGTCTAATGACGAAGGCTGGGCGTGTTCGACTCGTGTCCGGTTATTCGAGAGCGGGTCGTGACACAGTCCTACTTCTAGACGAGAGACTCCCCATCCCGGGCTCTGTGTCTTCAGGCGTACCCCCTCATCCGGCACTCCCAGCCCCAGGCATATCTCCTTGCCCACCTACTTCATTTGTCGACATCCTTCGTCCCGATAGGGCTCCAAGCCGGGACTCCTGTTCCTGGATTCCCCTTCCCGATGTCGAGTACCCGCAGGCATAGCTCACACCGACTGTGCCGTTCACCGACCAGGAGCTCTCGTCCCTGGCCACTCCTTTCCCTACTCCTTCGTCCTTAAATTCTCAGCAGGCTGCCCCAAGCTCGCCAGGGTGACAGAGGTTATTGCTAGTTGTCTATTAACGGCGGAGTACAGGGTAGCCCCCTAGACCGAGGCATATTCTGTTACACCTATCCTCCGACCTAGACCACAGGACGGTGCGGCCCAAAGGCACCAGGCGGGTTGAATCCCACCAGATGAAGATTATCAAGTGGTCACCGCACTTTAACACCAAGGAAGACTCAGCGATGGTTGCCGTCTGGGTCACCTTACCCAATCTTCCCCTCATTTGCTTCGTTTCGCGCAGCCCTAAAGCGTATAGCCAATTCTTTCAAAACTTATGTGGCCACCGCAGACGAAACCAGCAACCTGACAAAAGCTCACTACGCCAAGATATGTGTATAACTTGACCTCACATCAGATCCCCCAACCATATCCTCATTGAACTTGGCAACCAAACTCATACTCAGCAAATCATCTACAACAACCACGAGATCTTCTGCACCCACTGCCATTTACGTGGCCACCTACCGAAGCATTGTCGCCATCTCCATCCAGAGCTGAGAAAGAAACCAGAGAGGGCCGATCCCAATCCCAAAAAGAACCAGCGTCACAGTCTTGACCAATCACCCCTGCTTCCTCTCCCGAACTCCCACACCAGATTCAACTCCAGCGAAGGCAAAACAGCAGAGCCAATTCAGCAGAAAAATCAGTGGTCCCCTACCACCCACCTAACCTTTCCCTGTCAAACTAATTCAGTGCGCTCGCGTTAGAAACTATAGCCCCCTCCAAGACTCGGTTTGTCATGCTGACATCGACCAAGTCCCCGGAACGACCTCCGAGGACCTCAGCGTCCCTCCCCTCGAGGATTCAGAAGAGTCACTCCTAGCGCCTCCGATAGCCTCCGACCTGCATTCTACCACCATCGGAGCTCTAGCCATCCTAGGGCCAGAGCAGGCATTTAGAGGTCTTCAGGTCCTGGCCGTCGGCTTCCCTCTCCAAGCGGAAGGGGACCAGATCGGCATCGCCGACGACTCCCTCCTCATCCCCCCAGAGCAGTCCGACCTCGATTCAGCAGGAGAAACGGTCATTCCTCCTCAAAGCCACAATGACTCTTCCCTCGGTACATCACAAAAGAAGACGGAGGAACCATCCATCACCAACCGGAAAGCGGATAAAAAAGGGACAGCCAAATCCCCGTCCATACAAACTAGGTCCGCTGTGAAGCGGTCCAACCAACCCCTCCCAAAGCCCCATTTATGCTGAATATCCTCTCCTGAAATGTCCGCGGCCTGGCGAACAAACCCACGATGAGGAGAATCACCAGCCTCAAGAAAACCCACAAGATCGACATTTTGATCATCCTCGAACCCAAAATCTCTTACAAGAGACTCAAATCCATTCAGCTGTAGTTAGGATTTCATTCGGCCATTACCGGCAGACACGACATCTGGATCCTCTGCTCCAAAGCCGTCAACATCAGTATCATTTACGATTCCAGTCAAGCCTGTCTTGCTGGATGGAATATCCTCTTATCCCCAAACGTGCCATCCTTTCTGCGGTTCACGGCAGTTGTGACATCGCTGAACGTAGACACATATGGCACGATCTCCTGGAAACCTACCACCATAACCGCAACCTTCCATGGCTCTGCTTCGGAGATTTCAACGCCATCACTTGCAGAGAAGAGAAGATTGGAGGCCGACCTCCCCTTCTCTCTGCCATACAAGACTTCAACAACTTCATCCTCAACTCCCACCTCACCTCCCTCCCATTCACCGGTAACGCTTTCACTTGGTGCAATATGCAGGAAGGCGACCGCCGACAATTCTTCCTCCTTGATACGGCGTTAATGAACGCCCACTGGCTTAACACGGGGACTATCTCCAAGCTTTCTCACCTTAACGCCACCGAATCCGACCACGCCCCCTGCTGGTGGGAATTACCAGCAGATCCAACCATTCCAGAAAGAGCTTCCGCTTTCTGGACTTCTGGAGCGAGCACCCCCAATTCTTAGGGGTCATCACGGAACCGTAGGACAGCGCGGACTCTGTTGATCCCCTTAATCGCGTGGCCATCAAGCTCCAGGCCACGAGGAAAGCTTTGACAACTTGGAGCAAGCAAGCTTACGGGGATATCTTCCAAGCCATTAGTGAGGCGGAAGACGACGTGACCTGTACTGAAGCGACATACATGATCGACTGTTCGCCTGATACTAGGAAACCGCTGAATCTCACCAAAGCCATCCTCAAATTCAGACTGAAGATTGAAATCGACTTTTGGAAGCATAAAGCCAGGATCAAATGGGACAGCGAGGGGACAACAACTCCAGTTTCTTCCACGCCTACGTCAACGGGCGGAGACAAAAACTCACTCTCCATCAGATTGCCATAGACAACGGCACCAGCGTCACCGACCAAAAGGGGATACAAGAGGAGGCCGCAAAGTTCTACACCAGACTTTTTTCCAAGGAGATGATTATTAAAGACAACACCTTCTTGGACGGGGTTCTCCACCTTATCAGCGACGCCGACAATTACCAGCTTGAACAGCCTCCCTCAGAGAAAGAAGTGAAAGAAGCTGTATGGGCCCTCGACGAGCACAGCGCCCCAGGGCCAGACGGAATTTTAGGAGTTTTTTTCGCACTTGCTGGGATATCATCAAGACTGACATCCACAATGCGACCTCCGCTGTCCTCCAAGGAGCCACCTATCCCAGATCCATAACGAGCACCAATCTCATCCTTATCCCAAAGAAAGACAACCCTGAGACATTCTACGACTTTCGCCCTATCGTCTCTACACCTTTACCAACAAGATTATATCCAAGATTATTGCCTCCCGAATGGCAGGCATTCTTCCCAAGATCATCTCGGAGGAGCAGAGTGGATTTGTTCGGGGGAGAAATATCCAAGACAACATCATGTTGGCTCAAGAGTTAGTCACATGCATGAAATTTCCAACCAGAGGGGGCAATATTGCTATCAAATTAGACATGGAGAAAGCCTACGACAGACTAGACTGGCAATTTATGATCTAGGTATTCAGGGCCTTCGGCTTCTTCGAAACCTGGACCAACGTGGTGTGGAGATCGATCAGCAACTCATGGTTCTCCACGGTTATCAACAGCCAAGCGGATGGGTTCTTTAAATCTACCTGCGGGGTCAGGCAAGGGGATCCGCTATCCTCCACCATCTTCATCATTACGATGGATGCATTGAGCAGAAACCTTAATAAAATAACGAACACCCCAACTTCCAGCACTACCATACGGCCAGCGGCTGCCCAATCATCACCCACCTGGCCTTCGCTGACGATATCCTTATTTTTTCTGCCGAAGGCGCAGGGTCGGTGGAAGTCATCCACAATACGCTCAAGACCTATAAAAGGTGCTCAGGGCAGAAGATCAACCCGGATAATAGCGTCATCTACACCCACCACAAGATCAAGAGAGAGCAAACAGCTAGCATATCTACCACCACATCATTCCCTATCAAGCACCCTCCATTCCTCTACCTTGGGTGTCCCCTCGTGTATGGGAAATCCAACGCCGGATCTTCGAGAGCTTAACCATTCGTATCAGGAAAAAGCTCGAGGGCTGGCACAATACCACCCTATCCCCAGGAGGCAAGATTATCCTCATCAATCACGTCCTCACCTCCATTCCAATCTACACCCTGGCAGCATATTCTCCCAAGAAAGTCCTATCCTACATCGAGAGCATCTTTAGCAATTTTTTCTGGGGTCACAGCGGCGGCCACGAGAAGCACCATTGGGCCAGTTGGGACACCATAGCTCGCCCAACTGGCGAGGGGGGTCTGGGTTTTTCCAAACTTTCACACATTGTTAACGCTTTCTCGATGAAATTGTGGTGGACGCTTCGCAATAGCAAGAACTTATGGTCCAGGTTCATGAAGGCCAGATACTTCAAGCATATCCACCCATCCACGGCCATCGCTAACAGATCATCCACGGCCTGGCGCCGTATACTCCACGGTCGGACCCTACCCGAACCAGCGATTCGCCTTAAGGTGGGCATCGGGGAAGCATCACCATTCTTGGAGCGCTGGATCGGCGACTTCTTGCCTACACCCACCCCGGCGGCCCCAGAAACAACACTATCAAGGAACTTTGGGACCCTCCTAATAACTCCTGGAATTGGATTAAAGTCAGGTCATGGGCTGGGTCCGAAGCGATCGACTACATTCGTCATAGCAGTTTGAGGATCGGTCCAGATACAGATAAGCTCGTGTGGTCGCCCGACGGTGCTGGCGCCATTTCGGTTAAGTCTGCCAGAAACGTCATCCTGGGCAACGCGGCCCCGTCTCCTACCATTGCCTCGTTCTGGCAGACATGCATCCCCAAGAAGTGGTCTTTCCTCTTCTGGAGAGCCCTCCGCAATATCCTCCCCACTGACCGACAAGCTCAATGCTATCGGGTTCAACCTCGCCTCAGCGTGCACATGCGGCTCGGATCGACAATCAAAAATAGCCAACCACATCCTCAGTCAGGGGGACCTACCGGTCAAGGTCTGGAGAGCTCTTTCCCAGCGTTGCAGATTACCTCATGGAGGCAAAAACTTTTACCATCTCATGGACACCTGGGCTTCAGCGTCCCACGGCCACCAGATCGTCGCTGCAGCTACCACGAGGGTTATCTGGAAAAATCAAAATAAGACGAGATACGAAGGCCATCAGTACAGCGCGAACCAACTAATTTGGGAAACCATTCGCCAATGCCACAAACGGAGACCCCTCTGTAGGCATGACCAACAGACCTTCTGGAACTCTCTCCTTTCCTCGGCTTAGCCGTTTTGTTTCTGTTTGCCATTTCTTTTGTCAGTATACGTGTATAGGCTTCGGCATTTTGCGCCTTATGGTATACTTGTAAAGGTTCGGCCTTTCGACCTTATTGAATAAAATGGTTGGTTCCCAAAAAAAATAAAATTATATATATATATATATATATGTACCATATAACAAATATACAAGCAATATTTAGAGACTAACCAAACCAAAATAATCAATGGTTGTGACATATTTATATTTATTAATTCTATTTACTAATGTTTATATAATTAGAGCTTTATTGATTTATAAATATATATATAACCTATTACTCTTATACCATGTATACACTATACAAATATAGCCTAAAAATTCCCAAAAGTCTAAAATGAACATTTTAAGAAAATTGTTATCATATAGCCCAAAATAAAAATATCAATCTTATAGCAAATATATATTATATATGACATTCATTTACAACAATTATTCACTAGGCTATAAAAATGAAATATCAATATATGTATATAAAATTTATATTTCTACATGGACGTCGTCGTCGCACTACATGCCTACATAGGCTTGGATTTGGTTTTGGGTCTAGTCCGGCCCAGTTTTGTACAACCGAATTTCCTAAAAGTCTTAATATTAATAAATAACCAATCAAATTATTTATAGGGGTCAAGTCGCAACTTTAAATGATTTTTCTAGTTAGAACACAATATGGCTCGGCCTTCCCTACCATGGCCAATACACTAGTCAAAGCACGCCACTGCACTATCCGTGTCATGATTTCTAGTCATCTTGCACTCCAAAACTTAACCATGACGAAAGCAATATATTGTAATAATATTTTACTAAATATTTATAAAATTCCAAAAATTACCATTTAATTCAAAATAAATAAAATATATTTTCAAAATTTCGTAAAGAGGGATTAAAAATCTACCCACCTTAAAACAATTTCGTCCTCAAATTTAAGAAAAAAAAGTCCATCAGCGATGGTAGAAGACGGGGTCCCACTAGCTATCAATTATTCTCATGGTCATGGCATTTGACAAGGATTTCTAAGATAATTGCAACTAATAAACTAGTATTTGGCCAAATCTTATTTTGTAAAACCCATATACTACTATGACTATCCGTGAATGCATCACATACGTCTTTTTCTCTTCGTTTTATCCTCAACTATGTAAATTCAACATTTTTTTAATACATACCTTCCAATATAAGCCCCCCCCCTTTTTTTCTACAATCGTCAACCCCCTTTTTTTATACTTATGTTCCCATATCCTCGACAAAATTTATAGTCACATGTTCGGAGTCAAATTTATCTCAACTACATCCTTTAAAATCCGTCCATTTAAGGCTACATTTCTTTTCTTCCCTTTTTTACTGATCGACCAAATCTTGTAAAGTTCATCATTATTCTCTAGATATATTTTTTCAAAACAACTTTCCTACTGAGATTGTCTACCCACCTTAAGTCACACCTACTCCATCAAAACTTCAAATTCCCGCAAGATTTTATCTTCCAAAATAAATTCATAATTTTATCTACCAGTGGTAGTCTTTAAAAAAACTTTCAATAATACTACATTCCTATGACATATAGTATCCCTACCAACCCCATCTTATCCACCAAGGCAATCATAAACTAATTATGCAAATTACATAAGGATATTTAGTAACCAATTTTCTAACTTTTACCAGGCACGAATGTTCATCTCTCCGAAATAGGGAAGATGAGAAACAATAATAAGAAATTCAAAAAGAGTTTGATCGAGTTCGAATATGGCATTCAAAGGTGATAAATGAATTCAAGAAGAAATTTTCAAATCAGTGTGGATTGAGATCTCTAGTCATGTTTAACACTCTTGCAGGCTCGTTCGAAAAGTAAGGTAGTCGAGACGATATGCTCTGATCTGTATGGGCCACCACAAAAACTTGTCACGACCTACACCCGCTTTTCGGGATGCGAGCGCATGCGCAAGCCAGCTACGTATCAAGTAGACTCTAGTCTAACCCGAATACGTACAAGCTGCCTAGACTATGGTAATATGCCTAATCATGGCAAGATAAACTATATCTCAATCCACATAAATAATAAACATCAAGAAGGAACAATATGGTTCGTGGTCTGTAGCCCACTGGCATATATGTCCGAACAGACACGAAAGAAAGTATGAGTCTATAAAACTAGGCTAACAAGCAGTATGCAAATAACGGATGTAAATATGTAATCATAAAAGATACCTGAATCTGAAGTAATAAACTACCATCATGATCAGCTAACTAACTCCGTGCAATCAACTACCTGAAGAGATCATCAGGTCCTCAGGGGACTAGTAAGATACATAAAACATGCATATCTAACAGTATATCATGCATAAAGAAAACTAGGATATAAATAGAAAAGGACTAAGCAACTATGAAACATGAATATGAGAACAACTACGCATAAATGAACTACTATAAAGAAAAACATGAACACATGATAAGAAATCAAACGGATAATCAAACCCTCGCCCCTAGTGTGGACTCACAGGTTAGCTTCAAAGAATAAACCCTCGCCCCAAGTGTGGACTCGCAGGTTTGAATGAATAACTAACCCTCGTCCCTAGTATGGGCTTGCAGGTTCGTTCAAGAAATCAACCCTCGCCCCTAGTGTGGACTCTCAGGTTGAGAAAATGGAAAACAAAGTAGCGGTTCAGTTATAACGCACTCGTCCTACGACACAGTACGACTCAGTCAAGGTACATGTGAGAACACATCCAATATGAACTATAATGTCAAACCACGAACAATGATGGTATATGAATGAAACAATTAAACTAGTATGCATACTATGAAAGAAACTCATATCAACAATCAACCAAAGAAACTAGATAATGACATCTATCAAAAGGAAAGAATGTAAATAAACTGTAAAGATAGGCAAGGTATACTTGCCTGAGGTTGTGCGCAAAACGACAGTATCCAGTATCTCGAATCGTCAGATCATTGAAGCAATAAAAGATCAAATCCCGCAAACATCCTCGGATGTGGAAATAAACATTATGAACATTTTTGGTATAAAGATGTCTAAAAATGCCAACCCAAAAGTCCAATCCTGGACACATGGGCAAAATCATAATTTTGGGTCAAAACGATATCCGTCGTTGGATCCGCTTTATACTAAAAGCGTGCCAATATCTACGGTCTCTAAAGTCGTCAAACTATATGTCAACATGTCCGTTTGACGATACGAACCCCCACCGTATGTCCAAAGTTGGATTCCGGTGGGCCGTGCACAAATTTGTCCGTTGGATCGGGTTACGGGCCCGCCAAAATAGCGTTCCGATCGACCTTCTCAGAATCGGACCAAACTTAGCATACAGAACCAAAAAATAATACGGTCCTGTTGGCATAAGTTTCGTCTCGAGATGACGTATGTGCTTGAAGCAATTGGAATTTTTACAAAGGGCCGATACAGTTTTTTTTTACGGATACGTATCAATTCGTCACGCATACGCAACCAATTCGAGTTCCGTCAAAGTCCACACATCTGCAACATTCGTACGCATCTTTCGATGCTCACGGGTTGCGACCAAGTCACCCGGTTTATCGGGACGGACCCCGTATCGGGAAAATTTTAACTTTTTCAAAATAGTTTTTTTTAGTTTTTTTCTCGATTTTCAATCTGATTTCTCGTCTGTCTAAACAAATAGAAATAAAACTAGTAATGGGGTTTCCATCTCGGTTAGGTTGTCTTTGAATCTGTTTTAATGGGTTTCTAAAACTCTCAATGGATCGGCAGAAATTTGCCTTCCAAAATCGGTATTGGGGTTGGGTTTTCTGTCCAATTTTGGACAGATTTTTATTGATTTTTCAGGTAATTTCTTGAGCAATCCAATGCAATCTAATCGAATCTATTTGAAGGGAGTAAAAGATGGTAGGGTTGGGATCACACCTGAAGAAACGGCTCGAAC
>JANAVB010011397.1:30012765-30021880 GCA_029216955.1 Iris pallida | reverse complement strand
CTTTTTTTGTAAGTTACTTATGGGGCCCATTTAAAAGGGAAAAAAAACTTTGATACAGGCACCTAGTATGACATGTGGGCCATCTCAAAATTAATGTGTTATATATATGATTACACGTTTACAAAGCAAGAGGGGACTACATGTCATACATCGGGGTATCAAAACTTTGAAAAGAGTTTTGTTAGAAAAGAGTTTTGTGGGCCCTATTAAAATTTATGTATATATATATATATGTGTACACATGTTATAAAGCAGGAAGGGCCCACATGTCATACATTGGCGGCATCAAAAACTTTGATACAGTAGGGGGTATCAAAGTTGGCAGAATTCGAAGGGGCAGATTCATTGGTATTAATGGCATATAGATGGCCGTAGTTGGAAGAGTTTGTTCTAGTCTTACTTAGCTTTAATTGAGAAGGGCAGATGCATTGGTATTGATGGAAATTAATTGAATTGAATTCGAAGTGGCTGCCTTTTTGGCGCATGAGTCCGAGTTGTTCCATGCCTATAAATGCCAGTAGTGTAGAGAGAGTTTGTTCTCATCTCACTTAGCTTTTCTTGTGGCGATGGACTCTACCGATCCCCCGCCTTGGCAAGACTCTTTCCTCTTGGTTGTCGATCTCCTCGTTCGAAGAAGCTTTGGTGGTGAAGTCCTTCAGAAGACTGACATGTGCCTGGGTTTGGATTTATTGCCATTCTACGCTCTGTCGAAGCGCCCACACGTTGATTGGCTCGGACTATGCACGGTGTTCCTTTGCCGCCAGGAGTTCATCTCCTCAACATGTTCCATTGGTCCGACGATGCACGGTGGTAAAGTCCTTCAGAAGACTGAGATGTGCATGGGTTTGGAGTTTATTATCGTTCCACGCTCTGTCGAAGCGCCCACCAGGAGTTTATTTCTTCGACATGTTCCATGTTGAAGAAGGATGGCTTTGTACGGTGCTCTGCCTCAAGGAATTCCTTGAGGCAGTGGGTTCCTTTGCCTCAGTAAGTTCCTTTGCTCGGAGGATACACGATGAAGTGGCTTGCCTCAAGGAGTCATCCAACGGTTCCTATGCTATGACGATGCACGATGAATACCATCTACCACGCGGACACGAACTGAAAGACGACAGAGAACAACACTCCTTGACAGATGAAGCTTTCAATTGAATTCCTTGAGGAAAATCACTTCATCGTGCATCGTCAGAGCAATGGAACTCCCTGAACAAAGGACCTCCGTGCATTGTAAGAGCAATGGAACTCCATGAACAAAGGAACTCCGTGCATAGTCAGAGCGAATCAAAGTGCGAGCGCTCCGACAGAGTGTGGGTTTGGATTTATTGCGCTCGCACTTTGATTCGCTCTGACGATGCACGGAGTTCCTTTGTTCATGGAGTTCCATTGCTCTGACTATGCACGGAGTTCCTTTGTTCAGGGAGTTCTATTGCTCTAACGATGCACGATGAAGTGATTTGCCTCAAGGAATACAATTGAAAGCTTCAACTGTCAAGGAGTGTTGTTCTCTGTCGTCTTTCAGTTCGTGTCCGCGTGGTAGATGGTATTGATCGTGCATGGTCAGAGCATAGGAACCGTAGCATGACTCCTTGAGGCAAGCCACTTCATCGTGCATCCTCCGAGCAAAGGAACTCACTGAGGCAAAGGAACCCACTGCCTCAAGGAATTCCTTTGCCTCAAGGAGTTCCATTGCTCTGCGATGCCCGCACGCAGCTCACATTCAACTTTTTTCTTGATAGTAGGATTTTATGTAGTATTTCAGACTTTCATAATGTACATGTAACTCAAAAGGTCAGACTTTTCATGGTTATCACAATGTAAATGTAACTCAAAAGGATTTTATTATAAAAGACAGAAGAGCAGACATAAACGGTGAATAGAATACTCAAACGATTTAATTTAAACGGGAAAGTTATTCTCCGTTTCAAGTAAACGGAGAATTCCATTCTCCGTTCCAACTAAAACGGAGAATATAATCCGAAGGGGCAGATTCATTAGGAATAAATGGCATATAAATGGAAGAATTCATTGGTATTAATGGCATATAAATGGCAGATTCATTGGTATTAATGACAATAAAAGTGACTGTAGCTTGGCGCATGAGTTCGAGTTGTTAAATTTTGCAATAAATGGCAGAATTTGGGAGATCTTATTATAAAAATGACTGCCCTTTTGGCGCATGAGTTCGAGTTGTTTCATATGTAAATAAAAGTCAAACATTTCGTGGTTTTGACAATGTAAATGTAATTCAAAAATGATTATATTATAAAAGCAGAGCTTATCAAAGACAGAAGTTCCTTGCCCAATTACATCATAATTACATTGTTGTTTTACAATGTCATTCTTATGTGGCAAATGTCATTCTCCGTTTTAATTTAAAACGGAGAATGATATTCTCCGTTTAATTTTAAACGGAGAATGATATTAGAATGAACATTCTAATTTGTTTTTAACACTGTGAAGCTATTCTCCGTTTAAATCAAAACGGAGAATGTTATTCTCCGTTTAGTAAAACACGGAGAATGCTATTGTGGTGTCGTGGTTACACTGCTAGACTTGTATTCAAGAGGTCATTGGTTCAAATCTTGACTATAACAATATTTTGTTTTACTTATACTTTTTTGTAAGTTAATTATGGGTGCTATTTAAAAGGGAAAAAACTTTGATACAGGCACCTATGTATGACATGTGGGCCATCTCAAAAAATAATGTGTATATATATATGTTTACACGTTTTACAAAGCAAGAGGGGACCACATGTCATACATCGGGGTATCAAAACTTTGAAAAGAGTTTTGTTAGAAAAGAGTTTTGTGGGCCCTATTAAAATTTATGTATATATATATATTTGTACACATTTTTTTAAGCAGGAAGGGCCCACATGTCATACATAGGGGGTATCAAAACTTTGATACCCCCTACTGTATCAAGAAAAAAAACTTTGATACAGTAGGGGGTATCAAAGTTGGCAGAATTCGAAGGGGTATATTCATTGCTATTAATGGCATTGGTATTGATGGAAATTAATTGTTCCAGTCTTACTTAGCTTTAATTGAGCAGGGGCAGAATTCGAAGTGACTGCCTTTTTGGCACATGAGTCCGAGTTGTTCCATGCCTATAAATGCCAGTAGTGTAGAGGGAGTTTGTTCTCATCTCACTTAGCTTTTCTTGTGGCGATGGGCTCTACCGATCCTCCGCCTTGGCAAGACTCTTTCCTCTTGGTTGTCGATCTCCTCGTTCGAAGAAGCTTTGGTGGTGAAGTCCTTCAGAAGACTGACATGTGCCTGGGTTTGGATTTATTGCCATTCCACGCTCTGTCGAAGCGCCCGCACGTTGATTGGCTCGGACTATGCACGGTGTTCCTTTGCCGCCAGGAGTTCATCTCTTCAACGTGTTCCATTGGTCCGACGATGCACGGTGGTGAAGTCCTTCAGAAGACTGAGATGTGCATGAGTTTGGAGTTTATTATCGTTCCACGCTCTGTCGAATCGCCAGCCAGGAGTTTATCCCTTCGACATGTTCCTTGTTGAACAAGTATGGCTTTGCACGGTGCTCTGCCACAAGTTAACAAAATTCCTTGAGACAGGGGGTTCCTTTGCCTCATGAGTCTATCTCTTCTACATGTTCCTTGTTGAAGAAGGGTGGCTTTGCACGGTGCTCTGCCTCAAAACAAAATTCCTTGGGGCAGTGGGTTCCTTTGCCTCAGTGAGTTCCTTTGCACGGAGGATGCACGATGAAGTGACTTGCCTCAAGGAGTCATGCAACGGTTTCTATGCTCTGACGATGCACGATGAATACGACGCGGACACGAACTGAAAGACGACAGAGAACAACACTCCTTGACAGTTGAAGCATTCAATTGAATTCCTTGAGAACAACACTCCTCTGACGATGCACGATGAAGTGTTTTGCTTCAAGGAATCCAATTGAAAACTTCAACTGTCAAGGAGTGTTGTTCTCTGTCGTCTTTCAGTTCGTGTCCGCGTGGTAGATGGTATTGATCGTGCATGGTCAGAGCATAGGAACCGTAGCATGACTCCTTGAGGCAAGTCACTTCATCGTTCATCCTCCGTGCAAAGGAACTCACTGAGGCAAAGGAACCCACTGCCTCAAGGAATTTTGTTTTGAGGGAGAGCACCGTGCAAAGCCATCCTTCTTCAACAAGGAACATGTCGAAGAGATAGACTCCTGAGGCTAAGGAACCCACTGCCCTTTTGGCGCATGAGTTCGAGTTGTTTCATATGTAAATAAAGTCAAACTTGTCGTGGTTTTGACGATGTAAATGTAATTCAAAAATGATTATATTATAAAAGCAGAGCTTATAAAAGACAGAAGTTCCTTGCCCAATTACATCATAATTACATTGTTGTTTTACAATGTCATTGCTAGGATCGATTTACATATTTGCTTGAAAGCAACTCCTTAGCCCATGCCAACCTCATCTTTGTCATCTTCTGGTGAGTTTCATTGTCATTTCCTCCCGGTATTTCGAAGGGAGGATTCGTCAACCTATTCATATAATACGCCGTGTACAAGAGGCTATTGGGTGCCCGTTGTTGTGGGCAATTTAGAGAACAATTCAGCACTTTGCTCTCATACTCCTTCTTCGCCGGGCATCTCTCCCTCATCATATCAACTTTTCTCCTGACGATAGGCTCTAAGGTTTTCTTCGTTAATTCTGCAACCACCTTGCACGTATCGTACGTGGTTTGCAACAAGGAGTTGTAGTGTGTCCAGTCGTAGGAGATAAAGTTGAATGTGAGCAGAGTATAGTGTTTGATGGTTGCATTAAAAAGTGGGATCAATAACAACTCTATGTCGTCCTCCAAACCCATGACGAAGTCTTCTACTTTTTGGATGTCTTCACAGGCGTCGGGTTTTGCGGTTTCTTCATTGACACGTTGAATGACGGTCTGTTGTTTCCCAAAAACAATACACAATATCATGAGTAATTTTTTTTCTGTCATTTTTCATCGGTGTACACATGAATATGGATTTTTTCTGTTTGAATACTTACCAATGTGTGGGCCGACATGAATGCAGACCACTTATGTGATTGGGCCGCCGGCTTTTTTTTCTGGATCAATGGCACCTTCTTCGAACTAGACGGGGCACACCTTTTACTGCCTTGAATTTCTCTCATCTTTCTTATTATTATGTCCAGTATGCCATGCTCCATGTCGTCATAGTTGAGTATGTCTTGCATGTCTACTGCCGACAGCTGGACTGAAACTTCATTTTCACCCTCTTCCGGAAAAAATTCGTATACCATATCACTGCACATAAATTTAGTTTACATTAAATTAATAAATATAGATTCTCATTACATAATTGTGAAAAAAGTCTAGAAAAAAGGAACGAAAAAAAGGGTTCAGAATACATACTTTGGAGAATTCTTTCTGGGAATTACGATGTCGATGTATTGTTTCTTCAGCTCTTCATCCGCATGTTTCCAAAGTAAGAGTTCATCGCATTCCCTTAGTATGACGTGGTTCTTCTTTAATTCAGCCATTTTGGCGTCTTCTCGGGATTTCGTAGCGTCATTAACCTTCCGCTTTTTATTAGCCTCTCCAACTGTATTGCTTTTAATTAACCTCTTTCCCCCCGATCCTCCTCTTCTTCTGACTTCTCTTGGAGCAGCAGGTTCAGCAGCAGCTTGTAACTCCTCATTCTGAAGTACTTTAGCCATGGCTTCGAGATCTTTAATTTTGTAATCCTTTTCATTGGCTTCAATCTTAAATGATTCAACTTTATTTTGAAGCTCCCTTTTCTCCTCAACGAGCCTTTCATTTGTTTCTCTGAGTTGTTTGGTTGTTCGCACTGAAATAAAACAAACAATAATGAAATGTATGATGTGAACCTAACACGGAGAATGACATTCTCCGTATAATATAATACGGAGAATAGAATTCTCCGTTTGGAATTACACGGAGAATAACCTTTCCAGTATCGACATGATATGGAATAGCAATTATCCGTTCCAAATAACACGGAGAATGACTATTCTCCGTGTTATAGTACACGGAGAATAGTCATTCTCCTGGAAGATTACAAATCAGGAATTTGAAATAGAAAAGATTTTACCTTGTGCATGTAGATCTGATTTAAGAACAGAATTCTACTTTCTCAAATCCTCCAGTTCATGCACAGAGCCCTCCATCAGAACGTTGACTGCACGTTGTTGTAATTCTTGTGCCTCGAGCTCTTTCAGCTTTTCTTTGAGTTTCTCGTTCTCAAGGTTGGCTGCACGTAACTGCGCTCCTTGTGCCTCCATCTCTTTTAAATTTTCTTTGAGTTCTTCATTCTGCGCTTTAAGAACAGAATTCTGCTTTCTCAAATCCTCCAGTTCATGCACAGAGCCCTACATCAGAACGTTGACTGTACGTTGTTGTGATTCTTGTGCCTCGAGCTCTTTCAACTTTTCTTTGAGTTCTTCATTCTGCGCAAGAATATCAGAATGATGTCTTCTCAAATCCTCCAGTTCATGCACAGAGCCCTCCATCACAACGTTGACTGCACGTTGTTGCTCTTCTTCTGCCTGGAGCACTTTCAGCTTTTCTTTGAGTATGACATTATCAAAGTTGGCTGCACGTAACTGCGCTCCTTGTGCCTCCATCTCTTTCAACTTTTCTTTCAGTTCTTCATTCTGCGCAAGAATATCAGAATGATGTCTTCTCAAATCCTCCAATTCCTTTGCTGAGTCGTCCATCACAGCGCCCATTTCATGATGCGGTGTTATCCGTTGTTCATCAAAATTATCCCCACCTGCTTCTTGGTGTTCTTCCTCTCCCTCTTTTTCAACTTCTTCTATAGGTGGCTCCTCTTCTTTGTGCCCTTCTTCTTCCCCAACAGGTATAACCAGATCTTCCAATATCATCTTCGATCTCATTTTGTTGTGATATTCGGCCTTGAGGAAGTTTGAGATATCGTACCCATTCCATGTGAAAAATCTTGGGTAATCAGGAATTGGGGCGAACTTCCTTTCCACAAATTTACTATGTTCTGCAAACCAATAGAGGAAGTATATTGTGCAACCTTCCAATTTGTGGAAAGCCATTGAGTAATCCCCCTGTTCAGTTTTGCTTCTACTCCTCTTTAAGCTATCCATTACATATGCCAGGATTAACCTTGGCCAGCATATACTGTTGATCACGTCCACACTGTCTACCAAGGCCAAGAATCTGTACGGCAAATTTGAACCGCCAGACTTTGTGAAGAATACAGTTTGGCACAAGTGGAAGATTATTAGCTTGGCCAAATCATCTGGATTAACAGCGTTATCTCCGCCACGAAGCCGTCGTAACAATTCAAAGAACTTGTCTCTCACTTCCTTATTCGTGACTTCTGAGTGTTTGCCCTTAGTATTAGCCAGCAATCTTGTGAAATGATCTCTGCACAGGCTCAATGATGCTGGTGGTGTGGGCTGCTGTTGTTTTTTCCTTTATCAATCTTCTGTAAGAAACATCATCAACGCTTTCTTCATTCAGCGGTAGACCGAATATGACTGCCATATCCTTGACGCTTGGCGCGATTTTAACAGTGGTGCTCAATTCAAAGCACCCGACGCCATCTTCTTCTTCTGTGTAACTTGCAATTAAATTCTCAAGCCCTTCCGTTACCTTGGCCATTTCGGAGACGTGGACTCTGTTTTGGTAGAAAATCTCGACAAAATTCCAGAAACCGGTATTCTTCAAGGAACCAATAACTGGCTCAGGTAAACGGCCAGCATCTCGATTGACCTCCTCCATAAGATTTAGCATTGGCTTGAAGGTAGAACGGAAAAGTCTTGAATCCTTATTCCTGACAGATTTTCTTTCTGCAAAACAAAAAAAAAACCAAAAATTAGGTCGGAGAATGGCCATTCTTTTGGGTTTTAACACTGGGAACGGCATTCTCCGTTTCAAGTTAGACGGAGAATGACATTATCCGTTCCAAATTAAACGGCGAATAGAATTTAACATTCAAATGCGTTTTATGACGGAGAATGTCATTTTCCTTGAAATATATACAGAATTTGCGAACATAAAATCAAAGTTATACCTTCTGTTTGCACTTCTTCTTGCACTTCTTTTTGTTTAGCAACTTTTTCCTTTTTCTTTTTTGCAACTTTCTTAGAATAGGGTTTCCGTTGTTCTCTGTCTGTCGCTTTTGGATTTTCTGTAACTGGTGCATCTTCTCTATTTGGTAATGCTGCCGGTGATGATTCTGCCGCTGATGCCGACATGGTGTGAATATTGCGAATGGGGAGGAAGGTTTGAAGATTTTGGAGGAGAATGATCTAGGTTTGAGTACAGAGTGGAGTATGGAAGAAGAGGAGGCTCCGAAACGGTTTTCTTTTTCCCTTTTCTTTTTTTAATAAAAGGGTTCGGGGGTGTTTTGAATTAATTAGAAGGGCAAAAATGTCATTCGATGGAAGGGCAAAATACTCCTTTCTGCTTAATTAAAAAGAATTGAAGCCGTTTGACAAAAATGTCATTACAACTCAACAAAACAAATGAACATAATACATTAGGGCTTTCCATACATTAAATATAAAAGAAGAAGAAAAAAAATCATCGTCTTCCATATTCAACCAGATTGGACTTCTTTTTTAGCTCTTCATTGTGCTCTGAAGTTGTAATCCATTCAGCAACTATGCGTCTTTCCTTTTCCGCATCAAACTGCATATAACAAACAAACATCAAAAATATTGCTCTAAAAAGTTGAAGTTTTTGACGACATATTTTCATACTTACATCGATAGAACGGTAGTCCAGGCTACATCGGTCTTTCATGAATGCAATTAAAAAAATTCCACAATCAACTAAATTGCCTTGGCGGGGAACATAAGAAGGACGTTTTATTGCAAAAGTAGAAAAGCTGAACCTAGCATCTCTCAGCTTCAAAATCTCTTCTTCGAGAAAGATATCCAAATTTGAAAGCTACAATTACCAGAAAACAATATGTATTGGTATAATGCGTATTCTTGTACCCAATTCATAAAAATTGATAAATATGAGCTTACTATTTCTTTTATAACTGTTCTGCTTTGAATCGGATCATCTTTAGATGCAAGTGAGTCCCAAATTTCAACAGTCCTGTTTTTAAACACAACTCTTGCAAGAGTATAGTGTTCGCC
>JANAVB010011397.1:29842765-30007765 GCA_029216955.1 Iris pallida | reverse complement strand
TGTAGAATTCCCTCAGTCTTATAGGAGTCTACCAACAACTAGACAATTATTGATAGCTTCTAAGGGCAATATAATATTATTGTCTCTAATAAAAGGTGAACCCTTTGCCTCTTTAGATAATAAAGGGCACGCAAAGCTAGCCTTTTTATTTAGAGATTCTATCCACCGTAAGTCTTAAACAAAACCCAAGAAGGAAGCATGGGTTTTCCAAGTTGGTGGTAAGGGAATCAAAATTATGTACCGACATGCCGAGAGATTATCCCTTATCGTCATTTTCCTATGCTACCCACCCAAGGAAAATGTAATGGAAACTGAGTCCCTGGACGTCTGGTACCAAACTTGGAAAGATCTTTCATAAGCGAGACAACCGGGGACAAAAAGTCTTCTATGGTACTCTAGATGGACATGTTGTCCCTACGCGAGGATTATTGCCCGAATTTGCACCAGGCGAGAATTCATCATTGATTCAGCCCTCCTAGTCACCCATTTTCGCAAACCTCTATGCAGCAGTAGGAGGAGTATATACTTTGCAAAATCCTAGACTGGTTGGGTGGGTTACCAACAATAATGTTTGCTGGAACTGACTTACTATGTCGATATTGGAACAATATAGAATAGAGCTTGACAACATAGGGCTCTATAATGCCATCCTGGCAACTGGCTACGACATTTCTCCAAACCATAACAAGTTTCTTGCCTTGGTGGAATGAATATAATGTCCGTACTCGAACCTTTTCCACTCTACATGGTGAAATGGGGCTTGCACTGCATGAGATGCATGTGGTATCGAACTTGCCAATGGGGTACATGCCATGTGAAGAATATGTTCCCACTAGAAATGAGCTTTTGCACCTTGCCAAGAAAAAATCTTGTCTTATCGAAGTATATCAGGAGTTGATGTGTCACTATTTGGCCTGCAATCATTATTATTGGACAGATTTTGGTATGGTCTACACCAACAAATGGTTATAATATATCTTTATGGATCGGCCTAAAGATGATAAGGCCAAGGAAACGAAAGATGTTGAGATCAAACCTATTCATACTTTTGATGTTAATCTTGTCGAAAAACTTATGTGGGACTTCAAAACACATGACAAACGCCAAGAAGATTCCGAAGCTTTCCAACTGGCATCTATACTATCGGTTATCTCCGACAGACTCATAAGGAGATTTCCCGTAAAGCTTTACTAGCTGGGTTTTTATCTCTATGGCTGCGTTGATGGGTGATCCCTGGAAATTGTTCCGCAGGTCGACTCCATCATAATGTATTATTTCCAGCGGTGTGCTTAGTCTTTCGAAAGAGATTAGCTCTTCAACCGGGTAATATGGCATACCGATTGCAAGCTGGTCTTCGCTCATTCTTGAATCATTTGCTCGAAGAGCCTGTGGGTCTTAGTGACTTCCCTAAAACAGAGATGTCCTTTATTTATCTGATGGGGTGGCTATTACTTCACAATAGTCATTTAATTGCTCCAGGACTAGAAATCGATGACCCCACTAAAGGAATATTCCTTTGCAAATATAGAAAGTCCAGATGGGAAAACGCCTCTATATTTGCAACTAGAAAAGCACTGAACCTGGAGACAAGTTGGAGTTTTTATTGCATTTCTTCACAGGTTGCACCCGAACATAAAGGTGGTCTCTTCAGTGACAAAGGCAAAGACAAATCAGACTTGCCTTTTGGAGTCTTCTTTTGGCTACTCAGTATTCAACCTTCTCATTTAACCTTTACATATGACAAGGACTGCTACTTTGAGCCATATTTGTCTAGACATTTTACAAGACAGTTCGATTATGATCAGTTTCATGTCGGGAACGCCAATACTTGCTTTCGATCAACTGGAGGTTTGGTTGACGGAGCCCAAAGATGGCAATATATCAGTATGGGTTGCACTGGGGCCAAGTTTGCCCTTCCTTCGACTGATGCTCCATTTGCATTCCAACACTAATTTATTATCTTCAGTCAATTCCTTGCACCGAGATTTTGACTTTAAAGGTAGTTTCAGGCTCTCATAAGGGGCTAATATTGGAGCTAAAACAGTAGAGGCTAATATATTGGTAGAAGAAGATTATGATGCTCTTATAGATGAGCCTCTAGAACTCAATAATGCTGGACCAGAGGATCTACCAGTTCCACCCCTATATGTCCTTTTAAAAACCAAGAAATGCAAAGCAACATCATCGAAAGAGCATCGGGCTACTGTAAATAAGGTAACTAAGAAACAACAATGGTCAAGGCCTCATACTCCTCCAAGAAGAAGTTTGTTCTCGTCTCTACCTCAACCTGAGCAAGCTGGACCATCAGTCAGGGAGCCATCTGTGACGAGAATTACAACATCTATTCCTCCTTCGCCTATTGCTGCTGAGGTCGATGAAAGAGCTCATGCTTCTTCTACCGTGGAGGCTAATATTCCGGATCCTACTTCTACCACCACAGAGGTTGGTGCAGCGGTTCTTGTTGCCATCACTACAGAAGTTAGTAGTTCTACATCTCCGATAGTTGAGGTCGATCCCCTCCTTGACACTATAGGTAAGATGCTTATGCCCATCACTACTATTGTCTGCGAATCATCTGATATTTTGTAGTATTCTCTTATCACTAAAGAGACACATATTACTCTGGTATACTCTGTAAGAGAATATGTCAAACTAGAGATAATTCTACCTTCTTAGGGCTTTTCACCTGAAAAGGATGTGGCCGAGTTTCAAGGTGTTATTCCTCATACTGATATAGATACTACAATCTCTGAGACAACCACAGAAGTAAGTGACTATGATGCCCTGTTTCTCCATGTTACTACTCCTCAATTGGAAGCTAGAGTTCTCAAGATGTCCAGTCACCGAATGAACAATATACGCCTATCGAACATAGTACGTACTTATCCATTCTTTTCAAATCACAAGTTTTTTGCATTGCGGACCTCCTTCTCGCGAGTATTTAAAATGACAACCCAAGCTAACATGGGTCAAGGTGTTGCTTACTCTTTTTTCTTTTGGTTAGCGATTTATCTTTAATCTTCAACTTATCAAATTTCTTATACTGATGAATTATAGATGTCGAGACTAATGAAGAAGTTCTTCATGAGGAGGCTCCCATTGATGAAACTTCTGTTGAGCATGTGTCACTACCATAATTCTAGATATTGTCATTTTATATTATTGATATATTGTGTATAATTATCTAATTAATTATAGTGATGGTTATGTTGCTTAGCGGGCTAGCCTATTTATTGGACCCTTGATTAGTGAACCTCATGACATTTGGACCAATATATTAGACTAGCCTCGTTTAGACTCGTTTAAGTCATTCCCCTTATCTATTAGAGATTAGTTAATCACTTCATTAGGAATAGAAGCTTCCCACTAATTAGAATAACCATCATGACAACTTAGGAGGGCATTCTAGTCATTGTGCATTTCATGGAAGGGAGTATAGTGGTTGGCCCTAAATTCTTTGGGGACACACACTCTCTCTCTCTCTCTCTCTATTATTCCACTCCAATTAACTTCCATTTGGTGTTCTTCTCCAAATCATTCCATTCCTCCATAAATTATCGTCAATCCATTCCAAATCCTTCCCTAATCTTTATCCAAGGAGTCTAGGAGCTTTAGAGTCAAGGAACACTAGGAGAGGAAACTTTGGCTAGAAGCTTGTGTCCAAACAGTGTCTGAATCGTGTCTATCGGGCTTTGCGTTGGGAATCCATCTCCCAATAGGTATACATCTAATTTCTCCATATTTGCAGGATCTAATTGTGCATTTTGATCATTAGAAACCTAACCATGGACTAGAAATACATATAGTAAGAAGAACCAGGCTCTAATGACCTTTTATATGGAAGTTATATTTAGTTTTTGTACCATTTTGGGGAAAATTCGAGAATGGTGCACAAAGTGTTTGTCATATAGTTTATTAGAGCTAGTTAGATTTATTTTTGTTGTGTGTGGCTAGATACGTGTCCACAATTGGATACGAATAGGTCGTATCATGATACGCCATGATACGAAGTCATTTGGGAGATTTCTTCCTCCGACACTTGTGACACACATACCACATTCTGCATGACATATTATACTAGCTAAATAATATTCTAATTAGGCTCTAATTACTATTTTAGACATGCTCATGTGATTTTAGGAGAGTCAGACAAGGTTTGGTATAGGAATCTTGGACGTATCACGAGAGTATCGGAGTATTGGTGCGATACTACCGTAGTGCACACCAAGTGTTTGTTAGTGTGCATATATATGTATGTGTGTCTTGTGGATATATAGTGTGCGTGTATTATATGCATATGTACTAGTGTAGGGGAATTTGGAGTTGTGTGCCATAGATACATATGTGTGTATGTATAAATATAGGAGAGAGAGAGTGTGTGTGTGTGTGTGTAGGTCTATATGATATAGGGGAGAGAGAAAGTGTATGTGTAGGTCTATATGATAGATATATGTGAGGGTGTGTATGATATGTGTGATATAGTTTTGTATAGGTGAGTGTCTTGTGTGGGGGGAGAGAAGGGGGAGAAATCTGTAGGCAGGTAACAGGAAGATGCAGCATAGTGTAGCTGCATAGTGGCAGCAATAGGAAGGGGGATTTATGTGTACCTGCAGCAGCATAGTAGCTGAAGTATGTGCAACTGTAGCAGGGCAATTACTGCAGCAAGCAATATACTGGAGGAAAAATTGCAGCAAGCAGTATAGTATCTATAGTAGCACAGTAGCAAGTTGCAGCAATGCAGTACATTAGTATGGAGTTGGCTTGTGCACAGGGTAGAGGTTGTGTGCAGGATGTGTGCAGTCTTGCACTAGAGTGCAGGGCAGTGTAGGGATGTTCTAGAAAAGGGAGTAGCTAGACAGCTAGCAGTGTAGCAGCAGATTTCTGTAGGGACACCTTCATGTGTATAAATAGTTATAGGTAGAGAGGAGGTTGTTTGCATGTGTAGGAATATAGAATGCAGGAGTGTGCAAGATTAGGATAGGTGAAGCAGTAAGCTTGCAATGCACTAACAGCAGTAACCAGTGAGGGCAACAACTCTGTGATTAATACAACTGGGCATTAGTAGCAGATATGTGGGATGGATATCATATGCACATACATAGGGATATCTATATGTGTATAGATAGGGATATCTATATATGTGCATAAGGATATACATATAGGCTTAAATATAATCTATAGGTTACAAATCCTTCAAGGATTGTAAAACCCCCTTATTTTCTTTTTTTATTTATTTAGTGGTATTTGGTAATATTAATTATATTATATGGGTATATATAATTACATAAGTTAAGGAACTAATAGATTTATAGTTAAGTTCATTTATTAAAACCCATCAACCCTTTTTTTTGTTTTATTAAGTCCAAACCCAGCTGAGTAAGGTTGCAATTCTTCCACCCTAGTCCCATGCACCCTCAGGAATAGGGACTTCCCCCATGTTCTTTCGTGATCCCATTTTCTAGTGCCCACGACCCATTCAGTCCCCATTTTGAACTTTAATACATCTCCACTCTCCTTCCCATTCTCTACACTCCATTCCTTTCCTTTCCCACCTTTTTTCGCACCCTCGACACAGTCGGTCGAGCACGATGGCAAGCAAGCCACTCCCTACGTGTCGCTTCAAATACCATAGCTCCAGACCGGTGCACAACGTCCATAGCGAACCCGTTTTCGAAGTTGCCTGTACCGTCGTTGGCGCTCGCCGCCCACAGTTTCTATCACAGCCTCGCCATCTTCTCCGCTTAGAGCCCGAACTCATCTGCCATTGGCAGCGCTCGCCAAAGGCGACACCTCAAATAACCAACTCGAAGCCAACAACAGAACCCGACGTATGTCAACGGCACCGTGGACGAAGGAGCTCACCTCGATCAGTCAAGAGCCCCTTCCCTTGGTTCCAGTAAAGCAAAGGTGAACCTTGAAGACCTCTTCCTTTTAAATATTTCATATCCTAAGTGAAGATAGGAATTAAGAAAAGGGGAGAAGCAATGGATAGTTAGGAAGAAGAGTGGGGACACAGTGCATTGCTTGGAGACTGTACACGTAGCACACACTTAGAAGAAGTAGCATAGCCACATTTATTAACTAAGTTAACACACAACTTTATGACAAATGTATAAAATAGTAACATGTGATGGTTAAGTAACCATTTTACTCACTGTAAAGAACTATATATATTATATATATTATTTCTCTCTTTCTAAAAAAAAAGATGTTAGTTCCATTTTGCATATAACCCCCTCCTAAACTACTCCATGCACCATAGCTATATATTATTACTTAGCCATTATGATGATGAGTAGGGACTAGGGAGTAGTATGATATGGTTCAAGTACATGTTATATTAAAAGAGTAGAAAATTCATAAAAGGACACCTAAAACTTAGATAATTGGACATTGGACACTATATGTTATATTAATGCTTGTGTTTATATATATATATTTTGTAGGCCCTTGAATTATTTAAAGCTTGGAACCTAACCTTCATAGAGTTGACTCGAACTCACACTTGGACCCCAGGCAAGTATACCTGACCACATACAGTTTATTTACATGCATTTATTATTTAGTTATTATGTTGTTTACATATTTTTCATTTACATATGACATGTCATTCTCTTGTGGTATATGTGCAGTCTCACTTGACATTTTTTTCGTGTTGCTTACCTTGCGTATTCACCTATGTATCGAGTCTCTAGTTACGTGTCTTGATGCGAAAGACTTGACTTCCTAGTTCCTTAGGAGAGAGTGTTATATTAGGCATGGCTACTACCACTCGATCGTTAGTGCCTCTCCGGGCTGCGATAGAGACTTGTTTAAGGACTGTTAGTGCCTCACCGGACTGCGATCATTATTATATTATAATTTGATAGCCATGACTCATTGTTCGACATAACAAAAGGTTGAACAAACTTTTTGCTTTATTGAAAGTATAAGGTATCTGTGTACAAAGAAGGAAGTCCTAAACAGGATATTCTAAGTATAGGAAGAAGAGGTTTCTGGGAAAGTGTGATGGTGGAGATCGAGCACTGCAGCGGCTCCTTTACTCCGTTGACGATCTGACGATGAATCAACCTCGCTCTGGCTCTCTGGCGCCTTTGATGGAACTTTGGGGTCACCGATCAAAAGGCTATCTGGAGGAGAAGATCCCTTGGAGGGGGTTGTTCTTCTGTTGGTTGGTTGGTAGATTGTTCCTTCTTAGAAGAAGGTTGTCGCTCTCTAGTTGCAGGAGAACTCCTTATATTTATAAAGAACCGAGCACATATGCGATGTGCATTAGGGTTCCTGAGATATAAAAGAATCTGCTGGTATTGCACGGTACGGGCTTCTGCGGCACTGACACGTGGCGGACTTCGAGATTCCCCTCAATCGAGATCTCTGGCGGTTATCAACATAACCGAAGGAGGTGACACTTGGCGCATGCCGATTTGCTTGCTCGGATACAGCTAAGTAAATCTTATGATTTCATCCTAGATTTGGACTCTAATTGATCCTCGTCTAAGATTTAAATCAATTTGATAAGATATCAATCATGATTTAATCCCAATCTTTTCTGCAAGAGGCGGTTTAAACAAACCAATTGGGGTCGACCCATGCTTCATGTACCTCTGGTGAGGACTAAGTACTGTTATGCTTCTTGAGCGACGAGTAGACCGTGTTTCTGTAGACGACGGAGCCTCTGTGCTTTCAGGCGACGAGTGGACTTGGCTTCGAATGACGACGAGACTTCTGTGCATTTAGAGCAACGATGAAGCTGTGTTTCGGAGTAACACAGTCACTGTGTTGTAGGCGACGAGTAGGCTTGTGCTTCAGGTTGGCGAGGTTACTGTACTTTTGGAGCGACAGGCTGACTTGTATTTGTTGCAATAGGAGTTTCCAAGTCTCTTGTAGAGAAGTGACTTAAGCGTCTGGATCGGAGCAAATGACTGCGCCATGGAAATGGAGATGATGTGAATATATCACCATCCTGCTCCTCATGTGGATGCATGTAAGTAGCTTCACCTCTGAACTTTGAAGGCGTTGGCTTTGGAGAAAAGGGTATAACACCCTTGTGTGTCTGGGTTTACGCAGGCAGGTAGCTTCGCCTCTGGAGTAAAGATACTAGTTTCTGAAATAAAGAAAAGGGCGGGGCCTACCACCATCTTGCTTCTGAGGTTGGTGCAGGCGAGTAGCTGTGCCTCTGCCTTGAAGGCTTTGGCTTCTGAAGTAAAGAGCGATAAATACCCGCTCTTTAAGGACTTTCCTCTTAATTGCCACCATAATATGGGGAAATCCAAGGGTCTAAGACTGACATTCGTCGTGCTGAGTCTTAGGTTCATCCCATTAATGTCAGAATTATGACCGTCGGCCATGTGGCGTGCACTCTGGGCCATTTTCGGTCCTATAAAAGGGGAAGTTCTCCTCTGAAGAGTCAGTCTTCTTCTTGGCATCCTTTACTACCATGCGAGATCCAAACTTAAATTCGAGCGACAATTGGTCTTGTATAAGTTGGCTGCTGATTGAGGCTTTTCTCGTTCATAGAAGCCATGTTCTTATATAAAAATTTTGTGTAGAAGGAGCCATTGCTGCCCTTAAGAAGTATGTAAATGTCCTCCTTAGGGAGTTCAACTATGGGCGACGTCTGGGGGATCTTCGAGGTCTTGACGACCTAGGTCATGGGTGGATAGCCAACCCGAAGAGCCACAGGTTGTGCTATATCCTTCACATTCTGGGCTTCGTGACCTGCTATACTCTTTAAAGGCTCGAGCCAATGACTGATTCAGGAAGCTGCTTGCTTTGGCTGAGTGGCTGATATGTTTCTTGGAGCTATGCCCGTAAAAAGGTCAGAATATGCCTCGATGGAGGTCAATCTTATGGCATGAAGAAGAAGGGTTACGCTTTGACGAAGACCGAATCCCTTGTAGGCCCCTCTAGGCTCTGTCGAATCTGTACCAGATCCTTTGTTGACAAACAGAATTAGTCCTTTTTGTGTAGTCTCGATGTGTCTATACTAGACTTTGGTAGACGTGACACATACGGGACTTCTTTCCATATCTTCTATTTTGTCTTTTTAGCACTTGGGCTGAGCCTTTGTATCGTTTGCTCTGTGGCGAAGGGATTCATCAGCTGAGATTTTTTATGCTTCTACAAGACCTCCTTAAAAGTGTCCCAAACTTGAGTCAAGCTCGGGATACTTTGAACAGAAGCATGAACACGTGGCAGGATTGTACGAGCTGGGTGATGGCTGGTGTCACGCCTAGCTCTTTAGCATTAATTGTCCTAAGTCATCATTTCAGAGCAAGAGCTCCTAATGACTTATTGATATTGGAGCCTCTTGCATCTTTGTAGGGATTGTGAATCTATTTGGCAGAGGAGGTTCAGAGTCAAGTTCCTTCGGTCATTTGCAGTACTATTATCTGACATGGAGTGGAGCTTTGGCTTAGGTTGCAAGCTTCTTTCTGACTGACATCTGGCTCGTGCTTGGACCACGTGAATAGTCTATATAAAGGACTACCCCTTCCAAGAGAAGACTCAGCTACTTCCACAACGGCCTTGCTTGCCCGACACTCGGTTATTAATGACCCTGGAGTTTGCTTGAGGCGGCCGTCGGTAGTAAACATTTTCATCTGAAGAAGCCGTAGTAGAACTACCACAGGATCTCAAGACGTCCCCACGCTCTGGATGTCATGGGCGTCAATGGCGTCTTGGACCTCTGCTTCATGGATTTGGATTGCTTGCCATTTCGAGGAATAGCAAGGACTGCAGCTATGGTTGCTCTCATGGCCAGCTGGGGAGATAGGGGAGTCCTGTGCTGGTCTTCATCCCCGACTCGGGCCAGTAGCTGCTTTGGGCAGTGGCTTCCTTTTAACCAGGAAGTGATTGGTTCTGTCACCGCCTCGCCCGCGCTATTGAGAATTTGTGCAGCAATTTTAGCCTATTTTGCTTCTGTGTATGTAACTATGAAGAGTCTGTAATTGGTCTTTGTAACCACATGTTTTTATAGATAACAGCTTTCCTGTCCCCTTTGCTTTTTTCTTCAAAATAAAGAGGGAATCTTCACCAGGGATTTGCCTGACCAGAGGTAATATGGACGTGGTAGGCTTAATCTTTGTCGGGATATAGAACAACAATACAGAGGTAATATGGACGTGAACTGTTTTCTAGATCGCCAGAATAACCATAGAACTGATGCGAGAAGAACGTCTACTCAGAGGTAATATGGACATGGTAGACGCATCTCCCAGGTATAGAGAAGCAATCCAGAGGTAATGTGGACGTGAAGTGCTTCATCTACTTGAGAGAATATATAGGAGAGAGAGGAAGATCGCCTTACCATAACTCATAGGCACCCTTTTCAGGGCATGTGGGCGCCTATGTTGGTTCTGCCTTCAGACGTAATATTTCTTTAGAAACTTGCCGTTGATGGGCATCATTAGCAAGTCACCATTAGGCTTAGCTAGCCGATAAGCCCCGCTGGACTATACCGTTTCAATGACGAACGGTCCTTCCCACATGGGCTCGAACTTCCTAGTCGTCTTGTGAGTCATTACCATCGATCTTCGTACTGCCAAGACGAGGTCGCCCACTTAGTATGATCTTTTGCGGACCTTTTTGTTGAAGGCCCCAGAGATGCGGGCTTGGTAAAGCTCGATCCTTTGCTGCGCAAGCAAGCGCTTTTCATCCAGCGCTTCTAACTCTTATAACCGTCTGCACTTATTATCTTCGACGGTTAAGCTTGCAGAGGCCATGTTAGCAGACAACATCTTTTAAAAGACTTGACCGATGCTGGTGTCAGAGTCCCAAGTAGAGGAGTCAGAAGAGTGTGAGTGCCTCATGACTTCTTTCTCTAAGTCTTCTGAGGTGGAAGTAGGTGTAATGTACCCCAACCCTCGACGGGTACGTTGGTAATAGTTTTGAGCTTTTTCCTTTGGAGCATGAATACGTAAGGGAAGACGCTGGCCCTTGTCATAATTGAGCCCCTTGTTGTTGTCCAGGTCGTAACCCATCTTCTGGATGAGGTTTTTAGCCTGTGTAGTATAGCGGTAGAACTGCATCTTGCCAATGTCGAGGTATGGGTCTTCAAAAGTTATTCGCTGCGGATGCTTCAATTGACCGAATATGATGGGTTCCTCTTCTTTTTTCCTGGCTGGAACTACGAAGTTGGCACATTGGGCAGGGACAACTCAGCTCACATGGTTGACAGTCATCACCTGCGTCTGTAGCTTACGCAGAGAGTTGTCTAGAAAATATTTATTGTTCCAGCATGCACCAGAGTAGTTCGAAGACAACTTCCTGTTAATAAAGTAGGATATGTTATCCCGGGAGATTACATCGACGAAAGAGTGTGCCTCCGTGTTAGCACAGACATAGTCTTCTAGTGCTTCGTCAGTGAGGACTAGAGTTGTTGTGGGAGGAGGGTGAGGACGCTTCCTTTTCAGTTTGACCAATAAAGGGGCTATGGTCGCATGCTCTTGCGCCTTCATGGTTGTGAATCCTGTACAGAGATGATAATTCCCTCAGAGGGGATAGCTTTATTGGGGACGGGGTATTTACTCAGAGGTTATGTGGACATAGCAAACACGTAAGATTTTGTAGAGATACTTTCCTTACTCAGAGGTGAAATGGACATGGTAAGGATAGACTCTCCTGGGGTATAGAACGACTCGGAGGTAATATGGACGTGTAGGGTTCTATAGATGACAATTGTGGGGAATTGTCAGGGAAAGGGTGCATTGCTCAGAGGTTATATGGACATGGCAAGCATCTTTCTACTAGAATAAACATTCAGAGGTAATATGGACGTGACTGTTTTCTAGGGTGTTATGACAACTTTGGGGTTATCATAACAGGGTGACTACTCAGAGGTAATATGGACATGGTAGACATATAGAATAACACTTTAGAGGTAATATAGACGTAAAATGTTTACTAAAAATTATGACAGCTCACAGCTACTATGGGAAGAGGTGACTACTAAGAGGTAAAGAGGACATGGTAGACACAACTTAGGATAACATTTCAGAGATGAGAAGGACATGAAATGTTTCCCAAGAGAGTTACGATGATCACTGGTTTATCATGTCGGGAGTCAGGTCAGGATGGACCCACATGACTCTGTCCGGTGGTGTGGAGAACGGGGTGAGCCCTTGAGCGTTGTCATGTGGTGGTGGAAGGTTGACTACTTCCATTGTCGCCTTTGAAATGGAGACGATGTCGTCTTGCACCTCTGTGGCTGGAAAACTCCCAAACTGGAGAGTAACCATATTGGCCGTGATGGTCTTCTCCTCATAACCCAACGATATAACGTTGGCATTGATGAGGTGCTGGATTTACCTTTTCAACATATAGAAATTTCGTGTTGAGTGGTGGACGTACTAGTGGTAATGGCAGTAATTGGGATGGTCCACCTTTTCCACTTCATCAGGATGCCTGGGTGCCGGGATGGACAGTTTGCCACTCTTCGTAAGCATCTTGAAGAGCTCTAGCGTATCCTCGTCATTGAAGGAGTGAGTCTCCTTCGGCCACTGCGTTTTCGCGGACTTATGGTTTACGGATGATGAACCTTTGGAGATGTTGACAGTCATGGCTGCTTGCCTTTTCCATCTTTGGGGTTATTGCTGGATGAGCGTCTCCTCTTGTCTTCAGGTGCAGGAAAATGTAGCCCCATGAGCTGTGCGTCCTGGGCTTTCCTCTATACGGCGTCCGCCTCTGTATTGAAAGGCGTCCATTCCGTGCATGGAGTACTGTGCTATAATTTGATTACGGGTAGCATGTTCTTGTGGCATGAGTCCATAGGCATGGTCTCAGGCATGCCAGGCGGTAATCTGATTGCTGCCTGGCGGAAGCGATCGATGTATGCGTGGACATGCTCCTTCTCCCTCTGGACAATCTCCATGAGGGTCGGCATCGTCATGTCCATCCCTCCTTCATAGAATCGGTCTACGTACATAGTCTTCAGGTCTTCAAATGACGAGATACAATCGTCCAAAAGACTGCAGAACCATTCATAGGCTACCCCCTGCAGGGCTCCTATGAATATGTTGGATAGGAGGGCGTCATCCTTTGGCAGGTGCCCAGTTACCAGGCAAAGTACCTCAAGTATTATCGAAGAGACCCATTCCTTTCGTAAGGTGTAAGCATCTGCGGATTGTATTTGGAAGGGTAGATGACGTTGTCCCACTCGACAGGATATGGCTGTCGGATACCCATCTTTCGGAGTGCTACTTGCTTCTCCTTGGCATCATAACGAGCATATAGCTCCTTGATGTCCTACTGTATCTTGGCCGACATTGCAAAACCTGTAGCCGATGGAGTAGACGAGGAGGGTCCTGCCTGGTGGGCGGCAGGCAGCCTACTGGATCCGTCATTGGTTGGTAGATCAAGCGCAGGTGTAGAGGCAGCGGAGGCCATATTGCTCTTGAGGTCGATTATGATCAAGGACAGAGTCTTCATGGTGTCCGTCAACGTATCTAACTTTGTCTCGAAAGCTTCGATACATCTGAGAGCTTCGTTGTTATCTTTTTCGTTGCCATCGACCATGAATACGGACCAAGTGTGAGGATGAGTCGAGGGAGCCGTGGATCATTCGCTCTCTGGCTCAGACGCCTAAGCCTCACCGTCTTGAGGATACACCATAAGATTATGATCTTCCTCGGACTCAGCACGGTTGCTACCCCCAGTCTAGTGACTGACTGTGCCGATGGAGGCATCCGTATCATATTTCTTCTCCTCAGATCAAAATACAGGGTTGTCGTACATGGTAGGAGGCTGGCTACCCCTAATATTTGGCATGGTACCCAATGCAGATCTGGAATGAGTGCCTTGGAACACACTTGTATCGGGCACCTTAGCTTTGCTGCTCTTCGACCTCCTCTTCAGTTTAGCGACCGATAAGGAAAGATTCCGGGACGGCTTCTCGAAAGCACTAGAACCCTGCACCGCGTAGCACGTGACAATGCGGGGTTCGTCTTCTCTATGGCTCACCGACCCTATGTTGAGCCTCTGGCATGGGGTCGACGTGGAGTGAAGTCTCTGGAAGACGGAATGCTGGCTCGATGATGGCATAGCCGTCTGCTGGCAGCAGTAGTTGATAGTAATCTGGGTATAAGAGTGCCTTGATTTAGGCATGCCCTGCACCGTAGATTCTTCATTCGCTTGGAAGAGGGTCGGATCTTCCGCCATGGCACCCCCATTGTATGTACAAGGAAGCTGCACGCAAGTACGGTCAGAGCGGGTCTGGCAGGGAAGCCTCTTGTCGCTTCTGTGGGAACGCTGCTCGCGTTCCGTAGGACGTACCCCCTGGCTTGGCTCTCAGAGGCATGGATCCTTCGCTCTCAATGCGGGCCTCTAGTCTACCATAGGTGCAGTGCGCTTATTGTACGAAGCACGAAGCACCTGGGATCTCTTCCTACTACCCCCAGTGGGTGAGTAGTATTCAAAGTCCGCCGAAGGCTCGCCTGAAGGGAAAGTGATTCTATCGAAGACATATCTTCTTACCGGCAATGCTCCCATCGCGAGGGATTGGACCGGTGTGCGCTTCCTTTGGCGTCATCATGCCTTCGTCAGATCAACCATAGAACCACCGTCTTCCTTGCCATGCTTTCCCAAGACGGGAATCGGGCGAGGGGATAAGGCTGTAGCAGCCGAAATCTTCTCCGTGGCTTCGGCGTTGAGGTGGTCCTGAGATGCAGTTCCAGCCATCGTGCTGCTAGCTACAGCCGCCTTAGGCCTCCAGACACGTCGAATCTTCTTTGGTTGTACAAACCGCTTCGAAGTCTTTGATTTTTTATTAGAGAAGAGATCTTCAAAAGCTTGCTGGTCGAAGCGTACGACCAGCATGTCTTATAAAGATCCCAACAATTTTTCATCAGATTGCGTCACCGCCTTTTCGTTTGAGTAGAAGGTAGTCTCCAGCAGAGTTGCCATTTTGTTCGACATAACAAAAGGTTGAACAAACTTTTTGCTTTATTGAACGTATAAGGTATCTGTGTACAAACAAGGAAGTCCTAAACAGGATATTATAAGTACGGGGAGAAAAGGTTTTTGGAAAAATTTGACGGTGGAGATCGAGTACTGCAGTGGCTGCTTTACTCCGTTGACGATCTGGCGACGAATCAACCTTGCTCTGGCTCTCTCGCGCCTTTGATGGAACTCTGGGGTCACCGATCAAGAGGCTGTCTGGAGGAGAAGATCCCTTGGAGGGGGTTGTTCTTCTATTGGTTGGTTGGTGGATTGTTCCTTCTTAGATGAAGGTTGTCGCTCTTTAGTTGAAGGAGAACTCCTTCTATTTATAGAGAACCGAGCACATATGTGATATGCATTAGGGTTCCTGAGATATGAAAGAATCTGCCATCATTGTACGGTACGGGCTTCTTTGGCGCTGACACGTGGCGGACATCGAGATTCCCCTCAATCGAGATCTTTGGTGGTTATCAACATAACCAAAGAAGGTGACACGTGGCGTGTGCCGATTTACTTGCTCGGATATAGTCGAGTAAATCTTGGGATTTCATCCTAGATTTGGAGTCTAATTGATCCTCGTCTAAGATTTAAATCAATCTGATATGATATCAATCATGATTTAATCTCAATCTTTTATGCAAGAGGCGGTTTAAACAAACCAATTGGGATGGACCCATGCTTTCTGTGCCTCTGGTAAGGACTAAGTACCGATATGCTTCTGGAGCGACGAATAGACCGTGCTTTTTTAGACGATGGAGCCTCTGTGCTTTCAGGTGACGAGTGGACTTGGCTTCGAATGACGACGAGACTTCTGTGCATTTAGTGCAACGATGAAGCTGTATTTCGGAGTAACAGAGTCACTGTGCTATAGGCGACGAGTAGGCTTGTGCTTAAGGTTGGCGAGGTTACTGTGCTTTTGGAGCGACAGGCTGACTTGTATTGGTTGCAGTGGGAGTTTCCAAGTCTCTTATAGAGAAGTGACTTAAGCTTCTGGATCGAAGCAGATGACTGCGCCGTGGGAATGGAGATGGTGTGAATATATCACCATCCTGCACCTCATATGGACGTATGTAAGTGGTTGTGCCTCTAAACTTTGAAGGCGTTGGCTTTGGAGGAAATGGTATAACACCCTTGTGTGTCTGGGGTTGGCGCAGGCAGACAGCTGCGCCTTCGAAGTGAAGACACTGGTTTCTAAAGTAAAGAAAAGGGAGGGGCCTACCACCATCTTGCTTCTGAGGTTGGCGCAGGCGAGTAGCTGGGCCTCTGGCTTGAAGGCTTTGGCTTCTGAAGTAAAGAGCGATAAATACCCGCTCTTTAAGCACTTCCCTCTTAATTGCCACCGTAATATGGAGAATTCCAAGGGTGTAAGACTGACATTCGTCGTGCTGAGTCTTAGGTTCATCCCATTAATACGTGAATTCTGACTGTCGGCCATGTAGCATGCACTCTGGGCCAATCTCGATCCTATTAAAAAGGGGAAGTTCTCCTCTGAAGAGTTGTTTTCTTCTTCTTGGCATCCTTTACTACCATGCGAGATCTAAACTTAACTTCGAGCGACGATCGGCCTTGTATAAGTTGGCTGCTGGTTGAGGCTTTTTTCGTTCATAGAAGCCATGTTCTTATAGAAAAACTCTGTGTAGAAGGAGCCATTGCTGCCCTTAAGAAGTACGTAAATGTCCACCTTAGGGAGTTCAACTTTGGGCGACGTCTGGGGGATCTTCAAGGTCTTGACGACCTAGGTCATGGGTGGACAGCCAACCCGAAGAGCCACAGGTTGTGTTATGTCCTTCCCATTCCGGGCTTCGCGACCTGCTGCGCTATTTGAAGGCTCGGGCCAATGACTGCTTCAGGAAGCTGTATTCTTTGGTCGAGTGGCTGATATGCTTCTGGGAGGCTGCGTCCATAAAAAGGTCAGAATACGCCTCGATGGAGGTCAATCTTCTGACATGAATAAGAAGTTTTGCGCTTTGACGAAGACCGAATCCCTTGTAGACCCCTCTAGGTGTCTGTACCAGATCCTTTGTAGACGAACAGAATTAGTCCTTTTTGTGTAGTCTCAATGTGTTTGTACTAGAATTTGGTAGACGTAACACATAAGGGACTTCTTTCCATATCTTCTGTTTTGTCTTTTTAGCACTTGGGATGGGCCTTTGTATCATCTACTCTGTGGTGAAGGGATGTCATAAGCTGAGATTTTTCACGCTTCTACACTCATATTTTATTCTCTATGACATGTCACCATCTGCAGTTTCTTATGGAATTCTTTTCTTGTACTTGCAGTTGTTTCATATTTTCATTCATGTCTTTCCACGCAGGCTAGATATATTGTATTGTATGCTTGTATAATATGTATCTTGTTATGTCCCCTGAGGACCTGGACTTTTCTCCAGGTATAGAAGAGAAATATCCATAGGTTTACGATTCTGACCCGACGCAGGAGCACCCGTTACAGATCATCAAGAGATTGATCTACCTGAGTTTGTATAAGCGAGGCTCACCATGCTTTCCATTATTTCTTTTACTTGTTTCCGATAATTAGTCTACTAGAAGTGGTTTTGTCTCCACCGAGACTATTTTATTTATCTTTGCTGCACTTTGTCTTGTTATCTTGTTTCAGTACTTTATTCACCTATGGACTCTTTTGTTATATATTGTGGATGATATGTAGATTTTGTGACTTAGATGTTGTACAAAACCCCTTTACAGACAGCATAAGTGCATTCTTGAGGGGTTTCCATAGCATGGATTAGCCCTCGAGTATGTACCAGCTGGCCAAGTCATGTGTCAGTCATATGAGATTTGGGACTGGGGCGTGACATAGTTTTTGTGGTGGACCATGCAGGTCGAGTTATCTGTTTCAGTTACGTTACTGTACTAAGCGGACCTGCAAATAGGATTAGACTTTTTATCTTATCCACATTTGACTTGTATCGTTCTTGACTCGTATCTTGATTTAATTTTATTCCTTGACTTGCATCTTGCTTGAATCTGTCCTTGGCTAACGATTTCTTTCTATACGGATAATGGATCCACAAAACAGTTGCACAGCTCCTTTGGATAATCCACCAGTTATCACCGTGATAGACACCGATGGAACTCCATAAACACTTGGAGGCCAAACTACTCAGTAGAGCAACCAACCGCATCCATACACCTCGAGATTTCGAAGGGACGATATTCCACCACCTCCCCAGTTTACTCCGCAGATGCCATATGTGTCACTTCAACAACAGCCCCAGCAACCCGATGTACCATCGATGTACCAGTTCTTCAGCAGCTGATGCAAATGCAGTGTCAGCAAAATAAGATTATAAGGCAAAGCATTCTAGCAAGCAAGGAAGGTTCGATAGACAAGTTTCGAAATATGATGCCACCAACCATTAAAGGAACAGAGACTCCAAACGAAGTCACCGCTTGGCTAGTGAAGATAAAAAAAATATGCTCAAGGCTTCCGAGTTACTGAAGAAAAAAATGGGTAACAATGATTCGACTCCAACTAGAGGACCTTGTGCACCATTGGTAGGAAGGTCAAGAGAGAAGTTTGGGAAACAACCAAACTTGGAAGGAATTAGCAAGCTCTTCAACGAGTGTTTCTTTTCTACCACTGTCATGTTCGAGTTGCAACAAAAGTTCACAAGTTTGCGCTAAGGCACAATGACTATGGACGAGTATGACGCCGAGTTCAGCCGCTTGAGTAGATTCGCGCCTTCATTAGTTCAAGTAGAAAAGGAGAGAGAAAGAAGATTTCATCAAGGCCTCAACTTCAAGTTGTGATAGTTGATCGGGACCATAGCACACACGACGCATGCGGCAGTTCGTAGCATAGCAAAGGTACAAGAAGCCATTCGACGAGAGGAACCAATAGTGAAGTGGCATCCCATTTTAGCAAAAGCAGCAAATCGATCAATGTCTGAAGGATCGGAGAGACGTTCCTCAACGCATCAACAACTGCGGCATCGCCATACCAAAGCCCAGAACTTCAAATTTGTCATTATTGCAAAAAGAAAGTGATGGAACTGGGGATTCCCAGGACCCTTCCTCTGGTGTGCGTATTGATCGATAGAAAGTTAAACAGATCTAATACGTGTTCTAACCCTTCATAGGCGAAAACTAGGGTTCACGAATTATACCTTCGGCGGAAAGGAGACAAGTAATTCCTGGCAATCTCGAGCGGACGACCCCAAGATCTTCTGCACGTAATCCTTCCTCGAGTTGGACGTCGTGTGGGCGACGATCTCCCAACCTTTCTTCTCCTTGGCAGCACTCTCTTTCTCTCCTTACGTGAATCACGAATTTAGAGAAAATTTTAGATTTCTAATCCGTAATCTGGCGGCCAGAGAATAGAGGATATATATAGGCTACGGCAGGGACCATGAGGAGAAATTAGGGTTATGCCTCCTAACGGATCTGGATATCCCGTGTTCAGCCCGAACACACAATCCAGGCCCATTAACAATAGCTCGGTCCACTAATGAGCTATTGTTGCACTACCTCCCTAATCCCAAATTATGTTTGTGGGCTCCTTTTATTATATGCTCGTTTGGCCCCCCTATGTTAAGATATCGTATGTCCGTCGATCAAATTAAGTTACTGACAACTATATTGATTTGACATCTTTTATCCTTAAGTAGTACCGCTCAACTTTATTTATCATGTCGGATATAATCCACCTGCAGGGTTTACATGACAATCCTTATGAGCTCCTTAAGAGGACATCATCAACCCGATGTATCGGGATATGGATTCCATTTATAATCAACAGCCCATCATACATACAATGTTATTACCCAATTCATAGAGGTTGTTGATCCATAATGAATCTCACTCTTTTATGAGTCAAAGTAATGCACACTGCATATACATGTCCGTTATTATATCCGGATTAAGAGTACAAGAATCCATAATAACAGAGGTGTTTGTTCTCTTATATAGTCAGTACAAAGAGAACAACCTCAAGTGGTCCTGTTCAATACACACAAAGTGTACTAGTGTAAACCTATAGTCAAGATAGACTAATACCATATTACACTACAACCTTTCCAATAGATTGTCCAAGTCCATCTAGGTTGTGAACTATTTATATACTCTATAGGAAACTGATAATATGATCTTCTGTGTGACACCACACACCATATTATCTATAGTATAGAATATCAGACATTTGCATTAACACTTGCAACAAATACAATATGCAAACATTTGCCCATATGATTCTCATTCAAAATTTAAGGAAATAAGGTTACTACAAAAGTGATGCTTTTAGTATATAACCCTAACAGAAAGGACATATCCAAAGTAATTATCGCCGTAGACTAGGACATTGTTTACATTGTGGCTTCGATCAACAACAGCTCCAAGGTTGTCCCGAAAGGCGCACTGAAGGATCGATATCAAAGTCATCGGCTTCTCCAGTAGGTGGACCAAAGCGATAAGGACAAGCTTTCGTTTTGACCATTGAGGGTTCGTCGACACTGCAAGAAGCTAATAAAGGTAAGAGTTATACATGATAGTCACAATAGGATATATGGTAGCTCTATAATAGTTATTGTCTTGTTAATTGTGACTTAGAAAATAGTAGTAAAAGCTTGGGAAGCCCCTTCTATATGTTTGTAGTTATAAAAGTGTACCCTCCCATCATTGCTTGTTGTGTGTACTCCTGAATTTCGAGAAGGAAATTTTTATAACTTAGGTAGAATGTAAACCCCCTCACTTTTTATTTAGTGGTATTGGGTAATATTAATTATATTATATGGGTATATATAATTACATAAGTTAAAGAACTAATAGATTGTAGTTAAGTTCATTTATTAAAACCCATTAACCATTTTTGTTTCATTAAGCCAAAACCCAGCTGACTAAGGTTGCGGTTCTTCCTCCCTAGTCCCATACGTCCGCAGGAATAGGGGCTTCCCTCATGTTCTTCTGTGATCCCATTTTCTAGCGCCCATGACCCATTCTTTCTCCATTTTGAACTTTAATACATCTCCACTCTCCTTCCCATTCTCTACAATCCATTCCTTCCTTCCCCACCTTTTTTCTGCACCCTCGACACAGCCGGTCGAGCACGATGGCAAGTAACCCACTTCCCGTGTGTCGCTTCGAATACCATGGCTCCAGACCGGTGCACAACGTCATAGCGAACTCGTTGTCAAAGTTGCCAGCACCGTCTTTGGCATTCGCCGCCCATACTTTCTACTGCGGCCCTACCATCTCCTCCACTCAGAGCCCAAACTCATCGGCCATTGCCAGTGCTTGACGAAGGTGACGCCTCGTATAACCGACTCGAAGCCAAAACAGAACCCGACGTACGTCGACGGCACCATGGACAAAGGAGCTTCCTCGATCAATCAAGATCCCCTTCCCTTGGTTCCATCAAAGCAAATGTGAACCTTGAAGACATCTTCCTTTTAAATATTCTATATTCTAAGTGAAGATAGGAATTAAGAAAGGAGCAGGAGCAATGGATAGTTAGGAAGAAGAGGGGACATAGGGCATTGCTTGGAGACTGTACACGTAGCACACACTTAGAAGAAGTAGCATGCCCACCTTTCTTAACTAAGTTATGAATACACACAAATTTATGAAAAATGTATAAAAGAATAACATGTGATGGTTTAGTAATTTACTCACAGTAAAGAACTATATATATTATTTCTCTCTCTTTCTGAGAAGAGAAAGATGTTAGTTCCATTTTGCATATAACCCCCTCCTAAACTACTCCATGTACCATAACTATATATTATTACTTAGCCATTATGATGATGAGTGGGGAGTAGTATGATATGGTTCAAGTACATATTATATTAAAAGAGTAGAAAATTCATAAAGGACCCCTGAAACTTAGATAATTGGACATTGGACCCTATATGATTTAATGCTTGTGCTTATATATATATATATATTATATTATATATATTACAGTCGACCTCAGCTCACACTTGGACCACACGCAAGTATCCCTGGCCACATACAATTTATTTACATGCATTTATTATTTTCATTATTATGTTGCTTACATATTTTTCATTTACATATGCCATGTCATTCTCTTGTTGTATATGTGTAGTCTCACTTGACATTTCTATCGTATTGCTTACTATCACTACCATATTTCTAGACAAGGGTATTTTTGTCATTTTATATTATTTATATAATGTGTTTTTTTATTAGTTAAATGTGATAGTTGCATTCATTAGTGGACTAGCCTATTTATTGGAAACCTTGATTAGTGAACCTATTTGGACTTGTCATGACGCTTGGACCTATTTTAAGTTGGACACAATTAGACTCATTTAAGTTTAATATGTCATGAATTGGGTTAGAATTTATTACGAACTTAGGCCAAAGGCTTCCATAGGTTAACCAAACCTTCATGACAAACCAAAGGACATTTTAGACATTTGAAATAGGTGAATTAGGGCTTTATGACCAGCCACTATTGGGAGAGAGGTTTTATTCTTTCACTTCTCATTTTTGGAGCTTGAAACCCTAGTTTTAATGCTATTCCAAAAATCCATCCATTCCTCCACCAAAATCCCTTCAATCTCTCCCATATCTTCATCCATTCGTTATCCTAGAAGGCTTGGAGCTTGGAGAACAAGGAGCACAAGAAGAGAAGGCCAAAAGCTTGGAGGATTGTGTCATACTTGACATTTGAGTCCTCTTTAGGTGTTTTATTGGGAATCCATCTCCCAATAGGTAAATTATTTGTCATTTTTCCTAGTTTAGACACTATGTTCATGCGTGACACCACTAGGAACTTACCCATGGAGTAGGGGTACCCATAGGGGGAAAAGCTAGGCTCTAACCATCATTTTGGTAGAAGTTATATAGAGCTTTTGTGCCATTTTTGGAAAAACCGAGGATGGCATACCAAGTGTTTTCATATTTTTGATATGCTAAATGGACATGTGTATGATGTGGGTGGCTAGTAGTGTCCACAAATTGATACTAATAGGTTGTGTCATGTTACACTAGGATACAGAGTCAATTGGGGGGCTTTACTCCTCCTTCACTTGTCACAACATGTCATGTTTCACATGACACATTGCACTAGATAGATACCACTCTCATTAGCTTCTAAATATCATTTTAGGCATGCTTACGTGTTTTGGTAGGATTCGGACAAGATTTGATAGAGTATCTTGGGCGTATCGCAAGCTAGTGCACCAAGTGTTCGACACGTGTCTCCAAAGGGATTTTTGTGCCCTTTTTGAGCCGAGATTTGGTGTAAGTATCCTAAATAGGATACGTGGTGTCGTGTCATGGTATCTCATGATACGTACGAAATTTAGAGATTATGTGTCCTTGTGTAGTTTGGGTGTGTATAGTTGGGTGTCCCTATGTGTATATGCTAGTATATAGAGAGTGTGTGCCTCTATATGTTGCACATAGTTTGTGTGTAGGTAACATCAGGGAGTGTGTTAGATAGAGAGGATAGAGGGACTTGTTAGAATGTTACACTAGAGTGTGTTTGTATAGGATACACATTGGTGAGATGCATAAATGTATGTAGGGGAAATATGTTTCCTGTGAATATGTGAGTGTGAGGGTGTCACTTGAGTGAAATAAGCACATGTGTAGGCTGGTGTATACCTACTGTTGTGTGTAGTATTAGAAGAAAGAATAGAGAGTGTGTAAATGTATGCGTATATGTGTAGAAGGGAGGGAAGGGTGTACAGGCATTCCAACAGCAAGCAAATGATGCTGCCTATTTGCAGCAGCAATGAATGAGGATGTGTGCAGTATGAGGCAAAGGTGCAGGAGGTAGCATAACAGTTGGTGTACAGCAGTATAGGGGTCCTGGAATAGACACAGTAGAAGGTAAGCTTGTGCATATGCTATGGCAGCTAGCTTAGGTTGTGCAACAGTGTGCTGCAGAGCCTAATGCACACATGTGCAGCAAATTTGTGTGTTTGCAGTTTGTTTTAGGTGTAGGCACTTAAGATATATATGTCCTATGCATGCGGCCATGATAGTATGTATTCAGAGTGTGTGTATTACCTACATCTGTGTGGGTATATATTGTGTGAAAGAAAGATGGAAGGGGAAAGGCAGTACTATCTGTTGCACATATATGTGAGGGAGTGCAGCAGACAGGATTAGCTTCCTGCACTCGATTAGCAATAGGTTGCTACCTTGCTGCAGGGTAGCAAAGTGCAGGGCAGGGTGCCCTCCTACAGATGTGTACCCTGCGTAGATGTGCAGGGGCTTAGGAGCGGGGCCTGTATACGCAGGAAGAGAGGTATGCACAGACCTGTGTGCCTAGCACACAGGTAAAGGAAATTGCTTCATGTGCACACTGGCAGGCCTTGCCTTGGCCTGGCTTGGCCTGTGTTTGGGTAGTGTGCATTGCACACAGACAAGGCACACACAGGGAGCCTCCTACAAGAATGATGGGACGGGTGAGTGAGGGACAGTGCCCTATGTGCAGTAACACATTGTGAGTGTATGTGTGTGTGTCGTGTAGCACACACATGCATGTGTTAGAGAATTGAGTGTGTAGACATGTGGGTGTTGTGTCCAGTATGCTTATGAGTGAGGGTAATGTGTGTGTGTGTGTGTGTGTGTGTGTGTGTGTGTGTGGTGTGTGTGTGTGAGGGATACACATGAGAGTTCCAGTGTTAGGGAGTGGCAGGAGTGTGCACACAGGTTGTGTGGAATGTATAGGTAAGGGAGTGGTAGGGTACATAGCTAGGAAGAGTACTTATGTGATGTTGGCTATGTAGGTAATGGTTAGGATAGTGGATTATGTGCGTGTGAGTAGGTGATGTGTATGGAATAATGTAATATAGGTGTAGGTAAATATAGGGGTTGTCAATGGTAGGGGTAATGAATTGGGTATTGGATATCCTAATAGGTATCCATGTGGTACCTAGGTAATATAGGAATATGATTGCATATGAATAGGTAATGTGTTTGGGTAATAGTGTGTGAGGGTAAGGATAGGTAATAGGGTATTACCTATAGGTAGGTAATGGATAAATTAGGCTAACCTATGTAGATAAGGTAATGCACATAGGACATTACCTATATGCTATAGTAGATAACTTAGCATAGATAAAGGGGATAGGTAAAGGTAAATAGGTAGGGTATCCCAAGATACCATATACTAGGTAAATGACCAAGGCAAAGAGTAGGGTAGCCTAGTATAGGTTGGTTTACCTTGGTATGACAAGGTAATGCCTAGAAACCTTGGTTTGACTCAACTTGACCAAGGTTGACTAATTTGACCCTTAAAGTCAACCTTTAACTCAAATTGACCTAGTTTGACTATGGAGGTCTAATGTTGACCTAGAATGCATATTTCATCTTAGATATCCATGTTCAATACACCGAAACACTAATTAACATGTATATCTCATATTTAGGTCTTTGTGATTCTACTTTGGGCCTCGATTCACACTTATTACTCAGGAACGCAGGCAAGTACATTCTCTGATAGTTTCTATTGTTTGATAATTTCTATGATTCTGGTCTATAGTATTGTATTACTTGATTCTTAACACGATGGAAACACGGATTGGTATTACTGGATTCATTTCTAGCGACACGTGCATCTTACTTGACTGGCCTCTATTTATGAAATCACTTACTAGCATTACTTACTTTCTGGATGGCCGGTACTTGATTTACGTATCGGGATATAGATTCACTTGTACTAGTCGGATGGAAAAAATACTTGAGTAGATATGTAAACATTCCTAAACATGCTGGAATCACCCCTTACTGGTCAAATCTGGAACGATAGTAGTCGCATACCTCATGTCGAAAGTGGTATAACAAACATACTAGTTTGGTTAATTCCTGCTTATTACATTGTACTTGATGGACACAATATATCGATATTAACTGAGTTCTCTTTTATTTACTGTCTTTATTATCATATTCTCTTGTTTCACCATGCTTATTTCACTGTCCTCTATTTAACTTGCTCTGTTCCAATTCTTGTTTCAGTCTTTCTTACTTATCATGTATTACTTACTATAACTTTTTTATAATTTTATCATTTAATTGGAACTGCTGTGTATTTTGCTCCAATCCTGACTGAATATATTTTTTAGTTGACTAGCTCGAGGATACAAGCCCTACTTATTATGGTGCTCCGAAGACCAAGAAGTGGATCCCCCAGCAGAGTAGCTTAGCCTTCCTAGATGGATGCTAGACAGATAGTATCATTATTGCTAGATTTGTCTCCAATTTTAATATTTTGGGGACATGTTACATTATTTAGGATATGTACTTATTTATAGACTTTTAGACTCTGTTGTAATTAACTTATGATATTAAACTCTATTTCATCATTTCATCTATTTGTTCATGTTATCATCTTTCTTAGATATCTGTGATTGAGTATATGTTCTAAATGATATATTCCTCTGTGCGGAGATGAGATATACTTTTGACAGGTTATATTTCATATCTGCAGGCTGTTAGATAACATTGTTGACCAATACAACGTTCTACCGTCGATACTGCGGTGTAGGCTGGACGTACCCACGTACTCGTGCCCCTAAATATGATTTTAGTTGTGACACATTTTTCTGGTGGCCCATGCAGGTCCAGCTTCACAATAGAGCGATGTCATGGTAGTAAAACGACTTAGTCGTACTACTGCGAGCCTGCAATAGGATATACAAAATAGGATATTATGATGAGAGAATACTCAATCACAATTTGGACTTCTTGAGAGATTCCTGGGACGACCCTTGAGAATCTCATTATAAACTCTATCCCGAAATTTGTTTCCACTTGTTTCTGTCTACTCTTCCTTGTTCGTTATTGAAATTGATTATTGTTGTTCGTTGTTGACTTGAATTATATCAAGATGAGTTCATGGACTAAGCGTATTCTGGTAGTATATTAGGCGAGGCTGTGAAGATTGCAGTTATCCGTCTTGGTTGTGGAGTCTAGAGTTTACCGCGACCATATTAGTTGGCAAGGAAAAATTTTGATTGCATATTTTTGGATATACGTATCTTAGTTATGGAGTTGGGATTTCTCGCAGCCATGCTAGCTTGCAAGGCGGTTATTCCAAACTACATAATTTTAGATCTATACACCATGAATATGGGACCAGGAGTTATCGCAGCTATGCTAACTGGCGAGGCGAGGATTCTGGATTATATGATTTTTGGGCACAACAGTATGATTAACATATTCTATTTTAGATTGGTTCGCGACTTATCACCTCTAATATCCTTAAATGTTTGATTGTTTACAATTAGCATAGGACATGTTAGACTCTTATAGATTGAAATTGCTAACCTCTATTCCATCTTGTTTGATTGCTATATATCTCAGTTGATGTCCTTCCTGATAATATCTTATCTTGTGCCATATTGACTTCCTTGTTTGATCTGTCTTCAGGATGCCGAATACCAGATCGTAGCATCTGGACCCGCCGCAGCGTCGGATAGGTCTGCTACTTTATGACCTCCTACTACAGCTGCGAGTGCTGCAGCTCTGGGGGTTGCTCCTACTGCTTCTCTCATCCATACGGGAGTGGTAGCAGCATTCAGGGGCACTCCTCCACCGGTTCAGTGGGTTGTTCCAGTGCAGCCGGAGTCCCTTCCTCCACCACCTCCGCCACCGGCCGATACAGCACGAATGTTTATGCTATTTCAGCAGATGATGGAGGCGCAGAGGGCTCAGGCCGAGGTTGTAGCTCCCCTTCCCGAAAATTTTTGAAATAATTTTTTTATTATTTAATTGATTTAAATGGTGATTTTTAATTTTATAAATATTTAATTAATTATTACGGTAGATGACTTTAGCTATGGTTGAGTTTTGAAGTACCGAACGACTAGAAATCATGGCACGGATAGTACAGTGGTGTGCCTTGACTAGTGTATTAGCCATGCCAAGGAAGACCCAGCCATAAGTGTGTCCTAACTAGGAAAACCAGGCCAAGTTGTGACTTAACCTCTAAAGACTTTTTAAATTATTTATTAATTATATTATTGACTTGTAGGAGACCCGGTTTGTGTCGATTTTGCTCGGACTAGACCCGAACCAAAATCGAGCCCATATAATCTTGTAGTGAGACCAAAGACGTCCACGTAGACGTACATATTGCATTTGTTATTTTTGATTATCCAAATAGGCATTTCATATAAAGGATTATATACATTATATATTATTGTTACTGAATTGATATTCTATTTTAGAAATAGGATAAATACCTTCCTAATTACCCTTATGTATATTTTGTATGTACACTTATTATAGATTTTCCTTATTAGTTATCATTATTTATTGTTATTTATATTGTTATTAGGTTTAATAATAAAATATATCATTTAATCTTCTAGATTATTTATGAAATAAATATTATGGTATGTATACTTTAGTTTAGTTAGAAAGAGTATCTATGGTTTGTACTTAAATCAAACTTTAGTAGTGAGAGAGAAACCAACCCAGCCAAAACACCCCCACCCTACGTGCAGCATTTCTCCAAAGCCTAGTCCAAATGTTTTTCTTATTCATTTTTCCTAAACCCAACCCTTCATCCCTTAAGCCTACGGTCCTAGTTGCAACATTACATTCTTCTTACAAAAACATTCTGGACCAAAACTTCTTTCATATCATTGAGGCCCACCCAAGCACACATATTAGGGGCTCTGTTCCTGTATATATGTACATCCTAGGAAACGAGAAAACCCTAGCCGCTTTCTTATTCTCCTAAAATTGTTCCATCAACTCCATATCACCTCTCCATCTTTCTTATTCTCCATCTTCCTCGAGCTTCCCCATACTCTTCGACGACAGCATTCTCACTCACTACTGCACACCTGGCGACCTCGGACCTCTAGTGTCTCAACTGATACCATCGCACCTGTACCTGGTGGAGCTTTGTCGTCTTGCCATCGGTGCACCGGTCAGTATTCGGACCGTTCCTACGTCGATCGTGCAGTGCCAGCACCAACGAGCCGTGTCGTGTTCATGTATATTTTGGTGAGCTTTCGACCTCCATCCTCACCGTGTCGGACTACGAGCGGCTGTAACGTGCAATGGTAATGGTCGTGCACCAATGCTCAGCCAATGCCATATCGGACCAGTCGCCGGTCCTTGCATCCCCAGCCCCACTAGAGCCGCATTCGAGCTGATGCTGTTCGTCGTCTAGTACCGGAGATGGGATAACCTCCATGGTGAATGAACCCCAACATCTGTAGAGTACGCTGGACCAGCTGCCAAAACCCCTACTTATCGCAAGGGCTCCATCTGTGAAAACTGCCTCCTCCGCGGCAACTGTGCTCCCCATGCGGCCTTTCAGACATCTCCGCAATGTCCTATCATGCCTCCTGCCTCCACCCCAGGCCACCAACTCACCCCGCCTGTCACGCGACCGTTGGCATTTCTGACAAAAACTCGTCCCAATTAACTGCCACTAAGCGGGAAGCTGTAGCAGTGAGGACGCACTCGCCAACCTGTCCCCAGTGTTTCGACCACCTCCGCAAGGCACCAGCTCTACGCACGAGAAGGGAAGAAGCAGAGGAACCATTGCGGCCATCCTCTATCCAAGAAGAAGAAGAAGAGGAGGAGGAGGAGGATGGAGTAGTTATCACTACAGTACCCCCATGGTGCAGAAGTGTTATGGGAGGTGCCATAAATGTTAGGTAAGATTCTCTTCTTTTCCTGTGTGCTTTGTCAAGTTCCAATTAAGCCCCTTTGATTTAGATTTTTGCAGTTTAGACCTAGGATTATATGTATAATTAGTAACTTAACCAGAATGCAATATATAGATATTATTTTATATATTTATAGTTATGTAAAGGTTAAAAGTATAACATGTCTAAATTTATGTAGAAATTGTGTACCTATATTCATATATTATTATCTATTTTTACCATTAATATTCATTGCATATTATATTAAACTATCATTATTTTATGTAGATAAGTTATATATAATTTTATTGACGATAATCATATTGAGTTTTGCTGTTATACATAATGAAGTGAAACATACCATTAGATATTTTCTTAAACATATAAATTAGAAAGAAAGATTATTTTCTTAAATTAAACCCTATTAAGGACCTGGCTTTTATATAAGTATATAAAGATACTGGTTAGTAATTCTTGGTTGCTTTGTTGGGCTTTATTAGATCTTCTGTGAACCGTAGCAGCGTTAATTCGACCTAGGTTTGGGTACGATTTTGATACCTGCAGTCTCAACACAGATTGGACAAAATACCAGCAAGTATACCTTGCCTCCCTCTACAGTTTATTTACATGCTTATAGTCTTTGTTTTACATGTCATCATTTAGTTCTCAAGTTGATTTCTGTCTATACGTTTTCCTCATAACATCTTTATCAGATTATTAGTCTTGCCTGTATAGCACCATCTTTTTGTGACTTGATAGTGTAGTTATATTGGGCTTGATTCTTTATAGTTCTTGCTAGAGTTGTCCTTACCCGTGTCTTGACATGAGTTGTACCTTGTCTCACCTATGCCTCGACTGAGTCGTGTCTTGGAACAAGTATGTGTAACTGAACTGCTATCCTGATTGTCTTCTTAACCCTGAGTCCACACTCGGAACGAGGGTATTTGTCTTGATTGATTGCACCTGCGAGTCCACATTCGGGGCAAGGGTGATAGTCTAGAACTAACCTGCGAGTCCACGCTCGGGACGAGGGTTAGTGATTCGTTTGCACCTGCGAGTCCACACTCGGGGCGAGGGTGCCTTGTCTTGAACTAACCTGCGAGTCCACACTCGGGGCGAGGGTTAGTGATTACTTCAAACCTACGAGTTCACTCAGGGCGAGGGTTTGGTACCATTGATCTATTATTTATTCGTTCTTTCAGCAGTTTATTTATGCATGGTTGGTCCCGTATCCGTGTTCATAGTTACCCGTCAGTAGCCACATGTCAGCCTCATGTCTAGTTTCCTGTTTATATCTTGTTTATACTCTTATGCATGATTAAACTGCTAGATATGCATATTTTTATGTATCTTGCTATGTCCCCTGAGGAACTGATGATCTCTTCAGGTTTAGTGATTGCGTGGAGTTAGTTAGCAGTTCTGGATGGCAGATGATTAAGACACTTGGGAGTTTCAGATGATTACGATATGGCTTGCATGATTCAGGTATTTGTCGGTGATATTACATTGTTATCCTTTCATGCTTTACATCCCATATCAGGAGATATACCACTTATTGATTCAGTTTAGAGACACTTGTTATATTCCTTGGAGTCTTGTCGGATATATGCTAGTAGGCTGCACACCATGACCCATATGTTTATTCATGTTTCGTACACTTATTGTGGATTTGAGATATAGATTTGTTTTGCCATGATTTGGCAGTATACCATAGCCTTGACAGCATTTACGTCTTCGAGAGGGGCTGGAGTCGCTCGATACATAGCTGGCTTGCTCACGTGCTCACATCCGAAAATGGGTGTGGGTGGTGACAAGTTTTTTTGGTGGCCCATGCAGGTCAGAGCATATCGTATGGTTACGTAACTGTACTGATACGAGCCTACAAATATGATCAAACCCTTAGAAATCTCAATCCACTCTGCCTTGAAAACTCTCTTAGAAATTTCTCTACCGCCTTTGAAACCTCGTATTCGTTCTCGATTATCCTCCCTTGCCCTCCAGTACCATTGATTCTCGTCCCTTCCTATTCCGGGGTGACGAATGATCGTGCTATCTAGGATTCATCAGAATTTCTTAAATTATAGTATAATATTGCATGATTATTGAGTTTTGGTTGTTTATAGAAATGAGGGATTATAGTTGCCATATGCCTAGGTATCTGTCGGTAGAATTGGTACAACTAGTTAGAAGATTATAAGATTTTACTTTTGAGGAGTAGTGTGACCAAAGGTGGGTAGAATTTCTTGAGGTTATGAAGTTACAAAATGATTAGGAGGAGGATAAAAACTATCTTCGAGGAATTAAAATTTAAGGAGATTAAGGTAATAGTATACTTCCTTTTGAATTTTAGGTAATAGTTATGAATTAAATTTCGAGGACGAAATTATTTTTAAGGTGGGTAGATTTGTAGCTCCCCTTCCCAAAATTTTTGAAATAAGTTTTTTATTATTTAATTGATTTAAATGGTGATTTTTAGATTTTTATAAATAATTATTTAATTAATTATTACGGTAGATGACTTTAGCCATGGTTGAGTTTTGAAGTACCGAACGACTAGGAATTATGGCACGGATAGGTGCAGTGGCGTACCTTGACTAGTGTATTAGCCATGCCAAGGAAGACCCAGCCATAAGTGTGTCCTAACTAGGAAAACCAGGACAAGTTGCGACTTAACCTCTAAAGACTTTTTAAATTATTTATTAATTATATTATTGACTAGTAGGAGACCCGGTTTGTGTCGATTTAGCTCGGACTAGACCGAACCAAAATCGAGCCCATGTAATCTTGTAGTGAGACCAAAGATGTCCATGTAGACATACATTTTGCATTTGTTATTTTTGATTGTCCAAATAGGCATTTCATATATAAAGGATTTATATACATATATATTTTTATTGTTACTGAATTGATATTCTATTTTTAGAAATAGGATAAATACCTTCCAATTACCCTTATGCATGTTGGGATATTTAGACTACATATTTTGTATGTACACTTATTATAGATTTTCCTTATTAGTTATCATTTATTGTTATTATATTATTATTAGGTTTATAATAATAAAATATATCATTTAATCTTCTAGATTATTTATGAAATAAATATTATGGTATGTATATACTTTAGTTTAGTTAGAAAGGGTATCTATGGCTTGTACTTAAATCAAACTTTAGTAGAGACAGAGAAACCAACCCAGCCAAAACACCCCCACCCCACGTGCATCATTTCTCCAAAGCCTAGTCCAAATGTTTTTCTTATTCATTTTTCCTAAACCCAACCATTCATCCCTTAAGCCCACGGTTCTAGTTGCTAATGTTACATTCTTCTTACAATAAATATTCTGGACCAAAACTTCTTTCATGTCCTTGAGGCCCACCCAAGCACACATATTAGAGGGCTCTATTCCTGTATTATGTACATCCTAGGAAACGAGAAAACCCTAGCCGCTTTCTTATTCTCCTAAAATTGTTCCATCAACTCCATATCACCTCTCTATCTTTCTTATTCTCCATCTTCCTCGAGTTCCCCATACTTTTCGACGACAGCATTCTCGCTCAATGCTGCACACCTGGCGACCTCGGACCTCCAGTGTCTCAACTGATACCAGTCGCACCTGTACCTGGTGGAGCTTTGTCGTCTTGCTATCGGGCCGTTCCCACGTCGATCGTGCAGCAACAGCACCAACGGAGCCGTGTCGTGGTCATACGTGTTTTCGGGAAGCTTTCGACCTTCATCCTCACCGTGTCGGATTACGAGCGGCTGTAACGTGCAATGGTAACGGCCTTGCACTAATGCTCAGCCAGTGCCATGCCGGACCAGTCGCCGGTCCTTGCATCCCCAGCCCCACTAGAGCCGCATTCGAACTGATGTTGTTCGTCGTCTAGCACCGGATGGGATAACCTCTATGGTGAATGAACCCCGACATCTATACAGTATGCTGGACCACCTGGCAAAACCCCTACATGTCGCAAGGGCACCATCCGTGAAAACTACCTCCTCCGCGGCAACTGTGCTCCCCATGCGGCCTTTCAGATATCTCTGTAATGTCCTATCATGCCTCCTGCCTCCACCCCAGGCCACCAACTCACCCCGCCTGTCACGCGATCGTTGGGCATTCCCGATAAAAACTCGTCCCGATTAGCTGCCACGAAGCGGGAAGCTGTAGCAGTGAGGACGCACTCGCCAACCTGTCCCCAGTATTCCGACCACCTCCGCAAGGTACCAGCTCTACGCGTGAGAAGGGAAGAAGCTGAGGAACCATTGCAGCCATCCTCTATCCAAGAAGAGAAGAAGAAGAATAATAAGAAGAGGAGGATGGAGTAGTTATCACTATAGTACCCACATGGTGCAGAAGTATTATGGGAGGTGCCATAAATGTTAGGTAAGATTCTCTTCTTTTTCTGTGTGCTTTGGTAAGTTCCAATTAAGCCCCTTTGCTTTAGATTTTTGCACTTTAGACCTAGGAATATATCACGCCCCAGAACCAGAATACCGGAGAGCGGGGGAGTGACTCAGCCAGCTATGTATTACGGGTAGATAAATACCGTATAATACGATCAATGCTGTCTAAAAGACGAGGGGGTGCATACTACATGAAAGTCTCGCTATGGTCACTCAACATCTATTGTCTCAATCATTCAAACAAGAAGCAATAATAGAGAACATGTAAGATAAAGCAGTAAGGCGTCCCAAATGCTTAGTCAAAATGTTCTTGAGATCGGCTGTACAAAACATAGCCAGATGGTATAGCAAGGTATACACAATCGTTATCAGCTGCAGTTGACTTAGTTACAATTATGTAAAATTAAGTACAAGACATCACGACACTTCAAACCAACTTTCCAACCAAACAAGGATAAAAGTTGACCCATCATGTCCTGACATTCTGATCATCTCAGTAGTTAATAGAGTAGGTACAATACGCAAACAAATTAATTTAATGGCAATACAACTACTACGGCTTGCTAACTGTGAGTTCCAAGTTATCCTGGAAATATGAAATAAGGATTCCTCAGTTCTTACTATGCACAAGCAAGGCTAGTCTACCCAATAATCAATTGCACCAATCAGGAATTAGACGAGTCCCAGCGGGATGCCCGTCATCAGTATACAGTAAAAAATATACGCAGATACCGCTCCCTGCCCGTGTGGCAGATTTGCAGTATCTCTTGGAACCAGCTGGCATGTCGGGGCACTAATTGCCCCAAGGATGGCTGCCATATAAGAACTCGGGAATCCATTCTCTCCATGCAATCGTTATTTTATTTAACTTAGTAGTCCCTATGTTAATTGAAATCCCATGCCGTGGATCATGGTCATTCAGAATAAGTACTTTCGTACAGAGTACGATATGCACAACTCTACAACGATGCCCGTGCGGTTAGGTTGTAGGTCTTACATAGCGTAATGCAACAATCAAACCTAACCACGGAATAATCATGCCTTGACTGTAAGGTACACATGCCGCTTTTGTAGAAAAAAATTAGTTGAAGCATGCACGTGTCCATATGCCAATGTTCGGGATCAGCTAGTCGATTTCAATGGTTCATAGTTAATATGAACGTGTCTCATTCAGTTTCAGTAAGACGACTAGCCAGTCTCTTTAGTTCCAACTAGGAACGCATGATCAATCATTTAGTCAAGGTAACAATCAATGTCAACTCGTTCCAAGGCATGAAAGTCAAACTAGTATTTAGTATGGTTGAGTCTATAATTCTTAGGGTTATGTTCCAGTCATACTGGGTATCCATAAACCAATCGGGACACAGGGCACATTCCACACCACAATATGTATCAAAATATTAGCATATCATGATTATATCGAGTTCATGTCAAAAAGGCGTAAGGATATAATAGGAGAAATGACATGCCGACATAAAGTAAATAAAGTATAGACCAATAGGAACACCAAGGTTGGATTACGCCAAGGCTAATCTATACCATGACTAGTCTACGCCAAAGCTTTACGCTAAGTCACCGGTTTACGCCAAGCTTTACGCTAAGGCAAATACGCGCGTAAAGAAAGTACGCGTAAAGAAGTAACGTTACGCATAAACTCGTGCGCGTAAGGGTCAAAGTTTACGCATGGATGAATACGCGTAAAGGAAGTACACTCAAATAAAGGAACAAAGTTGCACGTAAAAACTCGTCTTATGTCGAGAGGAGTACGCGTAAAACAGAGCTACGCGTAAAGAACAGGGTTACATGTAAGACTTATACGCGTAAAAGAATAGAGTTACGCATGAAACACTATACGCGTAAAGAGTCGAGTTACACGTAAAACATTGTATGCGTAAAGGGTCGAGCCACGCGTAAAAGTTACACATGTAAAGAGTCAAGTTTACGCACGGATGAATACGCGTAAAGGAGTAATACGCCAAGCCAAGTCGACTTGCATAAAACAGATTCACGCTGACACGAATGATCGTGGGCGTAGAGCTTGATATTACGCGGGCACGTAAAAACGTGGGCATAAAGTTTAATGCTTATGCGGGCACGTATAACGTGAGCGTAAAACTCCTCCCGAACTCCAAATTCCATGAAACCTTCATTCCAAGCAAAAATGGAACTTCCATGGGTCAGAATGGCGTATAATACGAATCTCAACAACCTGGAACAATCAAAACTTGAAAACAAAGAAGTTTAATAGATCAAACCCACAAAATCCAAAATAGCAATTTCTAGATCTACTAAAACGAAACTTCAAAATGAAAAATGTCAAGTTCTAAATTATCTTAGGATCACGAGAGGAAGATAAATGAACGATAAAAATATAGGTTCTTATGTGAAGCAAGATGTACTTGCCTGTGGGTTGGGTAGGTGGAGAGAGTTATGAGAAAGAAGAAGAGAAAATAAGAAAGAATAAGTAATGAAGAGAGAGAAAGGATTGGGGCTTTAAATAAAGATGTGGTAGGTGGGGAGTTGGGTTCGGTTCATAATGAACCATCAAAATTCGGAAACAAACCAAACCAAGCCGAACCCAAGAGCCGAAAATAAAATACAAAAAAATAATTAGCAAAAATTAAAGGAATTAAATACAGAACAAATGTATGATAAATATTAAATAACTACATTCAAGTAGTACACGTATTAAAATACGTATTCTGGGAACGGGGAGTGACATCTCTACCCTCCTTAGAAAAATTTTATTCTCGGATTTCAAATCCAATCAGGATAGAAATATCAGGGCTAAACTAATCTAAGTACAACAATTTTAGCAAGCAAACAATCATCTTACAAACCAAATAACAAGTAATATATCTATGTTTATCAATCTACGACATCAAGCAATTTCTACTCATAGGGTGATAAGCATGAAGAATCAGGCAATCAAGGTACACGGAAAGAAATATACCTTGTGAGTCAAATAGGTGCGAATACCGTGATCGGATATCATCCTCACGTTCCCACGTTGACTCTCCTAAGGAGTGATGAAAGCAACCCGGACAAGGCTAATTGTTCGTTTCTTGAGTATCTTCTCCCTTCGGTCCAAAATGGACACAGGCTGTTCCTCGTAAGACAGATTGGTACCAACGACCAGTTCAGAATGATCGAGGATATGTCTTGGGTCCGATACAAACCTACGCAACTGAGATACATGAAACACATCATGCACTTCTCGTAACGAAGGTGGAAGGGATAAACGATAAGCAACATCGCCTACCCTATCGAGGATAGCAAATGGGCCTACGTATCGCAGACTCAACTTCTCGCGAACGCCAAATGTAATGACCCTACGAGTAGGTGAGATCCGCAAGAACACATGGTCCCCAACAGAAAATTCTAGTGGCCTACGATGCTGGTCCTCCCAATGTCGATGTCGATCTTGCGTAACTCGAAGTCGCTCTCTAATTCACTTAATCACTTCAACCGTCTGAACAATCATTTCTGGGCCTAACATCTTCCTCTCCCCGATATCATCCCATGCCAGTAGCGACCTACACTTCTTACCATATAGTGCTTCAAATGGCGCCATCTGAATACTGGCTTCATAAATGTTGTTGTATGAGAATTCGACTAAGTGCAGTGACTCTCCCAAGTCCCTCCAAAATCTAGGATGCAAGCTCGTAACATATCTTCTAAAGTCTGAATTGTTCTTTCTGATTACCCGTCCGTCTGTGGATGGTAAGTCGTACTAAATCTTAGCTTGGTACCCAGACTATAATGTAAACTCTTCCAGAAATGTGACGTAAAATGGGTATCTCTATCTGACACAATACTGACAGGGACCCCATGCTGCCTGACTATCTGCTGTATATACAATTATGCCAACTTTTCTGTAGATTGCCCTACTCTAAAAAGAAGAAAATGTGTCGCCTTCGTAAGCGATCTACTATTACCCAAATAGCATACTTACCACTTGGTGATCTTGGTAAACCGGTCACAAAGTCCATTGTGATATATTCCCACTTCCATTGAGGGATAGGAAGCGGTTGTAATAATCCAGCTGGCCTTTGTTGTTCTGCCTTCACTTGCTGACATATCAAGCAACGAGAAATGAATCTAGCTATTTCTCTCTTCATTCCGTTCCACCAGAAGTACTGCTTGATATCTTTGAACATTTTGGTCCCTCCAGGGTGTATAGAATACTGAGAACTGTGGCTTCTGTTATAACCTCCTGTCGGATATCTCTACTAGGCACACATAGACGTGATCCAAATCTAAGTGTACCATCTTTATGAATTTTTATCGCTTTCCTGAGTCCCGACTCACATTCTGTCCTAAGCTTCTGAATGCTTGGGTCTCGTGCCTTAGCTGCCTTGATCCTGTCTACCAAGTCGGATTGAACTTGTAGACTTGCCAGAATTCTCACATCACTAGGAAGTATAACCTCGATGCCCATCTCTTGAAGGTCTTCTAAGATGTGTTTTTGTGATGTCACATAAATGCGCTACCTCTCCTGCTAAGAGCGTCTGCTACCACATTGGCCTTGCCTGGATGATAATGAAGCTCCACGTCGTAATCCTTGATCTATTCTAACCATCTTCTCTGTCTCATGTTCAGTTCCTTCTGAGTAAAGATGTACTTCATACTCTTATGGTCTGTATACATGTCTACTCGATCACTGTACAAGTAATGCCTCCATAGCTTCAAAGCAAATACTACTGCTGCCAACTCTAAGTCATGAGTCGGATAATTCTTCTCGTGGTCCCGAAGTTGCCTAGATGCATACGCTATCACCTTCCCATGTTGCATTAGGACACACCCAAGTCCCTTTCCAGACGCGTCACAATATACAGTAAAACCTCTGGGTCCAACTGGTAATATAAGAATAGGCACCGTGATCAACTTCTGCTTCAAATTCTCAAATGATGCTGGCACTCTGCCGACCAAATGAATGGCACATCCTTCCGTGTCAAGCGGTCATGGGTGCTGAGAGTCATGTAAAGTCTGATACGAACCTTCTGTAATATCCTGCCAATCCCAAGAAACTCCGCATATCTGCTACGTTCTTAGGTATTGGCCAACTCTCTACTGCTTCCACTTTCTTAGGATCTACTACTACTCCAGCCCCTGATATGATATATCCCAAAAATAAAATGTGATCCGTCCAAAACTTACACTTGCTGAGCTTGGCATACAACTGGTTCTCTCTCATAACCTGTAACACTTTCCTGAGTGATCTTCATGCTCTTCTTCACCAGCTGAGTATTCAAGAATGTCGTCGAGAAATACAACGACAAATTGATCTAAGTACGGCATAAAGATGCGGTTCATCAAATCCATAAATATTGCTGGAGCATTGGTCAAATCGAACGACATTACTAAGAATTTATAGTGCCCGTACTTGGACCTAAATGTCGTCTTGGGAATATCCTCTTTCGGAACCCTCACTTGATGATACCCTGATCGAAGATCTATCTTGGAGAAAACCCTTGCTGGTCAACTGATCAAATAAGTCATCGATCCTTGGTTGCGGGTACTTGTTCTTTATTGTTGCCGTATTGAGCTTTCTATAGTCAATGCACAATCTTGATGACCCATCCTTCTTCCCTATAAGTACCACTGGTGCTGCCCATGGTGATTCGCTAACTCGAATGAACTTCTTTTCCTTCAGTTCCTTTATGTGCTGATACACCTTGGTCTGTTCTGAATCCGCCATTCTGTAAACTCGATCTGATATCGATTTAGTTCCAGGTGCCAATTCTATACTGAACTCAATATCCCTAACCGGGGGTAGACCTGGAAGTTCTTCAGGAAATACATCTAGAAACTCTTCCACTATCTTCGGAACTTGAACTTCTTCCATTGCCGCTACTATTCCTTCTTCTTGTTGAGTTGCTACTGATCTGACTAAGGTGAACCGCTTCATGCCTGGAATATCAAAAGATACACTTCCTCTACGACAATCTATTATCGCATGACTGTCTTTCAGCCAGTCCATGCCTAAGATAACATCGAAATTTCCAACAGAAAATTCTATCAACCTGGGGTAAGGAATGCCCGCAAATTATAACTCTGTACGCTAGAATAACTCTACTGACTCCTACGAGCCCATTACCAGTGAGTATATTCAACCTCCCTGGCAATGCCTCGAATTCCATTCCTAGTCGTGTCGCAAATTGTACAAATATAAATGAGTGTGATGCTCCCGAATCAAACAATGCTACTGCGAGACATGAGGCGACGAGAATGTTACCTACCATAACATCTTTCGATGCCAACACCTCTTCCAAGGACAGATTGAATGCCTGTCCTCGGTCCTTATTGGTTCCCATGCTGCGTCCTAGCCTGGTATTACTGCTGGCCCATGCCTTGGTGACGCTGGGGTGGTCTTTGTTGTTGCTGCTGCATCGACGGTCCCTGCTGCCGAAACATCTGAGCCTGGGACATGAACGGGCGTTGTGCCAACGGCCTCACTGCTACCGCTGGTCCTTGATACTGGCATGCCCCTGGTGCTGGCAGAGTCGGATATTGTTGCAATGGACCTCCTGACCTCGTGCTCATAGGACAGGTGGAAACCCGATGACCTGGACTTCCACATACCAAACACTGTCCGTTCAACTCCCGACACACACCTCTAGTGTGCCCTGCCTTTCCGCAATAGGTGTAGCCCATTGGGGGTTGCTGGTTCTTCCTCTGCAGCTGCTGCCTGACTGGTGGTGCTGGCCCTCGTATCGCCACATCGTGAATGCGAATGCCAGGGGATGGTGTTGTTATTCGGGGCGTTACTTCCCCTCCTCCTTCAATCTGATTGTGAGATCTCTTCTGACCTTCAGTCCTTGCTGTGATCCTTTGGATGGTGATCTCATGCCTCCGGGTTGTCGTTAATACCTCATCAAAGGTCTGGTAGTTGTGCCCCTCTATCAATTGCAATAGTTCAAGATAAAACCCTTGCTGAAACCTCATAGCCCTCTGGCTCTCTGTTGCTACCATCTCTGGGGCAAACCTACTCAGTCTGCAGAACTCTGTTGTACAAGCATCTACTGTCTTGCCAGCCTGCTTGAGGTTGATAAACTTTTGTTGCAGCTAAAACTGTGCCATAACTCTATAGTACTTTGTCTTGAACCTCGCAGTAAAATCGTCCCAAGCAATAGGACGTCTGATGCCCACTTCTTCTGATTCCTACCAATCACGTGCGAAGTCCTAAAGTTACAACTTCACTTGATCCACACATTCTCTCGGTACCTTAGCTTCTGTCAGAATAGCCTCAATATCTTTAAGCCATGCATTTGCTGAAATGGCATCTTCCGTGCCTTCGAAACGACGGAGGTTGTACTTGTAAAATTTGGTCGAGGGTCCTGAATCTGTCCTCACGCCCCTTTCCAAAGCCGTTTGCAATCCTTGGTTGAGCAACACATTCTGCTCTTGCAGCTGAGTGTGCATGCGTTGCTGGGCCAACATCTGATGTTGCTGAGTAGCCATTATCCCTCTCATGATCTCCAGAAGGGCTGGTGTGTCTACTTCCATGGGGGTAGTGGAACTGTTGGTGGTGTTGGAACCTCCGGATACTGCGATCCAGCTGCTGGTTCCACTATTACCTCTTCTTGGATGGTCTCTTGGGGTAGCACCGCCTTTGTTGCTGACCAAAATGATCAGGTTGTTCATGTTGCCCTTGTTGTTGCTGTCCAGCTCTAACGGATGCGGACGAGGTGCCTCTAAGAAAAGACAAGAGAACAATCAAACGATCGGACAGAAAGGATCAATGAAGTCAAAGGATACCAGAATGTCAAGCTAGAGTCAAGAATAACGAATCATGAGATCAAAGGGAAACATGTGTGATTGAGACATCCTATAAATTAAAACACCCCACAAGTTTGAAATCGGACCTGCATGGGCCACCACTAAAACCTTGTCACGCCCCAGAACCAAATATCGAAGAGCGGGAGAGTGACTCAACCAGCTACGTATTACGGGTAGATGAATACCGTATAATACGATCAATGCTGTCTAAAAGACGAGGGGTGCATACTACATGAAAGTCTCGCTATGGTCACTCAACATCTATTATTCAATCATTCAAACAAGAAGCAATAATAGAGAACATATAAGATAAAGAAGTAAGGCATCCCAAACGCTTAGTCAAAATGTTCTTGAGATCTGGTTGTACAAAACATAGCCAGATAGTATAGCAAGGTATACACAATCGTTATCAGCTGCAGTCTAACTTAGTTACAATTATGTAAAAATAAGTACAAGACAATCCGACTAACATGCCGGTGCCAAGCGGCAAAATGTAAAGTAAGTAGCAAAACGAGAAGGGAAGTAAAGAACCCACTCGTGTCCTCCTGTGATCATCCCTCTAGTATTGACCATCTTGGAGGTAGAAGTAAGCTGAGTCCTCGGAAACTGGCTCTAAATCTGGCCATACAAAACCAGAGAGGTTAGACCTCTAATAGCAAGTACCACAAGGAAGCACGATATGAGAACTAAAATCAGTGATAAGAGTTAAGAATATAATAATAAGTCTCCGCTTGCTACTGGGATTCACACAACATCACGATACTTCAAACTAACTTTCCAACCAAACAAGGACAGAAGTTGATCCATCATGTCCTGACATTCTGATCATCTCAGTAGTTAATAGAGTAGGTACAATACACAAACAAATCAATTTAACGGCAATACAACTACTACGGCTTGCTAACTGTGAGTTCCAAGTTATCCTGGAAATATGCAATAAGGAATCCTCAGTTCTTACCATGCACAAGCAAGGCTAGTCTACCCAATAATCAATTGCGCCAATCAGGAATTAGACGAGTCCCAGCGGGACGTCCGTCATCAGTATACAGTAAATAAATATAAGCAGATACCGCTTCTTTCCCGTGTGGCAGATTTGCAGTATCTGTGGGAACCAGCCGGCATGTCGGGGCACTAATTGCCCCAAGGATGAATACGCGTAAAGGAGTAATACGCCAAGCCAAGTCGACTTACGTAAAACAGATTCACGCTGACACGAATGATCGTGGACGTAGAGCTTGATATTACGTGGGCACGTAAAAACGTGGGCGTAAAGTTTAATGCTTACGCGGGCACGTATAACATGAGCGTAAAACTCCTTCCGAACTCCAAATTCTATGGAACCTTCATTCCAAGAAAAAATAGAACTTCCATGGGTCAGAATGGCGTATAACACGAATCTCACAGCCTGGAACGATCATAACTTGAAAACAAAGAAGTTTAATAGATCAAACCCACAAAATCCAAAAATGGCAATTTCTAGATCTACTAAAAACGGAACTTCAAAATAAAAAATATCAAGTTCTAAATTATCTTAGGATCATTAGAGGAAGATAAATGAACAATAAAAATATGGGTTCTCATGTGGAGCAAGATGTACTTGCCTATGGGTTGGGTAGGTGGAGAGAGTTATGAGGAAGAAGAAGAGAAAATGAGAAAGAAGAAGTAATGAAGAGAGAGAAAGGATTGGGACTTTAAATGAAGAAGTGGTAGGTGGGTAGTTGGGTTCGGTTCATAATGAACCATCAAAATTCGGAAACAAACCAAACCAAGACGAACCCAAGAGCCGAAAATAAAATACAGAAAAATAATTAGCAAAAAATTAAAGGAATTAAATACAGAACAAATGCATGATAAATATTAAATAAATACATTCAAGCAGTACACGTATTAAAATACGTATTCTGGGAACGAAAAATGACAGATTATATGTATAATTAGTAACTTAACCAGAATGCAATATATAGATATTATTTTATATCTTTTTTAGTTATGTAAAGGTTAAAGTATAACAAGTCTAAATTTATGTAGAAATTGTGTACCTATATTCATATTATTATCTATTTTACCATTAATATTTGTTCCATATTTATATTAAACTATCATTATTTTATGTATATAAGTTATATATAATTTTATTAACGATAATCATATTGAGATTTGCTGTTATACATAATGAAGTGATACATACCATTAGATATTTTCTTAAACATATAAATTAGATAAGAAAGATTATTTTCTTAAATTAAACAGACCCTATTAAGGACCTGGCTTTATATATAAGTATATGAAGGTACTGGTTAGTAATTCTTGGTTGCTTTGTTGGGCTTTGTTAGATCTTCTGTGAACCGTAGTAGCGTTAATTCGACCTAGGCTTGGGTACGATTTTGATACCTACAGTCTCAGCACAGATTAGACAAAATACCAGGCAAGTATACCTTGCCTCCCTCTACAGTTTATTTACATGCTTATAGTCTTTGTTTTACATGTCATCATTTAGTTCTCTAGTTGATTTCTGTCTATACGTTTTCTTCATAACATGTTTATCAGATTATTAGTCTTGCCTGTATAGCACCATCTTTTTGTGACTTGATAGTGTAGTAATATTGGGCTTGATTTCTTTATAGTTCTTGCTAGAGTTATCCTTACCCGTGTCTTGACATGAGTTGTACCTTGTCTCACCTGTGCCTCGACCGAGTCGTGTCTTGGAACAAGTATGTGTAACTGAACTGCTATTTCTGATTGGTCTTCTTAACCCATGAGTCCACACTCAGGACGAGGGTATTTGTCTTGATTGATTGCACCTGCGAGTCCACATTTGGGGCGAGGGTGATAGACTAGAACTAACCTATGAGTCCACGCTCGAGGTGAGGGTTAGTGAGATTCGTTTGCACCTGCGAGTCCATACTCGGGGCGAGGGTGCCTTGTCTTGAACTAATGCGAGTCCACCCTCGGGGTGAGGGTTAGTGATTAGTTCAAACCTCCGAGTCTACTCGGGACGAGGGTTTGGTATTCCATTGATCTCTTTTTATTCGTTCTTCCAGCAGTTCATTTATGCATGGTTGGTCCCGTATCCGTGTTCATAGTTACCCGTCAGTAGCCACATGTCAGCCTCATGTCTAGTTTTCTGTTTATATCTTGTTTATACTCTATACATGATTAAACTGCTAGATATGCATATTTTTATGTATCTTGCTATGTCCCCTGAGGAACTGATGATCTCTTTAGGTTTAGTGATTGCGTGGAGTTAGTTAGCAGTTCTGGATGGCGGATGATTAAGATACTTGGGAGTTTCAGATGATTACGATATGGCTTGCATGATTCAGATATTTGTCAGTGATATTACATTGTTATCCTTTCATGCTTTACATTCCTTATCATGAGATATCCCGCTTATTGATTCAGTTTAGAGACTCTTGTTATATTCCTTGGAGTCTTATCGGACATATATGCTAGTGGGCTGCAGACCACGACCCATAGTGTTCATTCATGTTTTGCACACTTATTATGGATTTGAGATATAGATTTGTTTTGCCATGATTTGCAATATACCATAGCCTTGACAGCGTTTGCGTCTTCGAGAGGGGTTGGAGTCCGCTCGATATGTAGCTGGCTTGGCGTGCTCGCGTCCCAAAAATGGGTGCGGGTCATGACAGAGGTACAACAGTGATAAGCTGATATGATATGCCAGAGCATCGAAAGAACCCACCAGTTGGCACTTGCTTCAGTGGAAAAGGTAGCTACCGCTCTGCCACAGGATGCTCCAGCCCAGCAACAGCAAACGAGGCCGGATACTGTTATAAATTTTAAAAAGATGTCCCCTTGAGAGTTCAAGGGGACGGAGGAGGATCCTCTATGCCAATGATTGGCTGGAGGATATTGAGCGAATCTTGCATCTGGCACAGATCATGGAGAGCTTACCGGCAGAGGTGGCCGCTAGTCAGCTGTTCGATATCGCCCTCACTTGGTATCGTACAGAGCCTCGAATTGAGATGAAGGGGTTGACTTGGGATGCATTTAAGAAGCTCTTCAAGGAGAAGTTCTTCCCCGATGTGGATTTGAGTGCATTGGAGAGCCAGTTCCGGGGATTGGTTCAGAGGAACTTGTCAGTAGATGACTATGCTGCCGAGTTCTCCAGACTGAGCCAGTTCACGAAGAGCATGGTTCAGGAGCCTGGGAATTGGGTCAGGAAGTTCAGGAGAGACTTGAACTGCGAGGTCAGATCACGCACATCTGGGCATCGTACAGCGACTTTCGAGGACATTATGATGGATGCCCAGATCACGGAAGAAGACTTGGGCCTCAGGCCCAAGAGAAGTAGTGATGCCACGGGTGCTGGTACTAGTACAGGACTGGCTAAGCATCCCATATTCAGAAGGGAGTCTTCCAACCCCAGCAAGAGTATCATCTACTAGCTAGCGTTCCAATTCAGCAATACCCTCGGAGACAGAACCAGTCGGTGCCCACTTGTGCCTACTGCAGGAAGCCAAGATAAGCTTGGGATGTTTACAGAAGAAGATTGAAGGTGTTTATGTTATATGGATCCGCTGCACATTAGATGAGAGATTGCTCCCCTACCCCACCGCACCTCCATTTGGTGGAGCTAGGGTTAAAAAGATGGAGCTAGGACACTTGTGGCACAGCATCATGCCCTGCACCAATATGGCTGGGCCTTTGCATTGACGGTCGAGGAGGCCGACGCTATAGGTAATGGATTAGCATTTTTATTGTTATGTTCATTTATTCCTTTCTCACTCCATGATCTGTTGATTTCTTAGTACTTTATAGTGGCATTGATGATTCTCGTGCTAGAACCCATGATAGGAATTGTAATATCATGACCAGTAAGACCATAACCATGCATGTTGTTTTCTTTCAAATAAATCGTATGCTTTTAGATAGGACTTTCTTGGACCATGATTGTTGGGGGCTTGACCTAGAGAAGTGTACCACCAACTTAAATTTTGAGGATAAAATTTTTGGGGGGGGGGGGGGGGTAGGATTGTCACTACCATATTTCTAGACAAGGATATTTTTATCATTTTACATTATTTATATAGTGTGTATTTTTTTATTAATTAAATATGATAGTTGCATTCATTAGTGGACTAGCCTGTTTATTAGAATCTTGATTAGTGAACCTATTTGGACTTATCATGACGTTTGTACCTACAATTTAAGTTGGACACAATTAGACTCATTTAAGTCATAATATGTCATGAATAGGGTTAGAACTAATTACCAACTTTGGCCAAAGGCTTCCATAGGTTAACCAAACATTCATGACAACCCAAAGGGCATTTTAGATATTTCAAATAGGTGAATTAGGGCTTTATGATCAGCCACTATTGGGAGAGTGGTTTCATTCTTCCACTTCTCGTTTTGGAGCTCAAAATCCTAGTTTTAGTGCTCTTCAAAAAACCTATCCATTCCTCCACCAAAATCCCTCCAATCTCTTCCAAATCTTCACCCATTCTTCATCCTAGAAGGCTTCGATCTTGGAGACCAAGAAGCACAAGAAGAGGAGGCCAAAATCTTGGAGGATTGTGTCCCACTTGATACTTGAGTCCTCTTTGGATGTTTTATTGGAAATCCATCTCCCAATAGGTAAACTACTTGTCATTTCTCCTAATTTAGACACTATTTTCATGCATGACACCATTAAGAACTCACTCATTGACTATGGGTACCCATAGGGAGAAAAACTAGGCTCTAACCATCATTTTGGTAGAAGTTATATAGAGCTTTTGTGTCATTTTTGGAGAAATCCGATGATGCACACCAAGTATTTATCATATTTTGATAGGCTAAATGGGCATGGTATGATGTGGGTGGCTAGTAATGTGTCCACAAATGGATACTAATAGGTTGTGTCATGTTATACTAGGACACAGAGTCAATTTAGGGGTTTTATTCCTATACTTGTCATAACATGTCATGTTTTACATGACATATTGTACTAGCTAGACACCACTCTCATTAGCTTCTAATTATCATTTTAGGCATGCTCATGTCTTTTGGTAGGGTTTGGACAAGGTTTGATAGAATATCTTGGGCGTATCGTAAGCTAGTGCACCAAGTGTTCGATACGTGTCCCCAAAAGAATTTTTGTGCCTTTTTTGAGCCGAGATTTGGTGTACGTGTCCTAAATATGATACATGGTGTCGTGTTATGGTATCTAATGATACGCACGGTAAAATTTAGAGAGTCATGTGTCCTTGTGTAGTTGTGTGTGTATAGTTGGGGTCGCTATGTGTATTTCTAGTATATAGTGGAGAGTGTGTGTGCCTCCATATGTTGCACATAGTTTGTGTATAGGTAATATTAGGGAGTGTGTTAGCTAGAAAGGATAGGGGACTTGTTATAATCTAACACTAGAGTGTGTGTGTGTGTATAGGATACACATTAGTGAGATGCATAAATGTGTGTGGGGGAATGTGTTTCCTGTGAATGTGTGAGTGTGAGGGTGTCACTTGAGTGAAATAGGCACATGTGTAGGCTGGTGTATACCTACTGTTGTGTGTGTAGTGTTAGAAGAAAGAAAAAAAGTATGTAAATGTATAAAATATGTATAGAAGTAAGGGAAGAGGGTGTACAGGCATTCCAACAGTAAGCAAATGCTGCTGCCTATTGGCAGCAGCAGTAAATTAGGGATGTATGCAGTGTGAGGCAAGGGTACAGGAGGTAGCATAGCAGTTGGTGTATAGCAGTAATAGGGATCCATGAATAAACAACAGTGGAAGGTAAGCTTGTGCATATGCTATGGCAGCTAGCTTAGGTTGTGCAACAGTGTGCTGCAGAGCCTAATGAACACATGTGTAGCAAGTTTGTGTGTTTGCAGTTAGTTTTAGGTGTAGGCACTTAAGATATATATTGTCCTATGTATGCATCCATGAGAGTATGTAGGAGTATGTGTATTACCTACATCTGTGTAGGTATATGTTGTGCAAAGAAAAGATGGGAGAGGAAAGGTAGTGTTATCTGTTGCACAGATATGTGAGGAAGTGCAGCAGGCAGGATTAGCTTCCTGCACTCGATCAGCAGCAGGTTGCTACCTTGCTGCAGGGCAGTAAGGTACAGGGAAGGGTGCCCTCCTACAGATGTGTGCCCTGCATAAATATGCAGGGGCTTAGAAACGGGGACTACATAGGCAGAAAAAGTGGTTTGTACAGACCTGTGTGCCTAACACACAAGTAAGGGAAATTGCTCCCTGTGCATATTGGCAGGCCTTGCCTTGGTCTGTCTTGGCATGTATTTGGGTAGTGTGCTTTGCATACAAACAAGACATAGGCAGGGAGCCCCCTGCAAGAATGTAGGGACGGGTGAGTGAGGGACAGTGTCCTGTGTGCAGTAACACATTATGAGTATGTGTGTGTGTTTTGTGTATCACACACACATGCATGTGTTAGGAAGATTGAGTGTGTAGACATGTGGGTGTTGTGTCCAATATGTTTGTGAGTGAGGGTAATGACAGTGAGTGTGTGTGTAAGAGGGATACACACGTGAGAGTTCCAGTGTTAGGAAAGTGTCAGGAGTGTGCATATAGGTTGTGTGGATACTACAAAAATATAGGGCTTTGGCGAAGGAATTTTAGCGACAAACGAGCGACGGACAGTTGACGATATACTGTCGATTTTGAACATAAAAAATTGATCATTTCTCATTGCAAAAAATTGTCGAAAAGTAGTCATTTTACCGTCGGTAAATTAGTGACGAAGTAAATGATCGTCGCTACTCTGTCGTAAATCTGTCAGTATTTGGCGGGGAACACGTGGGAAAATGTCACCAAATTTAGGGACAACCTAGCGCCATATTAGCGACAAAAAATTTAGGGACAAAGCGTCGGTCGTTACTCCGTCGTAAATCTTTCAGTATTTGGCGGGGAACACGCGGGAAAGTGGCACCAAATTTAGGGACAACCTAGCCATATTTCCGTCGCTAAACTATAGCCATCGTAAAGTGGTCGCTAAGTTGTCGACCATTTGTCAAGACATTCGCGTTTAGCGTAGGTGACATATTAGCGACGAATTTTGTCGTCGGTCGACGGATTTTTTTGCCGTCGGTCCGTCTCTAATATGCAGTGCCCTAACTAAAATAATTCGAACCGATCGGATTTTTCCTACTTCCCCCGAAAATCTCTCTATCTCTTGTTCGCCCCCGCCATCTGACCCCCGTCATCCGACCCCGTCGTCCGACACCTAGTCCGTCGCCCGCCGTCCGACGCGCTCCCCACCGTCCGACCCCACCGTCCGACGTGCCCCACGCCGTCCGACGCACCCCCCTCGTCTCTCTCAGGTACTCTCTTGCTCTCCTTCTATTATATACATTAGGGTTTAATATAAGTCGCGGTCGGGTTCTTGGTCGGGGTCGAGTTTGGGTGTGCTTTAATTGGGTTAGGGTTAGGGTTAGGATTGGTATCTATATCGGAATCGGTATATCGGACTATTAACATCCAATCTGTGATGCATTGTTACTTCGTTGATCGTACATGGATGTACAAACGACAACACGAGAGCAGAATTAGTGTGATTGATGATTTCAAGGCAGGCGTGGAAGTGTTTCTTAAGTATGACATGAGCAAAGCTCAGTACATGGACAGTAACAAAATCAAGTGTCCATGTGGTAGTTGTCACAATAGACGTTACGAAGAAGTGGTGACTATGAGAGATCATTTGACCTGTAAGGGTTTCGTACGTGATTACGTCATATGGTCATCGCAAGGTGAACTATATGTTGAAAGACAGGCTGTGATTGTTGCGGACAATGCTACTTCTGCTATTGATGAGGATGCTGCAACGGATTTTACCATCGAAGATAACGTATGCTCTGCTGATTATGGAGACCTGCAGAACCTTGCACGAGAGATAGTGTACGATTCGGCAGGGCCTAACTTTGATCCTGAGGATCCTAATCCCGAGGCGAATGAGTTCTATGATATATTTCAGGATGTAGATACTCCTCTATATCCTGGTTGTGAGACTCATTCCGTACTATCAGTGACGATGTGGTTGTTGAACATAAAGTCTGATTTTAACTTGTCGTAAGATTGCTATGATCGGATCACACAACTAATCAAGGAGGGCTTACCGAAGGAATCGAAAGAGCTTTCAAAAAACTTCTACAAGACAAAGATGATGGGCCGACAGCTGGGACTGGGGTACGAGAAGATAGATTATTGTCGCAACGGATGCATATTGTGCTGCAAGGACAATGAGGACATAGAAAGATGCAGTTTCTGCAATGCGGATCGTTACAAGCCAGTTTGGGGAAAAGGAAAGTCAACTAGAAAATGACATCCTTATAAGTATATGCATTACTTGTCGATCACGAAGCGCTTGCAGAGGATGTATATGTCTCTGAACACAGCAGAACACATGACGTGGCACAGCGAGGAACGCATAAAGGACGATGGAGAATTGTTACATCCTTTGGATGGAGAGGCGTGGAAGCATTTTGATTTTGTCATCCAGATTTTGCTGCAGAGCCTAGAAATGTACGTTTGGTGCTAAGTTCTGATGGCTTCGCCCCTTTCGTGCAGTCGGGATCTCCATACTCCTGCTGGCCGGTCATTCTCACCCCTTACAATCTGCCACCATAGATGTGTATGAAGACTCCTTATATGTTCTTAACAGCTATCATACCCGGTCCCAAAAATCCGAGGAAGAACATCGATATATATTTACAGCCGTTGGTGGATGAGTCGAAACAACTGCGGGAGATTGGTGTCACGACCTATGATATTTCCAAGAAGCAGAACTTTCAGATGAGAGCTTCACTGATGTGGACAATCAATGATTTTCCAGCATATTCAATGTCAGGGGCAAGCCTATTGGGGCTAGTAACAAACGGTGGTTGGGTCACGATGAGTTTGATGCAGCTCACCGATATGTCTTGTTAAATTATGACATACAGGAAGTGGAAGATTTGGAGAAGTAAGTGACTACACTTACACTCGTTATAATCTCTAATTTGGTGAAAGAAATATACTTACTCATTTTTACTCTCTATCAGTGTATTTAGAGATGAAGTCAAAATAAGGACACCCGATATTACTGACGAGGGACTTCAAAGAGAGGTTGACTATAACTTTACGTCATGGTTTCGCAAATATGTAAATAACTAAGATAATATGTTATGCGACTACCTTTAAAATATATACAGCTAAAACATTTAAATTATTAATATGCGTTGACCAGTTTTATTGCCTGAAACAACCCTCACAAATGAGAGCCTTCGTTATTTGGCATTGGGACCGATTAAGAAAGCAAAGACTTGGCCAGGCTATGTTGTTAACGGCTTCAAGTTTAAGGCAACTCAGAATGCTATAAATGCTAAATTTCTCAATGACGGCTTCAGTACAAAGGATTCTGGTGTTTGCATAAGAGGCACCATCTATGATGATGAGCCGGACTTTGAATATTATGGAGTACTTCAGGATATTATAGATTTACAATATCATGCCCCATATCATATGCATATTGTGATGTTTAAATGTGAGTGGTTCTATACGATACCAAATATCGGATGGAGAATCGATAAACAATTTGGATTCGTCGATATAAATCATCGTAGGAGATATAGAGGGTCCGACTCATTTACGATAGCATGTCAGGCTGTTCAAGTGTACAATACAAGCTACCCAAGGCGTCGTAGAGATCGATTTGACTGGAGGGCATATACATTCAACGTTGGAGACCCAGCATACCAAGAGGACCAGGTCGAAAATCCCTAATAATTGGGACAACAGTCGGATACCATGGATGTTGAAGATATTGCTGAGGAAAATAGAGGGGAGGAAGAGGTTGATACACAAGACTTAGCCGTAAACTAGGGGAGAAAGAGGCGTCTTCTCCCAAGTATTGAGGGTGAAGAAGAAGAACTTGATAAGGATGAGGATGAGGATACAGATAAAGTCGAGGATGAGGATGAGGATAAGGATGAGGATGAAGAAGATGACGAGGCCGAGGACAAGGATGAAGACGATGATGATGATTAGATTAAATACCGGTAAATAAAACCAGTACTTCCAACTAACTTAGTGAATTTACTGCCATCTACTTATTTCAGTTTTAACTTCTACATTCTTATTTTAGTTCATGTTTTTGTTGTTTGATTCATGTACATATTGTATGGTTTTCTTTTTGCAGATGGCACTCCTAGTCTTGCTTTGCATCGCGGCCGCACTCCTCGTCCTGCTGGTTGTAACTACCACTTTTCTAAAATGAGAATAATTTTAAACTTTGGTAAAGTTGATCATGTTAGTTATTAAATAATGGATTTAAATCATGTTAGTGGTAAATTGGTGAATTTTTTGATTATTTTAATATTATTTAAATTGATGTATTGTGATTTTGTTATTTGTTAGGGAAACCTTAGAACTACATTGATTAGAGGTTAGTCATGACCATAGAAACTTGTTAGAAATGTTAGACGACTTAATTTAGACTCTAATCTAGCTAGCATGTCATTTATAACCCATTAGTTAGCTAAAACCTTAAATCACATTGGGGCTTTCCCTTAAGGGGCCTTAAATTACATGTTATGAAGGTCTTTTAGCCAATTTCACCAAACCCTAACCATAGGGCAGCCCATGGCCGGCCAAGACTAGCCTCCCCTTGCCTATTTAAGTAAACATTACCCCCCCCCCCTTTTTTTCTCCTTACATTGAAACCCTAACCCTAAATTGGTGTTCTTCCCCAAATTTGCCCCCTTTCATCAAATCACCTCCAAATTCAACCAAACCAATTGCAAACCACTCCCCTTGTATAGAGGATGTCTCTATTGGCTAGCTAGGAAGGATTTGGAGCAATTTGACCATTGGAGCTTGGTGGAGATATAGATCTAGGAGCTTTCATTGAGATTCCAACTCTCAATTGGTAAGAGCCTCTAAACCTACTAAAATTCTGTTTTCTTTCCATAGATGCATTCATTTAGGGTCCCCCTAGCCCTAGGAATAGTTTGGGTTCAAATCGAATCCATTTGGGGTGCATATCGGAAGAGTATCCGAGGGGTATTTCAAGTGTTCGACGAAATACCCCTTAGAACTTTTTGTTCTCCATTTTCAGAACTAATTATAGATTTGGGTAAATAATTATATGTGGAATATGTTTGTGTTTGACTGAGTTGAAATTGATGGTTTTTTGTGTCGAAAATTGGCACGGGGATATATTGTTGGATACTGCACGAGCACAGTAGTAGTGCCCTACTACTGCAGTGTTCGTGCAGCCTGGACACGACATAATTTCATCGGCTAGCTACGTTTCTAGAGAGGGCCCATGACTGACACATGGCCTGGGAATTTGTGTTTGAAATGGTGTTGATTTGGTTTAGTTTTTCTGCTCACAGATTTCACTCGATCGACACACACACACACGCACACTCTGATACTGGGCTTGACACTATATGTTATTCACTTTGGACACTTCTAGGACACCTTTGGACACGTTAGACACATGACATGCCACTCGACACACATCTGAACACCTGACACCACCTCACTTTGTTCACTCGATACACGCACACAATGTTGTTCACATTTGACACCATGTTCTCTGTTGACACTCACTTGTAATTCACATACACTTTCACATTGACACTCTGACACTTGGTTCATTAGTTAGACACATGACACATACACCCTTGACACTCTCGGGACACTGACACCTTCTGACACTTGAATACTTGCTCACATTTTACTCTGTTGACACCTGCACCTTGCTGATGACCCCTCTTTGACACTCTGTACACAGACACTCATTTCACTCCTTCAATGCTATAGTGCATTTGATATTGGAAATAGATGAGATGATGGATATATGTTTTATATATATACATTTGGTTCAGGTTTCTAACCTGGGTTCAGTCCCAGATTATTTTGCATGTATATGTATTTAAGAAGATTTATGGTATGCTTTTGAATTTAGATGCAAGCCCAGATTTATATGTATGTGGGATTTTGTGGTGAGGCTTTATATATATATATATATATATATATTTTATATATATATATATATATATATATATATATATATATATATACATATATATATATATATATATATATTATATATATATTATATTTATATTTATATTAAATATATATATATATATATATATATATATATATATATATATATATATATATAAAATATATATATATATATATATATATATATATATATATATATATATATATATATATTTATATATTTATATTTATATTTATATTTTTTTAATATATATATATATATATATATATATATATATATATATATATAAAATATATATATATATATATATATATATATATATATATATATATATATATATATATATATGATTTATAGGGTGCAGTAGATGCGAGGATATCAGAGATTTCAGTTGAGAGTTTGTGGGTATTAGCATGTGTGGGGATATTGGTAATGTTATGTATTGGGATAACTATCTATATATGATAACTGATATAGGTATCTTACATATAAGTATCTCATATACAGATTTATGAGGTGTGAGTGTTTGGTAATAGCAGTAGTAGCAGGGATTAGAGAGAGATGAGGTTGTGTGTCTATATAAGGGTATGATAGATATGAGTTAGGGTTAAGTAGGTAATAGGTTATTAAGAGATGGATAGCATTTGCAGCAGTAGTAGAATTTAGCATGCAGCAGGCAGCAGCTACATTGCATTGCATTGCAGCAGTAGCAGCAGCATAGGCAGGGCAATTGGCACTTGGCCATTTGGCCAATTTAGCATGAGCATGGCTTGGAAATGTGTGAGTATTGTGTGTTGCTCTATTTCACAGAATGGGAGTGAAAGTGGGGCAGGAAGATAGGTCTGTAAGTAAGAGAAAAGGGAATTAGTGTAGACAGTTAATGTGAAGGGGGTGTTTGTGTTAGGAAAAGTGGCATTAAGGTGTAGGTAAATTTATAAGTGGGTTAGCCAATATAGCTTCATTTGACTTGAGATGAGTATGGTAGTAGGTCATTAGTGAGTATAAGGTCAGACAAAGGTATGCATCATAGTGTGGCATATATATATATATATATATATATATATATATATATATATATATATATATATATATATATATATATATATATATATATATATATATATATATATATATATATATATATATATATAGGTGTGCTATATATGGGGTTTTGCTAGCTATATAGGCATATTAAAGATAGGGTATATTGGGTTAGGACTTTAAACATATATGCATAAGATATGAGTAGAGTAGGTTTATATACTTCTAATATGGGTATTGTAGATAGTTAAGTTAGAGGGTTGGGTATTGGTTGAGGTTTGTGGTTGGTATTGAGAGTATATATATATATATATATATATATATATATATGATCGCTTTTGAGAAGAATGATCTCCTCCTTCCCTGCTCCCGCTCCATGCTCCTGCACTACGTCTCCTCCGTCTGGCCCTTCCTAGGCCGGCGGCTTGCCGCCTTCCCTTCCCTCCTCCTTCTCCCTCCCCCCCTCCTCGCATGGCGGCCCGCCCCTGGGTCCGGCCAGGCGCGGACCCCCCCCGACCTTCTCGCCGTCCTCGCCCGGCAGCCATCGCCTCCTTCCTCGAGCCTTGATCCGCCCCCCCTCCATCCTCCGCGCCCTCACCTCCGGGCTACCCCAGTTTCCCTTCCCCACCCCCCGGACTCCCCCATGTCGGCTGCGGCCCTGCTCCTCCGGGTGGCAGCGCCCCCCCATTCGACACCAGCCGGGTACACAACTGCCGGTGTCCTTCTTCGCAGCACCAGGCGAGCGTCCTCCCCACGTCACCACCCCCATTTCCTTCCCCTCCCGTAACCCTCCTTTCTTTCCTTCCTTCCCGCTCTCCCCTGCCAATTTCGTTTCGAAATCGAATTCCAAATCGGCTTTCCCGTCCACCTTTTTTCCTTCCATCATTGGGACTCACGTGGGCGCCCAGGCGCAACATAACGGGTGGTTCCCCCTGGCGCAACCCAAGTCCCCACCATTTCGTCCTCCGTGGGTGCAACCCATCTCCAGGTGCAACTTGGCGTCAGGATGCCCCCTGGCGCAACCCAAGTCTTCCCCCCTTTCGGCTGGTGGCACTTCTAGCCCCCTGGCGCAACCCGGGCCTACAATTCCTGCTTGGACCCCCCTGGCGCTCCCCAGGCCTCCTCTCTCTTGGCTATGGACGCTAGCCTCCCCCGGCGCAACTTGGAGCCTTCGGCTCCAGCCACCCCCCCAAGCGCTACCCAGTCCAACCCCACCCCTGGCGCAGCTTGGCCCTGTTGGCGTACACCATCCCACGATGCTTCGTGGTCCTGTTGGCGCACCCCAGCCCACTTCCTCCTCCTCTTCTCTCGGCGCCAGTCACCCCCAGGCGCTTCTGAAGGACCCTCTTGGGCCACCCCTCCACCTTCCTGAACCATTGGACCCGGCTACGATTGGGCTGAGTGATGCCCTCCTAGGTGCTTGGGTGCATGTCGCTTGCTTGGCACAACCTGGTTTCCAGGTTGGCCTGCCCTCTAGGGCGCACTCGTCGACCATCTTGGGCCCCCCCTTCAGTGCTGGGAGTTAGCCTTGGGGCGCAGCTCACAGGGGTAGGATTGGCGCAACCCGAGCCCTCTTTGCAGAGTCCTCCCCCGACCGGTGGGGGAGTCCCCATACAGACCCTGTGCTCTGCGCATTTAGGCATTTTGCCAGATCCATCTGTCATAGGATTTGGCGCCTCCCTCTGTGAGGCACAACTCGTCCCACCAGCGATAGTCCCGGTAGACCTCATCGCTCTCTTCCCCAGCTCGACCATGTCTCCCAGGATGGTCGCAGCCCCTACCCAGCCTACTTCCCCCCCCCCCCCCCCCCCCGTGCCCTACTCCTTGTTCGGACCGGGGCACGCCCAATTTGCCAGTTCCAACGATGCCTTCCTTCGCCGACAAGCTGCGTCCAGACCGGGAGCTCGTGCTAGGTCTCCAACTTCCAGACATCCCCCTTTCCGAAGTCGAATATCCTCAGGCATCTCCCATGCCGATGGTGCCGTTCTCCGACCAGGAGCTCTCCTCTTTGGCCACCTCCTTTCCCTTCTCCTTCGTCCTCAAATTCTCGTCCGACTGCCCCAAACTCGCTCGGGTCCAGGAGGTTATTGCTAGTTGGCGGCTCTCGACAGCATACAGGGTAGCCCCTCTCGATCCGAGGCATATTCTGCTCCATCTATCCTCCGAAATTGACCATAGGATCGTGTGGTCCAAAGGCACTTGTAGGATCGACTCTCACCAAATGAAGATCATCAAATGGTCTGCCAACTTTAACACCAAGGAAGACTCAGCGATGATGGCCGCCTGGGTGACCCTCCCCAATCTCCCTCTCATTTGTTTCGTTCCGACGGCTCTTAGGCGAATAGCCAACTCTTTCGGGACATACGTGGCCACCGCCGCAGAAACCAGCAACCTGATCAAAGCTCACTACGCTATGATATATGTAGAACTTGACCTAAGCAATCCCCCCAACCACATCCTCATCGAACTGGACAACCAGACTCACACCCAGCAAATCATCTATGACAACCACATAACTTTCAGCTCCCACTGCCATATGTACGGTCACCTCACGAAGCATTGCTTCCGTCTCCATCCGGAGCTAAATAAGAAACCGGTGCAGAAAGAACCCCACCCCATAGGGATCCGGCATCGAAAAGCTGACCAACCCCCCTACTTCCTCTACCAAACTCCCATACCAAATTCAACACCTGTGATAGTAAATCCTACAGAGGCGCCTCCTCGGATAGTGCTGTCACCCCTACCACCCTGCAAACTTATCCCTTTCCAACTAATTCGACGCCCTCACTTCAGAACCCTTTGACTCATCCCAGGAGATAGCCATCGACTCTGTCACGGCCACCGATACGGACCCTGAGGACTTCACCGGCCCCCGCCCAGAGGAAGAACATGAGAGCTTCCTAGAACTTGAGAACGCCACAGATCACCAAACCTCCCTCGGAGTCAGTGCCATAGACGCCCTTGCTATTCTAGGGCCTGATCAGGCCCTTAGAGGTATTCAGGTCCTCGCAGCCGGATTCCCCCTCCAATCGAAAGGCGACCATATTAGCATCACCGTCGACACCCTCCTTACACCACTGAAGATAGAAGTGCTGGATTCCGATATAGAAAAGGGTACACCCACCAAAGCTACCCTAGACAAACGCCCCGAGGAACCCTTCCTCAACTCATCCACAAAGACAGTAGGGAAAGCATCCACCCATATCGTCAAACCTCATAAGAAAGGGGCTGTTAAGTCTGCAACTATGCACACCAGTTCCGCAGCAAAGAGGACCAACCAACCCCCCAAGCTCCATTAATGCTGAACATTCTCTCCTGGAATGTCCATGGTCTGGCGAACAAACCTACTATGAGGAGAATCACCAGCCTTAAGAAGACTCATAAAATCGACATCTTGATCATCCTTGAACCAAAAATCTCATATACAAGACTCAAATCCATTCAACTGTTGCTAGGCTTTCACTCGGCCATCGTAGGCAGACACGACATTTGGATCCTTTGCTCCAAGGACATCACCATTGAGGTCATCCAAGAAACTTGGCAAGCCCTTTCATGCTGGATGGAACACCCTTTGATCCCCAAGCGTGCCATCCTTTCCGCGGTTCACGGCAGCTGTGACATTGCGGATTGCAAACACCTTTGGAACGACCTTTTGGACATCCACCAACACCACCATAACCTCCCGTGGCTTTGCATCGAGGACTTCAATGCTATCACTTATAGAGAAGACAAGATTGGCGGCCATCCTCCACCCCATTCTGCCATACTCGACTTGAATAACTTCATCTTCAACTCTTACCTCACCTCTCTTCCGTTCACCGGCAACGCCTTCACCTGGTATAATATGCAGGAAGGCGACCATAAATAATACTCCCGCCTCGACAGGGCTTAGCTAACGCCCACTGGCATGGTATGGGGACTACCTCCAAGCTTTCTCACCTTAATGCCACCAAATCCGACCATGTTCCCCTTCTACTTGGTATTAAAAGCATATCCGGCAAGTCCAAGAAGAGTTTTCGCTTCCTAGACTTCTGGAGCGAGTACCCCCAATTCTCGAGCATTGTCGCAGAAGCTTGGAACAGTACGGACTCCCCAGATCCCCTCAGCCGGGGAGCCAACAAGCTCAAGGCCACGAGTAAAGCCCTCACAGCATGGAGCAAGCAAGCTTACGGTAATATTTTTCAAGCCATTCGTGAGGCCGAGGATGACATCACTCGAGCCGAGGCTATGTACATCTTCGATAATTCGCCGGCGACCAAGCAAGCACTGAACCTCACCAAAGCCATTCTCAAATTCAGGCTGAAAGTTGAGACCGATTTCTGAAAGCAGAAAGCGAGACTTAAATGGGACAGTGAGGGGGACAACAACTCGAGCTACTTCCACGCTTGTGTCAATGGTCGCAGATAGAAACTCACCATCCATCAGATTGTCGATGATAACGGGACCAGCATCGACGACCAAAAAGGCGTCCAAGTAGAGGCTGCAAAGTTCTGTTCTCATCTGTTCTCCAAGGAAACAATCCTCAAAGATAACTCTTTCCTGGACGAGGTTCCCCAACTTATTAGCAACACTGACAACATCTGGCTTAAACAGCCTCCTTCTGAGGAAGAGGTGAAAGAAGCCATCTGGGCCCTTGACGCACACAGTGCTTCTAGGCCAGACGAGTTTTCTGGGGTTTTCTTCCGCACATGCTGGGACATCATCAAGGTGGACATCCACAATGCGACCGCCGCCTTCCTCCAAGGTGCAACTTACCCCAGAGCCATCTCGAGCACCAACCTTATCCTCATCCCTAAGAAGGACAACCCTGAGACCTTCTGGGACTTTCGCCCCATCAGTCTGTGTACCTTCACCAACAAGATCATATCCAAGATCATTGCCTCCCGTATGGCTGGCCTTCTTCCCAAGATCATCTCGGAGGAGCAGAGTGGCTTTCTCATAGGTAGGAACATCCAAGATAACATCATGTTAGCCCAGGAGTTAATCACCTGCATGAAGCTTCCAGCAAGAGGTGGCAACATTGCCATCAAATTGGACATGGAGAAAGCTTACGACAAACTGGATTGGCAATTCATGATCTGGGTCTTCAGAGCCTTCGGATTTTCCGATACTTGGACTTAATATTGTGTGAAGATCGATCAGCAACTCGTGGTTCTCTACGGTTATCAACGGTCATGCAGACGGTTTCATCAAATCTAGCCACGGGGTTAGGCAAGAAGATCCTTTATCTTCTACCATCTTCATCATTGCGGCGGATGCATTAAGTAGAAACCTTAACAAGATGGCAAGTACCTCCAACCTCCAGTACTATTATACTGCCAGCAGCTGCCCGATCATCACCCACCTGGCTTTCGCTGACGATATCCTCATCTTCTCATCCGGGGACGTTGGATCGATGGAAGTCGTCCAGACGATACTTCAGAGATATGCCAGGTGCTCGGGTCAGAAGATCAAACCGGCCAAAAGTGTTATCTACACCCACCATAATTGCAAGAGAGAGCAAAAGGCCAGCCTCTCCACCACGACCTCCTTCCCCATCAAACATCCCCCATTCCACTACCTCGGATGCCCCCTCGTGTACAGCAAATCCAACGTCGGCATTTTCGAGAACCTGATCGATCGTATCAGGAAAAAAATAGAGGGTTGGCATAACGCCACATTATCCCCGGGAGGCAAAATGATCCTCATCAATCACGTCCTCACATCTATTCCCATCTACACCCTGGCAGCATGCTCCCTCCAAGAAAGTCCAATCCTCCATCGAGAGTATATTCTGCAACTTTCTCTGGGGGCACAGCGGAGGCCATGACAAGCACCACTGGGCTAGCTGGAATACCATGGCTCATGCTACTGGGGAGGGGGTCTAGGCTTCACTAAACTCTGCCATATCGTTAATGCCTTTTCAATGAAACTGTGGTGGACGCTTCGCACGAATCAGAACTTATGGGCCAGGTTCATGAAGGCTAGATACTTCAAACACATCCACCCGTCAACGGCCATCTCTAATAGCAGATCCTCTGCGGCTTGGCGTCGCATCCTCATCGGGTGGTCTCTTGCGGAACCTAGGATTCGCCTTCAGGTGGGCATCGGCGATTCGTCGGCATTCCAGAAGCGCTGGGTTGGCGACACCCTGCTTCCCAACCTCTCAGAGGCCCCGAGGCACAGCTCCATCAAGGACTTGTGGGACGCCTCTGATGCCGATTAGAATTAGAATAAAATCTGTGAATGGGCCGGGGCAGAGACGGTCGGTCGCATCTGCCGTAGCGGTTTAACGATTGGGTCGGAAGCAGATAAGATCGTGTGGGAGCCAGTTACTACCGGTGCATTCTCGGTTAAATCGGCCAGAAGAGTGATCCTTGGCAATGCATCGCCATCTCCTACCGTTGTATCCTTCTGGCAGATATGCATCCCCAAGAAGTGGTCCTTCCTAATTTGGAGAGCCATTCGTAATATCTATCCACTGATGACTCCCTCAACACTATCGGATTCAGCCTTGCGTCAGTATGCACTTTCTGTAATGAATGTCAATCGAAAACAGTCAACCATATCCTCAGTCAAGGGGACCTCCCGATCCAGGTCTGGAGAGCCCTATCCCAGCGTTGCTGTCATGACCCGCACCTAGTGTAGGGACACGAGAAGTGGTTACGTCTAACCTACGCCGTAGTGTCGGCAGTAGAACACTGTCCTAGGTCACAATACATCTAACAGTTATAAGGTACCTGTACAGTTATACTCTCCGAATGGAGGAATAATATAAAGTACAACTCAATCACAACTAAGGAAGAAAGTGCGATAAGATAGATAGATGAAATCAACAGAATCCACAGATGATAAACACAAGATAAGAGAGAGCTAAATGTCTAAGATAAACAACTCCACAATATCCAGAATAACAATCCCCAAATAAGTACAAGTGTATCCAATAAGACAGAATGATAAATAAGATACTGGTCTAGCTAACTAGCTAGACTACTGGGGTAATGTCCTCTGCAAGTGTTGGGTCCTCCTGAGAGTCCAGCTCACATGTGTCATATAGGCCTACTCCGTAATAAGTAGGACAGAACTCTTCAATGTCATCTGTAATATTTCAACAGGTCCTGTCAGGACGGAAGCGAGCACAGTACATCTCACACAGTTCATAATATGACAGGATATATAATATGCAATAGAATAAGATACATGAAACGCTACAGAATATACATGAATAAAAGAGAGAGAACTGTAATGTAAATAGATACTATAAGTAGAGAACTAACAGTGAACTAGTGATTTAGAGTACAAGATGAACATGTGAACGACTTGAATTTGCACATGAGTAATCTAAGAGTTTGCACATGAGCATACTACTTTGGAATTGTTCACATGACCATTTATACTCTCCCGTACCCCAATCAATATACAAGGATCCAAACAGGTTATGTTATTGCACATGATATCACATGAAGGCCCATAATTGGGTGCACATGATTGTATACATGGGGGCTCTGTGAACATGAGAGTACATGAATCACGAGAGTACACATGAATGGTGAAAGCACTAGAGTACATGATGAAAGTGAAACACACATGATATATTGTAAAACGATGCTCCCGAGGGGGATAATATCTCATGAAGGGATCCATATAGTATCAATCCGTGTTACCAACGTGACATCATCAAGTAAAGTAATCTAGAGCGTAAATGTAAATCCTATCAAGTATGAAACGGTCAGAGAATGTACTCGCCTGATATCCTGAGTGTCTGAATGAAATACTGCCTGAGGAGTGGTGTCTAGCTCCTATTCAGAACAGCACAAGTCACAACATATCCAAATTGGTAAAATAAACTGCTATGATGCATTCTACATGATGTTTGGGTCAATCTAGGCTAAAGTCAACCTTTGGTCAACTCTAGTCAACTACTCTAGTCAAACTAGGTCAACTAGGTCAAACCTAACCCAAACAAGTCTCACTAAGCCTAACCAGCCTACTCTAGCAAGCACACATCATTCACAAGTCAGACAAGCTAACATAACACAATACTCATGTTTATACATTCCATATACACATAGACTTGCACATTAGGATACCTATAGGCTATACTACATAGGTTATATGCCATATACACATATATAGGCAACTCGCATATTTTAATTACCACATTCACATATCCATTAAATTATATAGGCATTATATATTTATATGCATATTACATATTCACACACAAGATTATAGATATGGTAAATATATATATACAAAATAGAGAGAGATATAGTATCATGCATATGTGTGTGTATGTATCATGTGGTAGCAGTACCACATAAGTTCCTGTGTGTGGCAGGAAGTGGGTGTGTGTATATAACAGTATAATATGAAAATTAGTGTAGCAGCACAAGTGTGTGTGTGTGTATGTGGATTTCAGCATGGTTCTCAGGTTTTTAGGTGTAATGTGTATGGGGTATCACAACATAGGCTATAGTGTCCGGTTCCTACTTGTGTGTGTACATTATGCTCTCAGAATTCAGTATGTAGTAGTAGTGTATGAGTGTAATAGGAATATTAGTGCACAAAACAGTGTCTCAGTTTTCAGAAATTGTGTGTGTTCCCAGTTTAAAACAGTGCATAGATGTAGTGTAGGGTGTTAGCAAATCACATGTTTGACAGGGTATACATAACAGTTTCATGTCTAACAACCCAAATGCAATTCAAAACCCACAATCCTCATGCCAACATAGACCCTAACATGTGGGCTAATCTCAGATGTATATAGATGAACATCATTGCAATTAACCAATCAACAAAATCAGTAAACACATGACAGCTATCAGTTTTCAGGTTTAAAGAGTAATAAAAACAATGCCCCGATTCTCAGGTTTGATTTCAGTGTAATGTACACATAACAGATTACCAATTTATCAGTCCAAAGCATATTCGAAACTCAAAATCCCATGCTAACCTAAACCCAAACATGGTAGGTCAATCTCAGATATGTATTTGTGGACCAATCATTCAATTTAATCATTCAAACAGTGGAACATACATTTTAAATCTCAGGAAAAACAATAATCAGTCTAGTATCAGAACATTGGAGGAAAACCATAAATTTGAATTAAAATAAACAACTAATAATTAAAACTAATGGTTGGTAATGTACGTGTCATGTGAGAGTGTGTTGTAAGTGTGTTCCAGTGTCCAAGAACTTGACATAATGTGTCCAAAACCCATCCCACACTCGTGTCTCACAATCCAGTAAACAGTTCTCGTGCACGTGTTCACACGTGTCTAGCACACGACACACGACACGTGTATCCACATGGTTATGTCCATGTGTAGCCCAACACTAGGGCTACACACTGCATACACCACGATGTGTCCTCGTGGTGTCCTGTGCGGACACGAGGCGCGTGTCAGTGCGTGAATCCGACAGTGCAACGTATAGTGCAACACAGTGCGTGTCTAATGCGGGCACGATTTCTTCCCGTGTCGTGTATCATATGCTCCCAAATTTTGGGAGCATGATGACAGTCATTGCCCCATCCTTCCTATCAAATTTCATGCCATCTCGTGCTGTGTCCATGGAGAAATCGGACACGGGTAGCAGGACACCCGACCGAGTCCCTGTGTAGTGAGTTCGTGTCCATTTTGGACACGGACACAGCTCAATACAAGCTTAAAGCTAGGGTTCTAGAATCCCTACATGTAGGGCTACATGAATATGCAATTAGTTTAGCAAAATACAAAAATCCATTCCTAAGTGGCATTCTAACAAACACTTGCACATACACATTGACACGTGTCCGATACGGACACCAAATGGATACGATTTCTAACCAAATTTTAGGGACAGCTGGGGGACACATAGATCTAGGCTAGGATGCAAAGAAATCAGAATGATAACACAATTTAAAGGATTTTACCTATAGTGTCCAATGGCAAGAAAAGCCCCAAAATAGAGTGTTCCTCCTTCCTAGCTCAAATCCCTAAATTGTTCAAAAGCTGATATTTCTCTCCATAATCAGGAAATAGAGGAGTGTTAGACTCTAATGCAAGAAACTAGAGTCAAAAAGGAATTAAAATAGAAAAGTTATGGATTGGGGAAGAATGTCGATACCTTTCCTTTCAAAAGTGTTGATTCAATACAAAAGAGACAAGAACCAAAGGAAGAGAGACTTTATAGGAGGAAGCCCTAGGTGGCCAGCCACTAATGAATGGGAATTAGGGTTAGGGTTTAGTCTAGTGGGCTTTGGGCCAATTTAAATGGTCACGGAAATCAATTCATGAGTCTAAAGCCTATGAACCTAATCATTAATCCTCCTATTTGAAACTTGATTCTAGGTGACCTAACTTAGGTTGACTTAAGTTAGACTAGGGTCTCACCATGCTAATCAAGTCACCATAGCTAGGGTCAACATCTAGGTTAGTCTCCAAAGTCTCAACTAGTCAAAAGTCAAAAATAAAAATCATCACTCCAATAAATCAAAATAAATTCAAAATTAACAAAATGACCAAGGATTCGCTTGTTTTGCGGGATACTTGTTCGAGAGCTGTTGTTCACTACTTGATTCGGCCTTGTTTCCTATCCAAGGATTCGCTTGTTTTCCGGGATACTTGTTCCTACTCGTTATTGATATTCTGCTCACTAATCAAACTTGTACTAATCAAGATTTATTCCTACTTAAAATATCATTCTGAAACCGTATTTGCCTTTGCTTCTATTGATGCTTGTTTGAGATTCTATTTCTTATTTTAACTTTATTCGAGACTAGCTCTCTATTTTACGATTTTGTTACTATTGAGATTCGTCTGTTTCATATTTATGATCCAATACCTTGTTTCCTATTGAAACCTGTTTTCTAGTTACTATTCAAAATCTTGATTCCTCGTTGAGATTTTCTATTCGAGATTTTGTTCCTTATTCACAGCTTTGTTGATACTTGATTTTCTATTTTTCCACTGTGTACCTTATTGGAGATTTTGTTTTCTATTCAAGTTTTTATTTGAGATTTCATCGTTATTCGAGATTTTATTGAAACTTGTTTCTAGTATGGGATTTTATTTCTTATTTTGAAACTTGTCTCCTATCTGATACTTTGCTTTAGTTCATCCTTCGAGACTCTGTTATCCCTTCGAGATAATATCCCATATATGGAATCTTATTACCATTCCAGATATCAGTTGAAATTTTGTTATAATTTGAAACTTTGCTCCCTGTCTGAAATTTTAAATCTCCCAGGTTGCCCTTTTGTACTCACTGATTGGATTCCTTGTCGTCTCTTAGTACCTCAAAAATCTTTGTATTCTAATAGTCAGATAACTTCACCATTTTCGTGACTTGGACTATTGAAACTCATTTTAATTCCTTGAAATTTTCTATGGATAAAGTTGAAAGACTATTCGATGACCTACTAGGGCGTGATAGTTGTGCGCTGCAACCGTTATCTGGATTACGGAGACCGAAAGTTCACTGCAGCCAGCAGCGCACTGGCTGGGCAGGAACTCTAAGTTGAAGTGATTTCAGACATTCATAGGTTTCGGGTATTATGGAGACTTGTCCTAAATTCTTCATGTCGTGATCTCTTGGGTTGCTTCGTTGATGATTGTTGGAAAATGGATATAGTGCACAGAATATTCGGTGACATATTGTTATTTGAGTCACAGAGCCGAAAGTCCACTGCAGTCAGATATATACTGGCGGGATAGGGATTCTGAGTAAAGTGATTTCAAATATCTATATGTTTCCGGATACCATAGAAACTATGTTCCTTTCTTTATGATTATTGGTTTTCGAGAATCACAAATCCTTGCACGTTATCCTGATTTGGTATTGTACCTCCTGAGTATTTCGTACATTTTCTCAATCAACCCTTGCTAACTTTTATTTAGTATTTTATCGTTAGATCATTGAATTCCTCAAAATTATACATTGCCAGAGTTTGATTCTATACTTCGTTTGTGTCTTGTCTAAACTTCGACCTTAAATCATGACTATCTGACCATGATTTTCCTATCTTGTCCTAGTCCACTTGTGTTAAAATATTAATTTTTTTATCATACTTAATAGTTGTGTCTTCATGATTTTGCTCCTCTAAGTTGTAATTGGAACTTCATTCTATCTCGTGCCTATTTGATTCTTGATCATTGATCGTGTTATTCCAACTTCTTGTGTATACTTGGTCTCAAGGACCAGAGCGTCATGGATCGACAGAAGCACTAGGCGGACAATAACAGATGCCCACCGGACTTCGCAAATAGAAGCAGAGTGTTCCTAAAGAATCTCGCTGACCAGAGGCACCATTTGTTTTGACAGAGACAGGAAGCTCAGTCCGAGATTCATCGGGCCTTTCGACGTGACGGCGCGGATTGGCGAGGGGGCATATCGACTAGCGCTTCCAGCTAGCTTGGAGGGAGTACACGATATTTTTCATGTATCCTAGCTTCAATGCTACATTCCAGATCCGAGGGTCCGAGCTTGACCTAGAGGAGCAGCTAGTGGAGATCCTTGATCGGAGGGAGAAGCGCCTGCGAAAACAGACTATACCGCTTGTTCGAGTCATGTAGAGACACCACTCTCTGGGAGAGTCTACGTGGGAGCGCAAAGACGAGATGCGAGAGCGTTATCCTAGCTTGTTTGCCTGATTGTATTCTTGTGTTCGAAGATTCTATGTTCAACAATGACTGGTGTTTAAATCTTTTGCGGTTTTGAGATCTATTTTGTGGGTCTTCGAATTTTGAGGACAAAATTTTTCAAGGGGGAGAGTTTTGTAACTCCACTTTCCTATTTTTAGAGAATTAATCTTATTCTAATAATAATAAGTCTAGTTTTAAGTGATAAATATTTTGATTTATGCTTTTGGAGGAAATTTGTAGGCCAGAAATTATTTTAAAAATTTGAAAGTTGTTGTAACAAACTTTGGAGCCCACCATGTGATTTTTTTAACTGATTTTAACCAATTTCTGAAATAATAGGAAGGAAGAGGGTCTTTTTGAATAAATCTATTGTGGGGGGCTACTTTGTAATTTTTCAGCACGGGAGGGGTTTTGTGTAAATTGCATTTCCTTTTCTTTTAAAAACCCAACTGAGGAGAGAGACTCCTAACTTCTCGATATTTTTCTGAGCTCTCCTTTCCCCAATTGATCGGAGACCTAACCCTAGCTCTCGGCAGCGGCTGCATTCGCTGATCTCCGACGATCGACGGTAGCATCATCCTCTCCAGGCGATAAGCGCATCTCCTCGAAGCAACTGCGAGGCCGACTCCTCCGCGACATCGGCGGCGACCAGCTTTTCCGACCGGCTGTTCCACTCTTCGACGACAATTGATCTCCTCACCGACAATCGAACAGCGGTGCTACCATCTCCGATCGAGGCCTAGGCGGAGCTCTCCTACTAGCTTCTTCTTCGGTGAACTCTGAAGACGAATCTCGACGCACGAGGTTATTTCCCGATGATCCTACTTGTGTCGGTTGGCATCAGCTCCTAACGACAGCAAACCAGGCGGCGCATCACCCTTCATTATGACCAATGGGTCGCCTTCTCCAGCACTGGTGATGAGTCGATCTGTTATTCTAGCATCGTCCCCATCATCAAACAACGACGAGTGGACTCTAATTTCGGCGGTGAGTTCTCCTCTCTTTTCTCTTGTTCTATTTTGGATATGTTTTGATCAGATCGATCGATCAGATCGATCGTTCAAATTTACGATTGTGGCTCTTTCAATAGAACCTACTGTGTTTGGATCTGAGTTATTTTCTTGTTTTCTTTGCTCTGAAACTGCTCGAGGCAATGCCGAGGAAGAACTCGAGCTCATAGCTGGACACGGAGAGATCGTATCCGATACTTGGGGATGCATTCCTGAATTTGATTATTCTTTCAGGTATTTATGTTATCATTATATTGATTATTGCATCTTTACTTTCCTCCCTTGAGTTCGGGTGTATTGGCCAGGGTTGGACATTTGTGGCAGGTTTGGTGTTAGTTGTGTCCTGAATTTGAGTTCATGATGTTAGTGTCGGATTTTGGATTTCATGTGCGTGTCCAAGACTCTGTTCGTGTCGTGTTTGTTCAGCATTGCGTTCGTGTCTACCATGGTTGTTGTGGGTTTGTGTTCGATACAGGGTGTCGGATGTTTTAACCATTGGCTGATGGTAGTATCGAAGTCAGTAGAATGGGTTGCACTTGGAGAAATCCTTCTGAGATGTAGAGCAGTTGCATTCGGCCTATTTGATTGCTGGATACTTCTATATTTTTCTTGACTTTAAGTTATTAAGTTGAATATTTTGATTCGGTTGGGAGAATTAATCCAATTTGAATCTATAATTGTAACTTATGTAGATTATTATTTGGGTTGATGGGATTTTGGTGATGATTGTTTTCATTTTAAATACTATTGATAGTAGCCGTTGGCTACCATTCAACATGGAGTTGTGTTTGGCTTCTGGGTGTTGTCTAACAGTTGATCAATCTGTGAGTTTTGTGTCTGTTGGTAGTTCAGTTATGTGCAGGTTGAGTTTAATCATTTTTGGTGTCGATCTAACTTTTGGACATTGAACTCTGACCTATAGAAGGGTGGCTCAATTTCAAGCAAACCTATACTAGCCGTTGGGTTGAAACATCATAATAGTGTGGGTGACTGTGAACAGGGTCTAGTGGGTTTTAAATGTTGCAATTCATAGTATTTTGGGTGTGTTAGTTGTTGGAGTTGTAGGATTCAACCAAGTTTGTTTGGGTATTGTATTTGAGCTTGGCATGTTGGTGAGCTGATGTGGGTAGCTTTGATTTGGAATTCAATGTGAGCAGTAAATGGCTTATGAAGCTACTGCTGGTATTTGCTTAAAACTTGAAGAGGATGGTAGATGGAAGTACAAGTCAAGCTTAGGAGAGCCAAGATTGGGTTTTGTATGGATTGCTGTTGTGGAATTTGGTTTTAGTGTAATCTCGCTGGTTGGGCTAAATTGAATAATACTCGACTTAATTTTCTTGATAAAATGTTTTGAACAACTAATCTTTTGCTCATTTCCTTTGTATGGTTTATTTCGTTATAAAATCTATATAGTGTTCCATTACGAAGTCATCTTAATTTTAACATGGCTATATATAGACTTATAGACTTAGTTCATTAAACTAATTTATAAAGATAATTTTGGGTAAGAATGACTAGTTGATTAGGAGTATAAATTGCTAATCGACATTTTGCTAGATATGTCATATGATTATTAGTGCTAAATTTATAAAAGTTACTATAGTTAGGAATAAATAGTTATTAGTTAGATGATGTTAGAACTTAACCAACTTGTACTTAATTAACCAGGAGGACATCCAGCTCTATTTCATTGCCCTTGATCACCCGGAACAAGGCAAGTACTTTTCTACGATTTTGTGCATTTACATTTCTTGTACTTTTCCTGCGATACGTCATGACTCGATATCCTGTACCCCTGTACTCATGTATCCCTGTTCTTGTACTTACTTGTGTCGGGTGGGGAAATACACTAGCCATGTGACCAAACCCCGGTTACTATATTTATGTAGATAGCTTAGGCCTCGCATCGTGCACGCGGGCCCTAAGCCGTACCATTCATGTGCTTACCCCTAGCCGGTCACATGGACTAGTTGTATTTCAAACATGGTGCACTTGTCATGTCTTGTACTTCTGGTTCATAGTTATATTCTTGTACTCTATATTTCATGTACTTTATTTCCTGTACTTACATTCATGTACCTTCATGTCCTTTTCATGTACTTTATAGTTCATGTTCTCCTGTACTCATTTCCATATCATGATGTTCTTGTTCATTACCTAGAACTGTACTTTGCTCCGCTCCTGACTGGATATGTTGCAGGTATACTTGCAGGATATCATTCTACCATATGGGCCAGAGCCCGGGACATTAGCTGAGAAGGATGGAGACATGACTTAGCTAGAGGCTTCAGGTTTAGACTGTTTAGCTTTACTCCTAGATATTGTTTTAGAATTCATAGTACATTTCATTCTTGATGACTAGTATATTTATGACATATGGATTTGTGGATTATGGTGATCTTTCTGGGATTGTGTATAGATGCTATGATTGTGTACATTATGTTCATCTGGTTAGATTTCCCTAGTTTGGTACAGCTTACTTCGTCGTGTCTAATGACGAAGGCTGGGCGTGTTCGACTCGTGTCCGGTTATTCGAGAGCGGGTCGTGACACAGTCCTACTTCTAGACGAGAGACTCCCCATCCCGGGCTCTGTGTCTTCAGGCGTACCCCCTCATCCGGCACTCCCAGCCCCAGGCATATCTCCTTGCCCACCTACTTCATTTGTCGACATCCTTCGTCCCGATAGGGCTGCCAAGCCGGGACTCCTGTTCCTGGATGTTCCCCTTCCCGATGTCGAGTACCCGCAGGCATAGCTCACACCGACTGTGCCGTTCACCGACCAGGAGCTCTCGTCCCTGGCCAACTCCTTTCCCTACTCCTTCGTCCTTAAATTCTCAGCAGGCTGCCCCAAGCTCGCCAGGGTGACAGAGGTTATTGCTAGTTGTCTATTAACGGCGGAGTACAGGGTAGCCCCCTAGACCGAGGCATATTCTGTTACACCTATCCTCCGACCTAGACCACAGGACGGTGCGGCCCAAAGGCACCAGGCGGGTTGAATCCCACCAGATGAAGATTATCAAGTGGTCACCGCACTTTAACACCAAGGAAGACTCAGCGATGGTTGCCGTCTGGGTCACCTTACCCAATCTTCCCCTCATTTGCTTCGTTTCGGCAGCCCTAAAGCGTATAGCCAATTCTTTCAAAACTTATGTGGCCACCGCAGACGAAACCAGCAACCTGACAAAAGCTCACTACGCCAAGATATGTGTATAACTTGACCTCACATCAGATCCCCCAACCATATCCTCATTGAACTTGGCAACCAAACTCATACTCAGCAAATCATCTACAACAACCACGAGATCTTCTGCACCCACTGCCATTTACGTGGCCACCTACCGAAGCATTGTCGCCATCTCCATCCAGAGCTGAGAAAGAAACCAGAGAGGGCCGATCCCAATCCCAAAAAGAACCAGCGTCACAGTCTTGACCAATCACCCCTGCTTCCTCTCCCGAACTCCCACACCAGATTCAACTCCAGCGAAGGCAAAACCAGCAGAGCCAATTCAGCAGAAAAATCAGTGGTCCCCTACCACCCACCTAACCTTTCCCTGTCAAACTAATTCAGTGCGCTCGCGTTAGAAACTATAGCCCCCTCCAAGACTCGGTTTGTCATGCTGACATCGACCAAGTCCCCGGAACGACCTCCGAGGACCTCAGCGTCCCTCCCCTCGAGGATTCAGAAGAGTCACTCCTAGCGCCTCCGATAGCCTCCGACCTGCATTCTACCACCATCGGAGCTCTAGCCATCCTAGGGCCAGAGCAGGCATTTAGAGGTCTTCAGGTCCTGGCCGTCGGCTTCCCTCTCCAAGCGGAAGGGGACCAGATCGGCATCGCCGACGACTCCCTCCTCATCCCCCCAGAGCAGTCCGACCTCGATTCAGCAGGAGAAACGGTCATTCCTCCTCAAAGCCACAATGACTCTTCCCTCGGTACATCACAAAAGAAGACGGAGGAACCATCCATCACCAACCGGAAAGCGGATAAAAAAGGGACAGCCAAATCCCCGTCCATACAAACTAGGTCCGCTGTGAAGCGGTCCAACCAACCCCTCCCAAAGCCCCATTTATGCTGAATATCCTCTCCTGAAATGTCCGCGGCCTGGCGAACAAACCCACGATGAGGAGAATCACCAGCCTCAAGAAAACCCACAAGATCGACATTTTGATCATCCTCGAACCCAAAATCTCTTACAAGAGACTCAAATCCATTCAGCTGTAGTTAGGATTTCATTCGGCCATTACCGGCAGACACGACATCTGGATCCTCTGCTCCAAAGCCGTCAACATCAGTATCATTTACGATTCCAGTCAAGCCTGTCTTGCTGGATGGAATATCCTCTTATCCCCAAACGTGCCATCCTTTCTGCGGTTCACGGCAGTTGTGACATCGCTGAACGTAGACACATATGGCACGATCTCCTGGAAACCTACCACCATAACCGCAACCTTCCATGGCTCTGCTTCGGAGATTTCAACGCCATCACTTGCAGAGAAGAGAAGATTGGAGGCCGACCTCCCCTTCTCTCTGCCATACAAGACTTCAACAACTTCATCCTCAACTCCCACCTCACCTCCCTCCCATTCACCGGTAACGCTTTCACTTGGTGCAATATGCAGGAAGGCGACCGCCGACAATTCTTCCTCCTTGATACGGCGTTAATGAACGCCCACTGGCTTAACACGGGGACTATCTCCAAGCTTTCTCACCTTAACGCCACCGAATCCGACCACGCCCCCCTGCTGGTGGGAATTACCAGCAGATCCAACCATTCCAGAAAGAGCTTCCGCTTTCTGGACTTCTGGAGCGAGCACCCCCAATTCTTAGGGGTCATCACGGAACCGTAGGACAGCGCGGACTCTGTTGATCCCCTTAATCGCGTGGCCATCAAGCTCCAGGCCACGAGGAAAGCTTTGACAACTTGGAGCAAGCAAGCTTACGGGGATATCTTCCAAGCCATTAGTGAGGCGGAAGACGACGTGACCTGTACTGAAGCGACATACATGATCGACTGTTCGCCTGATACTAGGAAACCGCTGAATCTCACCAAAGCCATCCTCAAATTCAGACTGAAGATTGAAATCGACTTTTGGAAGCATAAAGCCAGGATCAAATGGGACAGCGAGGGGGACAACAACTCCAGTTTCTTCCACGCCTACGTCAACGGGCGGAGACAAAAACTCACTCTCCATCAGATTGCCATAGACAACGGCACCAGCGTCACCGACCAAAAGGGGATACAAGAGGAGGCCGCAAAGTTCTACACCAGACTTTTTTCCAAGGAGATGATTATTAAAGACAACACCTTCTTGGACGGGGTTCTCCACCTTATCAGCGACGCCGACAATTACCAGCTTGAACAGCCTCCCTCAGAGAAAGAAGTGAAAGAAGCTGTATGGGCCCTCGACGAGCACAGCGCCCCAGGGCCAGACGGAATTTTAGGAGTTTTTTTCGCACTTGCTGGGATATCATCAAGACTGACATCCACAATGCGACCTCCGCTGTCCTCCAAGGAGCCACCTATCCCAGATCCATAACGAGCACCAATCTCATCCTTATCCCAAAGAAAGACAACCCTGAGACATTCTACGACTTTCGCCCTATCGTCTCTACACCTTTACCAACAAGATTATATCCAAGATTATTGCCTCCCGAATGGCAGGCATTCTTCCCAAGATCATCTCGGAGGAGCAGAGTGGATTTGTTCGGGGGAGAAATATCCAAGACAACATCATGTTGGCTCAAGAGTTAGTCACATGCATGAAATTTCCAACCAGAGGGGGCAATATTGCTATCAAATTAGACATGGAGAAAGCCTACGACAGACTAGACTGGCAATTTATGATCTAGGTATTCAGGGCCTTCGGCTTCTTCGAAACCTGGACCAACGTGGTGTGGAGATCGATCAGCAACTCATGGTTCTCCACGGTTATCAACAGCCAAGCGGATGGGTTCTTTAAATCTACCTGCGGGGTCAGGCAAGGGGATCCGCTATCCTCCACCATCTTCATCATTACGATGGATGCATTGAGCAGAAACCTTAATAAAATAACGAACACCCCCAACTTCCAGCACTACCATACGGCCAGCGGCTGCCCAATCATCACCCACCTGGCCTTCGCTGACGATATCCTTATTTTTTCTGCCGAAGGCGCAGGGTCGGTGGAAGTCATCCACAATACGCTCAAGACCTATAAAAGGTGCTCAGGGCAGAAGATCAACCCGGATAATAGCGTCATCTACACCCACCACAAGATCAAGAGAGAGCAAACAGCTAGCATATCTACCACCACATCATTCCCTATCAAGCACCCTCCATTCCTCTACCTTGGGTGTCCCCTCGTGTATGGGAAATCCAACGCCGGGATCTTCGAGAGCTTAACCATTCGTATCAGGAAAAAGCTCGAGGGCTGGCACAATACCACCCTATCCCCAGGAGGCAAGATTATCCTCATCAATCACGTCCTCACCTCCATTCCAATCTACACCCTGGCAGCATATTCTCCCCAAGAAAGTCCTATCCTACATCGAGAGCATCTTTAGCAATTTTTTCTGGGGTCACAGCGGCGGCCACGAGAAGCACCATTGGGCCAGTTGGGACACCATAGCTCGCCCAACTGGCGAGGGGGGTCTGGGTTTTTCCAAACTTTCACACATTGTTAACGCTTTCTCGATGAAATTGTGGTGGACGCTTCGCAATAGCAAGAACTTATGGTCCAGGTTCATGAAGGCCAGATACTTCAAGCATATCCACCCATCCACGGCCATCGCTAACAGCAGATCATCCACGGCCTGGCGCCGTATACTCCACGGTCGGACCCTACCCGAACCAGCGATTCGCCTTAAGGTGGGCATCGGGGAAGCATCACCATTCTTGGAGCGCTGGATCGGCGACTTCTTGCCTACACCCACCCCGGCGGCCCCCAGAAACAACACTATCAAGGAACTTTGGGACCCTCCTAATAACTCCTGGAATTGGATTAAAGTCAGGTCATGGGCTGGGTCCGAAGCGATCGACTACATTCGTCATAGCAGTTTGAGGATCGGTCCAGATACAGATAAGCTCGTGTGGTCGCCCGACGGTGCTGGCGCCATTTCGGTTAAGTCTGCCAGAAACGTCATCCTGGGCAACGCGGCCCCGTCTCCTACCATTGCCTCGTTCTGGCAGACATGCATCCCCAAGAAGTGGTCTTTCCTCTTCTGGAGAGCCCTCCGCAATATCCTCCCCACTGACCGACAAGCTCAATGCTATCGGGTTCAACCTCGCCTCAGCGTGCACATGCGGCTCGGATCGACAATCAAAAATAGCCAACCACATCCTCAGTCAGGGGGACCTACCGGTCAAGGTCTGGAGAGCTCTTTCCCAGCGTTGCAGATTACCTCATGGAGGCAAAAACTTTTACCATCTCATGGACACCTGGGCTTCAGCGTCCCACGGCCACCAGATCGTCGCTGCAGCTACCACGAGGGTTATCTGGAAAAATCAAAATAAGACGAGATACGAAGGCCATCAGTACAGCGCGAACCAACTAATTTGGGAAACCATTCGCCAATGCCACAAACGGAGACCCCTCTGTAGGCATGACCAACAGACCTTCTGGAACTCTCTCCTTTCCTCGGCTTAGCCGTTTTGTTTCTGTTTGCCATTTCTTTTGTCAGTATACGTGTATAGGCTTCGGCATTTTGCGCCTTATGGTATACTTGTAAAGGTTCGGCCTTTCGACCTTATTGAATAAAATGGTTGGTTCCCAAAAAAAATAAAATTATATATATATATATATATATATGTACCATATAACAAATATACAAGCAATATTTAGAGACTAACCAAACCAAAATAATCAATGGTTGTGACATATTTATATTTATTAATTCTATTTACTAATGTTTATATAATTAGAGCTTTATTGATTTATAAATATATATATATAACCTATTACTCTTATACCATGTATACACTATACAAATATAGCCTAAAAATTCCCAAAAGTCTAAAATGAACATTTTAAGAAAATTGTTATCATATAGCCCAAAATAAAAATATCAATCTTATAGCAAATAACATATATTATATGACATTCATTTACAACAATTATTCACTAGGCTATAAAAATGAAATATCAATATATGTATATAAAATTTATATTTCTACATGGACGTCGTCGTCGCACTACATGCCTACATAGGCTTGGATTTGGTTTTGGGTCTAGTCCGGCCCAGTTTTGTACAACCGAATTTCCTAAAAGTCTTAATATTAATAAATAACCAATCAAATTATTTATAGGGGTCAAGTCGCAACTTTAAATGATTTTTCTAGTTAGAACACACATATGGCTCGGCCTTCCCTACCATGGCCAATACACTAGTCAAAGCACGCCACTGCACTATCCGTGTCATGATTTCTAGTCATCTTGCACTCCAAAACTTAACCATGACGAAAGCAATATATTGTAATAAATATTTTACTAAATATTTATAAAATTCCAAAAATTACCATTTAATTCAAAATAAATAAAAATATATTTTCAAAATTTCGTAAAGAGGGATTAAAAATCTACCCACCTTAAAACAATTTCGTCCTCAAATTTAAGAAAAAAAAGTCCATCAGCGATGGTAGAAGACGGGGTCCCACTAGCTATCAATTATTCTCATGGTCATGGCATTTGACAAGGATTTCTAAGATAATTGCAACTAATAAACTAGTATTTGGCCAAATCTTATTTTGTAAAAACCCATATACTACTATGACTATCCGTGAATGCATCACATACGTCTTTTTCTCTTCGTTTTATCCTCAACTATGTAAATTCAACATTTTTTTAATACATACCTTCCAATATAAGCCCCCCTCCCTTTTTTTCTACAATCGTCAACCCCCTTTTTTTATACTTATGTTCCCATATCCTCGACAAAATTTATAGTCACATGTTCGGAGTCAAATTTATCTCAACTACATCCTTATAAATCCGTCCATTTAAGGCTACATTTCTTTTCTTCCCTTTTTTACTGATCGACCAAATCTTGTAAAGTTCATCATTATTCTCTAGATATATTTTTTCAAAACAACTTTCCTACTGAGATTGTCTACCCACCTTAAGTCACACCTACTCCATCAAAACTTCAAATTCCCGCAAGATTTTATCTTCCAAAATAAATTCATAATTTTATCTACCAGTGGTAGTCTTTAAAAAAACTTTCAATAATACTACATTCCTATGACATATAGTATCCCTACCAACCCCATCTTATCCACCAAGGCAATCATAAACTAATTATGCAAATTACATAAGGATATTTAGTAACCAATTTTCTAACTTTTACCAGGCACGAATGTTCATCTCTCCGAAATAGGGAAGATGAGAAACAATAATAAGAAATTCAAAAAGAGTTTGATCGAGTTCGAATATGGCATTCAAAGGTGATAAATGAATTCAAGAAGAAATTTTCAAATCAGTGTGGATTGAGATCTCTAGTCATGTTTAACACTCTTGCAGGCTCGTTCGAAAAAGTAAGGTAGTCGAGACGATATGCTCTGATCTGTATGGGCCACCACAAAAACTTGTCACGACCTACACCCGCTTTTCGGGATGCGAGCGCATGCGCAAGCCAGCTACGTATCAAGTAGACTCTAGTCTAACCCGAATACGTACAAGCTGCCTAGACTATGGTAATATGCCTAATCATGGCAAGATAAAACTATATCTCAATCCACATAAATAATAAACATCAAGAAGGAACAATATGGTTCGTGGTCTGTAGCCCACTGGCATATATGTCCGAACAGACACGAAAGAAAGTATGAGTCTATAAAACTAGGCTAACAAGCAGTATGCAAATAACGGATGTAAATATGTAATCATAAAAGATACCTGAATCTGAAGTAATAAACTACCATCATGATCAGCTAACTAACTCCGTGCAATCAACTACCTGAAGAGATCATCAGGTCCTCAGGGGACTAGTAAGATACATAAAACATGCATATCTAACAGTATATCATGCATAAAGAAAACTAGGATATAAATAGAAAAGGACTAAGCAACTATGAAACATGAATATGAGAACAACTACGCATAAATGAACTACTATAAAGAAAAACATGAACACATGATAAGAAATCAAACGGATAATCAAACCCTCGCCCCTAGTGTGGACTCACAGGTTAGCTTCAAAGAATAAACCCTCGCCCCAAGTGTGGACTCGCAGGTTTGAATGAATAACTAACCCTCGTCCCTAGTATGGGCTTGCAGGTTCGTTCAAGAAATCAACCCTCGCCCCTAGTGTGGACTCTCAGGTTGAGAAAATGGAAAACAAAGTAGCGGTTCAGTTATAACGCACTCGTCCTACGACACAGTACGACTCAGTCAAGGTACATGTGAGAACACATCCAATATGAACTATAATGTCAAACCACGAACAATGATGGTATATGAATGAAACAATTAAACTAGTATGCATACTATGAAAGAAAACTCATATCAACAATCAACCAAAGAAACTAGATAATGACATCTATCAAAAGGAAAGAATGTAAATAAACTGTAAAGATAGGCAAGGTATACTTGCCTGAGGTTGTGCGCAAAACGACAGTATCCAGTATCTCGAATCGTCAGATCATTGAAGCAATAAAAGATCAAATCCCGCAAACATCCTCGGATGTGGAAATAAACATTATGAACATTTTTGGTATAAAAGATGTCTAAAAATGCCAACCCAAAAGTCCAATCCTGGACACATGGGCAAAATCATAATTTTGGGTCAAAACGATATCCGTCGTTGGATCCGCTTTATACTAAAAAGCGTGCCAATATCTACGGTCTCTAAAGTCGTCAAACTATATGTCAACATGTCCGGTTTGACGATACGAACCCCCACCGTATGTCCAAAGTTGGATTCCGGTGGGCCGTGCACAAATTTGTCCGTTGGATCGGGTTACGGGCCCGCCAAAATAGCGTTCCGATCGACCTTCTCAGAATCGGACCAAACTTAGCATACAGAACCAAAAAAATAATACGGTCCTGTTGGCATAAGTTTCGTCTCGAGATGACGTATGTGCTTGAAGCAATTGGAATTTTTACAAAGGGCCGATACAGTTTTTTTTTACGGATACGTATCAAATTCGTCACGCATACGCAACCAATTCGAGTTCCGTCAAAGTCCACACATCTGCAACATTCGTACGCATCTTTCGATGCTCACGGGTTGCGACCAAGTCACCCGGTTTATCGGGACGGACCCCGTATCGGGAAAATTTTAACTTTTTCAAAATAGTTTTTTTTAGTTTTTTTCTCGATTTTCAATCTGATTTCTCTGTCTGTCTAAACAAATAGAAATAAAACTAGTAATGGGGTTTCCATCTCGGTTAGGTTGTCTTTGAATCTGTTTTAATGGGTTTCTAAAACTCTCAATGGATCGGCAGAAATTTGCCTTCCAAAATCGGTATTGGGGTTGGGTTTTCTGTCCAATTTTGGACAGATTTTTATTGATTTTTCAGGTAATTTCTTGAGCAATCCAATGCAATCTAATCGAATCTATTTGAAGGGAGTAAAAGATGGTAGGGTTGGGATCACACCTGAAGAAACGGCTCGAAGAACGGTTGTTCAATGTGACAGAAAACACGATGCGAAGTCTTGACTTCGCAGCTGCTACTGCTGCTGCAACCGCTGCCTTCTGTCGTGCATTCTCAAGCGGCCGACGGCTCGTGCGGCGGTACGCTGACGTCGGGGAGGTCGCCCAGTGTCGGAGAAGGCTTTGGGGTGGTCACGCGGCCTGGGTTTAGGGTTTAATGTGTTCCCTTGTTCTCTCGATATTTATATATGAAGGGGGATTCGCTCTGTTACGGGTCTGGGCAGTTTCTATAACTCGCGAGATATCGGGTTACCAATATCTCATGAGTAATGGTATTTTTTGTTTCTTTTTCTTTTTTTCCTTTTTATTACCCATATATATTTTTTTATTACCCATATATATATATATATATATATATATATATATATATATATATATATATATATATATATATAAGCAATATTTAGAGACTAACCAAACCATAATAATCAATGGTTGTAACATATATGTATTTATTAATTCTATTTACTAATATTTATATAATTAGAACTTTATTGATTTGTAAAAATATATATATAACCTATTACTCTTATACCATGTATACACTACACAAATATAGCCTAAAAATCCCAAAAGTCTAAAATGAACATTTTAAGAAAATTGTTATCATATAGCCCAAAATAAAAATATCAATCTTATAGCAAATAACATATATTATATATGACATTCATTTACAACATTTACTCACTAGGCTATAAAAATGAAATATCAATATATGTATATACAATCTATATATCTACATGGACGTCGTCGTCGTACTACATGCCTACATAGGCTTGGATTTGGTTTTGGGTCTAGACCGGCCCAGTTTGGTACAACCGAATTTCCTAAGTCTTAATATTAATAAATAACTAATTAAATTATTTATAGGGGTCAAGTCACAACTTTGAATGTTTTTTTCTAGTTAGAACACACATATGGCTCGGCCTTTCCTACCATGGCTAATACACTAGTCAAAGCACGCTAATGCACTATCCGTGCCATGATTTCTAGTCATCTTGCACTCCAAAACTTAACCATGACTAAAGCACTATATCGTAATAACTATTTAACTAAAGATTTATAAAATTCCAAAAATACTATTTAATTCAAAATAAATAAAAATATATTTTTTTTCCTATTTTTGGGAATTGGGGTTACAGTGTCTCTATATAGAAAGGTAAAGCAATGGAAAGTTGAATGATTTTGGGTTAAGAGTAGTCTTAAGAGCATATACATCTATATATTTGAGTGTGTGTGTGCAGAAGAAAGAGTGATAAGCAGTGGCAGTATTGGGGTAATTATGATCAGGGTGTAGTACCACCTGGGAATAGGTTTACAAGCCCTTGCTGCATAGGTTACAGCAGCAGGAATTGCTACATGTCTACAGCAGTAAATAATTGGTCAGGGGTTTCAGTGACAGTAAGAGTGTAGCAGTGAGGGGGCTCAAAGTAGTTGGTAGATTGAGAGAATAGGCTCGGACATGTTAGATTGGATACAGGCAGTGTAGGTTGGAGAGCAAGTCGAGTTTTAAAGTTAGAAGGAAAGGGAGAAAGTGGGAACTATAAGCCTACTGCAAGGCATATAGGATAGGGGTTTTAGTACCAGAGGTAAGGGAAATTGGTTTTATGGTGTTTAGGAAAGGTAGGACCACGATGTAGGGTTCAGTGAATTGTTTGGACTGATGGTTGTATCAGTTCACCAGGTCAGCAGTGGGGATTTTTGCAGGTAAGAGTGATGGCAGTAGTGTTGAATATATAGGTAACACTTAGGTTGTACATGTGTGAAGGTTATATGGGGTAGACAGTATATAAAGGGATTTGGGGGTGTTGTCATATTGTGTCCAGATGTGAGGTGGTTATTGAGTGTTGGTTAGAGGGTGGTGTCTTGTGTCAGGTGTGTATAGGTCTAGGTAATAGGTCCTATAGCCAACATGTATCAGTCCCTATAAAGGGGCATACATGTATCAGTCCATATGAGGGGCATATATGTATCAGTCCATATGAGGGTTTACATGTCTCAGTTGTATGGCAAATGTATCAGTCCTATATAGATACTGGTATCAGTTAGATGGGAGCTCAGGTAAAGGCATTGGACAGGGGCTTTTAGGCCATAACTGGTTATGCCTGTGATGGTTGTGAGTGTCATACTAAGTGACAGTACCTAGGTGTTACCTGTCAAGTTGATAGTTAGAAGTGAGTGCCTTGTGACAGTCTCTAGAATAAGGGGAGAGGGATGACATGAAAGGGATTGGTATAGAGTAGCAATAGTAATTGCTATTTGCAATAGCAGCAGTAGATGCAATAGGAGCAGTAGCATTTGCTATTAGAATAGGGCAATAGCAGTAGCAGTGAATGAATGAATGTAACTACAGTATGATGGCAGTTACAAGAAAGAGGAATGTGGGCCATATTGGACTTGGCATGGCACTTAGCATGTGCTATGTACAGGCAGGTGGCAAGTTAGTGGGGACTACATGTCCCTGTTAGCAGGTGAGTGAGGTTTGGCCCTGCACCTAGGCAAGGCCAATTAGCCACTGCTAGGGACTAAAACCCATTGCCCTATAGATAGGGCAGTGCCTATGCTCCTGTAGTAGGGGATTGGCCCCCTCCTAGCAGCAGCAGGCCTTGATTGGCCTGCAGGACAGGCCTGGCTTGGGCTGCTATTAGTATAGTACAGGTATGGCAGGGGACTTGAGAGTCTCCTGTAGTGGATAGGCCATAGGCCAGTGCACCTGCAGGGGAGTGTATGGGCTTGAGTAGCCAGGTTAGCCATGTGAGAGTATGGCTTGTGTGTGTTGTGTCTAACACACACATACTTGAGGGGTTCAAGTGATAAGAGATTGTGTATATGTGAGTGATACCTACATATATATGTGTTAGAGTGAAGTCTTGAGTAAGGGTATATATGGGCATGTGAATGGTATTAGGGGAGTAGTTTTCCTGTCACACAGGTAATGGAGAGTGAAGATATCTCAGTCATGAGTGTAGCATAGATACCTGTGTTAATAGAGAGTGAGTGGGAGATATGTGCTAGTGGGTTGTGTATTGTGTGTGTCCCGTGTGAGTGATATATAGTATTAGGTAATGTGTATATAGATAGGTTATGTTGTATAGGAAGGCTAAGTAAGAGTGGTAGGTAATGTGGAGTAGTTAATGGGAAGTTGCATAAGTATGTGTGTTTGGACATGAGAAGGTAATAGGTCTTACCTAAGGATTGGGATAGATAGGTTACATATGTCTAATTATAGGTAAGGTAATAAAAGGGGAGTTTACCTAGTATAGGGATATCCTAGCATAGGTTTTACCTACATATTATAATTTGGTAATATTAGGGTAAGGGTTACCTAGTGTAGGTAATGAAAGTATATACATGTAGGTGATATAATAGGTAGTTAATATATATGGAAATAGGTGAACTTAACCTGGGTTGGACCTAGTTTGACCCAGTTGACTGGTTTGACTCTAAAAGTCAGCCTTTAAGTCAAATCAACCTAGTTGACTTCCAGGACCTAGAGTTGACCTAGAAATCATGCATCACCATAAATAATCATGTTGGACACACCAGAACACTAATTAACCTATATATCCCATATATAGGTCTTTGCGACTCTACTTTGGGCCTCAATTCACACTTACTGCTCAGGACCGCAGGCGAGTACATGCTCTGATAGTTTCCATTATTTGATTACTACTATAATTTAAGTATTTGGAAATGTTACTTATGATTCTTGGCATGATGGTACACAGCTTGGTATTGTTATTGGATCTTCAGTCATAGGATGTTACCTTAACCCATCGCAATGGTATCGGATACTGTCCCCGTTGGTATTGGATAACATTGGATAATATTGGATAACACTGGAATATTGGATAACATTGGATATATTGGCTAGTAACGTGTCATGGTTGGATCCATCGTATCAGTCGGGGCAGGGAAAATACTAGTTAGGTATGTGATCAAGAACTATCGACAAGTAGTGTAAATCATCGGCTACTAGCTAATCATGCACTTCACGTATGGTTGAGCTAGCTTTTCCTTAGTGTAAATCATTGAAACTCCCAAGCCGATCATATATCTATTTGGTATTTCAAAGCACATGGCACATTATAGTTTTCATATTTAGTTCATTGATTACGTTACTCTATCCCTGATATGGTAGTTCCTCTTCTATTTCGAACATATTACATTTTATTGATGATATTGTCTGTCTTCCTTTATTACTTTTATCGCCTCAGTTTATTCTTTATCATATATAGCATCTTCTTTATCACTGCCTTATAGTTTATGTCAATTAAATAGAACTGTTGTTAGTGTTTGTACTTCACTCCAATCCTGACTGGATAACATTTTTTTAGAGTATTTAGAGGACTGGCGACCATGCCTAAGAGATTTCTCTTGGAGCCGGTGCTCACCGAGGGTGCACCTCCAGTAGTAATTTAGCTAGTAGCTAGGTTTTTTGGATTGTCTCCAGTTTATCATGTTTAGGAATGTTATATTTATTCGGGATATATATTATTTTGACTTAGACTTCTAGACTATTTGTGTTGTGACTTGTGCTGCAATTCAGTTTTCATCTTCATTTTCTTCTATCCAAATATTGTTCTTATCTTCCTTTAGAACTTGTGATTGAGTTATACATTTCATATGCCATATTTTTCCTCTGTGCGGAGATGGCAGGTTTATATTTAATGTTGTTAGATGATAAGATGTTATAGACGACCGATACAGTGTTCTACTGTCGACACTGCGACGCAGGCTAGACATACCCACGTCCTTATGCCCCTAAATCGGGTGCGGGTTGTGACAAAATTTGTCTCCAGGTTTGATTTTTTGGGACATGTTTTATAATTTGGGATATGTACTTATTTATAGACTTTTAGACTATATTGTAATTGACTTATGATATTAAACTCTATTTCATCATTTCATCCTCTATCTGTTCGTGTTATCATCTTCCTTAGATATCTATGATTAAGTAAATGTTCTAGATGATATATTATTCCTCCGTGCGAAGACGAGATAGACAAGCTATATTTTATATATGAAGACTGTTAGATAGCATTGTTGACCTATACAACGTTCTACCATCGTTATTGCGGCGTAGGCTATCTGGTTACTTGTCTTGATGCTACAGACTTGACTTCCTATTTCTTTAGGAGAGAGTGTTATATTAGGCATGGCTTCTACCACTCGATCGTTAGTGACTCTCCGGGCTGCGATAGAGACTTGTTTTAGGACTGCTAGTGCCTCACCAAACTGCGGTCATTATTACATGATTATTTGATAGCCATGACTCATATTTTATTCTTTATGACATGTCACCATCTGTAGAGTAATTTTCTTGTGGTATTCTTTTCTTGTACTTAAAGTTGTTTCATATTTTTATTCCTATCTTTTCATGCATCCTAGATATATTATATTATAAGTTTGTATAATATGTATCTTGCTATGTCCACTGAGGACCTGAACTTTTCTTCAGGTATAGGCGAGGAACATCCACAGGTTTATGGTTCATGACCTGACGCAGGAGCACCCGTTATGGATCATCAGGAGATTGATCCACCTGAGTTCATGTGAGCGAGGCTCACCATGCTTTCCATTATTTCTTTTACTTGTTTTGAATAATTAGTCTACTAGAAGTGGATTTGTCTCCACCGAGACTATTTTATTTATCATTGCTGCACTTTGGTTTGTTATCTTGTTTCAGTACTTTATTCACCCATAGATTCCTTTGTTATAACTTGTGGATGATATATAGATATTTTTGTGACTTAGATGTTGTACAAAACCCCTTTATAGACAGGCATAAGTGAATGCTTGAGGGGTTTCCATAGCATGGATTAGCCCTCGAGCATGTACCAGCTGGCCAAGTCATGTGTCGGTCCCATGAGATTTGGGACTGGGACGTGACAAGGATACTTAAAATGGTATTCATAAGGGTATGGTGTACCATGATAGGTAACCTGACATGGCAAGTCATGGTATTAGGAAATATGGGAGTGTATATAGGTAGAAGAAATGAGGAAGAGTATGCTATATGTTATCTATATGTATGAATATATAGGTGATATGTATATGCATATTAGTATGGGTACACCTATATGATATATGGTAGGATAGGGTAATGCCTTGAATGTTGATAACTTGATAGTAGGTAACTGGTTCTCATATGTGAGATATAGATAAACATAGATTGATGCATAAGGATATTAGCTAGTATAGCTATACACTCGAGGTTTGGACCTAGAAACCTAGGTAAAATCTAGGAATGACTAGTACCCTAAAAGTCAACCCTTTAGGTAATTTGACCTAGTTTGACGATATAAACATGGTATTGGCCTAGTTTGACTTCCATGACCTAGAATTGACCGAGAAACCACATTTCAATTTAGATATGAATGTTTATCACAGCAAAACACCAATTGACATTGATATTTCATATTTAGGTCTTTATGACTCCACTTTGGACATCGATCCACACTCGTTGCTCATGACCACAGGCGAGTACATTCTCTGTCAGTTTTCGTTATCTTGATGGTTTTTATGATATAAGTTCGTAGTGTTATACTTATTCCCGACACGAGGATACACGAATTAGTATATTCTGGATCCCGTCATGAGATGTTATTTACTGTGGAGGACCATATACATGTCATATGTTTCTTGTACATGTATAGACACTAATTCAGGAGTAGGTTGGCCCCATGCCCCATGAATACTATGTCTAACGGACATGGTTGCATCCACTATACTAGTCGGAAGATGGAGAGATATTAGTAGATTATGTGATCATACCCCATATACTTGTGCATAGCTCACCCTCAGCTCACGTAGGGTGTAGCCTGACCTTACTTGTACTTGTGCATAGCTTTCTATATATGATTGGCTTGTACTTGTGCTTAGCCAGTCGTATGGAATAGCCTGATCTTGTCCCACGTTGATCACATAATAAGCTAATATTTCAAGGCACATTCTAGTATTACATGCTCTATCTAGTTATTACCTGTTGATACATTATTCTCATGATTACTTACGGTTCATATTTGACTATGACACGATTGTTTGTTATCTCCTACTTCCTCATTATTCACTATTGCTTATCCATTATATATTTTCATTGCTTATTGTTTTTATAGTTTTTGTCAATTTAATGGAATTGTTGTTAGTTTATGTACTCCGCTCCAATCCTGACTGGATAATATTTTTCAGAGGATCTAGAGAAGTTATGTCCTACTTATTATGGACCCGGAGTGGACAAGGAGTATGTCCAGGAGCCCCCATTGGATCCAGTTCCCGTTGAGGAGGCACCACCAATAGTGACTTAGCTAGTAGCTAGTGTTTCTATATTTGTCTCCAGCTTATGGGACTTGGGATGTTATTATTAATTTGAGACTTGTACTGATGTTGAGATAGATAGACTCTTAGACTCTATTATGGATTTGGGTTATGTTTTACTATTAGACTCCACTTGGTTTATCATATATCGATATGTCATTATCTTGTCATTATCTTCCTTATAGTTATTGTGATTGAGTATAAATATTAGATTGTCCTCTTTTTGGAAATGTGATATCATTGACAGTTATGACTTATACATTCATGAGATATGTTAGTTAGTAATGTTGACCTAGACAATGTTCTACCATCAATGTTGTGGGTAATGACAGCATGCAGCAAAGATATTTGACTCTCGACTAGAGATGACTCCTATAGTTGAAAGTACTGAAGCTACCACTGATGTTGTAAGAGGAGATAACTGCTCTTGATGCGGTTATATCACATGTGCAGTTATCTATGCCTCATGTCGCTCAAGAAAGGACTTAGTTATCAATGGGACCACCAATTACCGTCCAAATTACTAAGCTACCACAACAACCACAACCTTACATCCTCAACAAGGGAGAGGGTTAACTGCAGTGGCTGCTACTTCCAGTTTTGACGAGTATTTTGGCCATGTCTTCAAAATTTAGACCAACCCTTCTTATGGAACACTAGCGTGTTCTCTGAGTTTGGTGCTCGAGAAAGACTTGTTTGTGGATGGAATGAAGAGAATGGTTAATCTAACTATTGATACGCTTAAGGATTGTAACGGTGAAGTCCGCGCCGCAACCTAAGAGCACTTTCTTGGTGAACTAGAGCAGCCAATCAATCAGTACTTAATGCTCCACAGAGGAGATCTGACTTCACTTGTCCAAGTAGAATATGAATCAATAACCGCCCTATTCGAAGTACGACAAGCGAAGTTTGAAGAGCACAGAAAATTCCATGACAAAAAAGTGCTATCTTCAACAATGAGTTGAGCAATATCAACCCTGCATTACTTCAGCATTGATAAGCTCGTGATCAACTTGCTTTAGAAATAGAACAGTCGAAGACCTTAATCTAAGAATCTCAAGCGAATTTAACTATGTTGGAAGGCCATATGATAAAGAATTATCACAGTATGATTTTATGGGTCAGAGGCTTCTTGAACTCACAAAGACCAAAGCTGAACTTGATCAGGATTGGACTTTCTTGAATGAAGTTCATCCTTCTATGACCAAATATGAAGCTGAAGAAGTTCGGATGGCGGTGGCTCGAGAACAGGCTGAAGTGAAGAAAGATCAACAACATGCTCAACTACGACGTATCATCAATGATCTTTCGGCAAAGCCTAGATGATAGAAACTTTTGTTTTTCTGCTGAATTTTTTTTAATTTTAATTCTTCTTGTATTGGAATGAAATCATTTTTTATTTCAAGGATGACTGTGTATTGTCGACTCATTATCTATTATGTACCTAATAATAGATACAGATAATAAGTTAAAACGAATAACACTATCAGCGGTAATATAGACATGATAGGTTTTCCAATTGATAATCCATTGAAGAAATCTGCTCAGAGGTATATGGACATGACAAAGGATTCTTTTTGTGGAGGTACAGACTTTTGTAAAAGAAACAATGCAGAGGTAATATTGACGTGATTGTTTTCTTTAGTATTTCACTCTACTGGGAAAATATAATGAGGAAATTGTTCAGAGATAATATGGATGTGAACTGAGATAAAAAAATACTTTATCCAACTTGAGAAAAGCGAAAAGAAATAGTTCAGAGGTAATATGGACATGAACTAAATATATTTTTCCCCAAATTAGAGAAAAACTATTTTCGAACATTTCCAATCCGACTGGGGAGTTAAAAATGGGATATCCATAGAGCAACTGGGCTCTAAGAAAAGAAGAGTGTGTGGCTCCACCAGGGATTTTTTTTAGGACCCATTATCTATAACGTATCCAAAATTCTTGAATACAGATAATAGTTCAAAATAGAAGCAGCCTCCTTGGTGGACTTGCTCCTTTTCTTATCAAGCTTCTCTGTCTTGGCCTTCACCTTTGGTGCTTCTATCAAGAGCATCATTCTCGCCAGAGAATTCGCATACGGGTTCAGCTTCAGCCTAGCATTCAGGTTGTTCAGCGGGTCCTTCTTCAGGGTTATCCACTTCATATCCTTAGTAATGGTTATCATTACCGAGCGCATATCATCAGAATTGATAATCTTCCTAAAATTAGTCTAGCTCAAGCATAGTACTTCTTTAAGAACTTACTATTGATAGGCATCATCAGCAGATGTCCATTAGGCTTTGCAAGCCTATAAGCACCATTAGAATATACAGATTCTACCATAAAAGGACCTTCTCATTTAGCCTGGAAGTTACCCTTACTTTTGTTAGTTATAATCATCGGTCTTCGTACTGACAAGACAAGATCACCAACTTGGAATATTCTTTCGTTAACTTTTTTGTTGAAAGCTTTAGAGATGCATGCATGATATAGTTCAATGCGTTGTTGAGATTGCAAAAGCTTTTCAACTAGTGCTTCTAATTCTTGATATCGAAGATGATCATTAATTTCAACAGTCAATTCATTAGCAAGGGCTATTCTAAGAGATGGTATCTGAAACTTAAGAGGGAGCACTACTTCGCATCCATAGACTAGAGAATACAACGTATTTCCAGTTGGTGTTTGTACTGTTGTCCGGTAGGCCCATAAACATTCTTCTGGCTTTTCGTTCCCAGTCACATTTGTTGGACGAAACAAACTTCTTGAGGATCTTAATTATAGTTTTAATAAAACTTCTGGTAGTCCATTAGCTGCAGGATTGTACGCCATGGATACTATATTCTGAATTCGATTCTTATCACAAAATAGGTAGAATGCTTGTCACGCCCCAGAACTAGAATACTGGAGAGCGGGGGAATGACTCAGCCAGCTACGTATTACGGGTAGATGAATACCGTATAATACGATCAATGCTGTCTAAAAGACAAGGGGGTGCATACTACATGAAAGTCTCGCTATGGTCACTTCACATCTATTGTCTCAATCATTCAAACAAGAAGCAATAACAGAGAACATTTAAGATAAAGCAATAAGGCGTCCCAAACGCTTAATCAAAATGTTCTTGAGATCTGGCTTTACAAAACATAGCCAGATGATATAGCAACATATACACAATTGTTATCAGCTGCAGTCTGACTTAATTACAATTATGTAAAGGTAAGTACAAGACAATCCGACTAACATGTCGGTGCCAAACGGCAAAATATAAAGTAAGTAACAAAACGAGCGGGGAAGTAAGGAACCCACTCGAGTCCTCCTGCGATCATTCCTCTAGTATTGACCATCTTGGAGGTGGAAGTAAGCTGAGTCCTCGGGAACCGGCTCTAAATCTGGCCATACAAAACCAGAGAGGTTAGACCTCTAATAGCAAGTACCGCAAGGAAGCACGATATGAGACATTAAACCAGTAAATAAGAGAATATAATAATAGATCTCTGCTCGCTACTGGGATTCACATAACATCACGACACTTCGAACCAACCTCCCAACCAAACAAGGACAGAAGTCGGCCCGTCATGTCCTGATGCTCTGATCATCTCAGTTAGGTAACAGAGTAGGTACAGTACACAAACAAATCAACTTAAACGGCCATCCAACTCCTACGGCTTACTACTGTGAGTCCCAAGTTATCCTGGAATTATGCAATAAGGATTTCTCAGTTCTTACTATGGGCAAGCAAGGCTAGTCTATCCAATCAATCAATTGCGCCAATCATGAATTAGACGAGTCCCAGCGGGACGTCCGTCATCATTATACAATATACAATAATATAAGCAGATACCGCTCCCTGCCCGTGTGGCAGATTTGTAGTATCTGTGGGAACCAGCCGGCCTGTCGGGCACTAATAGTCCCAAGAGGGCTGCCATGTAAGAACTCGGAAATCCATACTCTCCATGTAATCATTATTTTATTTAACTTAGTAGCTTCTATGTTAAGTGAAATTCCATGCCGTGGATCATGGTCATTCAGAATGAGTACTTCCGTACAAAGTACGATATGCCCAACTCTACAACGATACCCGTGCGGTTAGGTTGTAGGTCTTACATAGCGTAATGCAACAATTAAAACTAACCACGGAAAAATCATGCCTTGACCATAAAGTACACATGCTGCTTTCGTAAATTAAATAAATAAATTGTAGCCTGCATGTATCTATATGTCAATATTTGGGTTTGGCCAATCGATTTCAATAGTTCATAGTTAATTTGAACGTGTCTTATTCCATTCAATTCAATAAGACGACTAGCCAGTCTCTTAGTTCCATCTAGGAACGCATGATCAATAATTAATCAAGATAACAATCAATGCTAATTAATGCCAAATTCGGAAAATAAAATTGGGAGATAAATAATGATTGGGAAATAAATGATCTCATGCGCCTGAGGAATAAAGATTCATGCGGCTGTGGAAAATGATTGGGAAATAAACAATCTCATGCGCTGTGGGAAATGATTGGGAAATAAATAATCTCATGCGCCTGAGGAATGATTGGGAAATAAATAAATCTCATGCGCCTGAGGAATAAAGATTCATGCGGCTGTGGAAAATGATTGGGAAATAAACAATCTCATGCGCTGTGGGAAATGATTGGGAAATAAATAATCTCATGCGCCTGAGGAATGATTGGGAAATAAATAAATCTCATGCGCCTGAGGAATGCGGTTGTGGAAAATAAATCTCATGCGCTGTGGAAAATGATTGGGAAATAAACAATCTCACGCACTGTGGGAAATAATTAATCTCATGCGCTGTGGGAAATGATTGGGAAATAAACAATCTCACGCACTGTGGGAAATAATTGGGAAATAATTAATCTCATGCGCTGTGGGAAATGATTGGGAAATAAACAATCTCACGCACTGTGGGAAATAATTGGGAAATAAATGATCTCATGCGCTGTGGGAATGATTGGGAAATAAATAAATCTCATGCGCCTGAGGAATGCGGATGTGGGAAATAAATCTCATGCGCTGTGGTAATGATTGGGAAATAAATAAATCTCATGCGCCTGAGGAATGCGGATTTGATGCGCCGTGGGAATAAAGATTTCCATGCGCTGAGGAATGAAGATTTGATGCGCTGTGGGAATAAAGATTTCCATGCGCTGAGGAATGAAGATTTCATGCGGCTGGGACTGTTCTTCTTCTCCGAATTTTCTGAGAACAGAACCATGGGAACCATGGAAGCCATTGCTTCCAAGCTCCATAAATCCTTCATCCCAAGCCCAAATATGGAATTCCATAGGTCAAAATTGGGTAGAACGAAATTCTCTACAACATGGAACCATCGAAACTTGAAGATAACAAAGTTTACTAGATCAAAACCTAAGAAATCCAAAAATGTATCAAACTTAGATCTACAACAAATAAGCCATGGAAATTGAAAATGCTAAGTACTAAAGAGACTTAGAATCAAATGAGGAAGATGATGGAACAATAAAAATGGGGATCCATCAAGAAGCAAGTTGGCACTTGCCTATCTCTTCTAGGTTGGTGGGAGAGTTATGAGGAAGAAGAAGTGTAATAGGAAGAAGTAATGAAGAGAGAGAAATGGTTTGGGGCTTTAAATGAAGGGGTGGTGGTAGGTGGGGGGTTTATTGGGTCGGGTTTATGCGGATCCATCCAAGGCCAATTCGAAAGCAAAGCAGAGAGGTTAAAAGCAGAAAATAAAATACAGAAATAAAATGCAGAAATAAAATTGCAGGAAATTAAAGAAATTTAAATACAGAACAATACATGATAAATATTAAATAAATACGTATTCTGGGAACGAAAAGTGACATCTCTACCCTCCTTAGAAAAAATTCGTCCTCGAAATTTAAGATCCAAGCATGATAAAAATATCGAAGCTAAACTAATCTAAGTATAAACAATTGAGTAAGCAATCATTCTACAATGATAATAACAAGTAATGTATCTACATCTAACAATCTACAACATTAAGTAATTCTACTCATAAGGTGACAAGCATGAGGAGTTAAGACAATCAAGGTATACAGAAGGAAATATACCTTGTGAGTCAAACAGGTGCGGATACCGTGAGCGGATATCATCCTCACGTTCCCACGTTGACTCTCCTAAAGAGTGATGACCCTAAGCAACCCGGACAAGGTTAATTGTTCGATTCTTGCGTATCTTCTCTCTTCGGTCCAAAATAGACACAGGCTGTTCCTCGTAAGACAGGTTGGTACCAACAACCAGCTCAGAATGATCAAGGACATGGCTTGGGTCCGATACATACCTTCGTAACTGAGATACATGAAATACGTCATGCACCTCTCGTAACAAAGGTGGAAGGGATAAACGATAAGCAACATCGCCTATCCGATCAAGAATAACAAATGGGCCCACGTATCGGGGACTCAACTTCCCGCGAATGCCAAATCTAATGACCCCACGGGTAGGTGAGATCCGCAAGAATACGTGGTCCCCAACAGAAAATTCTAGCGGCCTACGATGCTGGTCTGCCCAATGACGATGCCGATCCTGCGCAACTCGAAGTCGCTCTCTAATTCCCTTAACCACTTCAACGGTCTGGACAATCATTTCCGGGCCTAGCATCTTTCTCTCCCCGATATCGTCCCATGCTAGTGGCGACCTACACTTCTTACCATATAGTGCTTCAAATGGCGCCATCTGGATACTGGCTTGATAACTGTTGTTATACGAGAACTCGACTAAGTGCAGGTGGCTCTCCCAAGATCCTCCAAAATCCAGAGTGCAAGCTCGCAACATGTCTTCCAAAGTCTGAATTGTTCTTTCTGATTGCCCGTCTGTCTGGGGATGGTAAGCCGTGCTAAACCTTAACTTGGTATCCAGGCTATGATGTAAGCTCTTCCAAAAATGTGATGTAAAACGGGTGTCTCTGTCTGACACAATACTGACAGGGACTCCATGCTGCCTGACTATCTGTTGCATATATAATTCTGCCAACTTCTCCGTAGATTGCCCTACTCTGAAAGGGAAAAAGTGCGCCACCTTTGTAAGCCGATCTACTATCACCCAAATAGCATTTTTACCACTTGGTGATCTCGGTAAACCGGTCACAAAGTCTATTGTGATATGCTCCCACTTCCATTCCGGGATAGGAAGCGGTTGCAATAATCCAGCTGGCCTCTGTTGTTCTGCCTTCACTTGCTGACATATCAAGCACCGGGAAACGAACCTAGCTATCTCCCTCTTCATTCCGTTCCACCAGAAGTGTTGCTTGATATCTTGGTACATTTTGGTCCCTCCAGGGTGTACAGAATACTGGGAACTGTGAGCTTCAGTCATAACCTCCTGTCTGATATCTCCACTAGGCACACATAGGCGTGACCCAAACCTAAGTGTACCATCTTCATGGATTTGCATCTCCTTTCTGAGTCCTGACTCACATTCTGTCCTAAGCTTCTGAATCCTTGGGTCTTGTGCCTGAGCTGCCTTGATCCTATCTACCAAGTTGGATTGAACTTGTAGACTCGCCAGAACTCCTACATCACTAGGAAGTATAACCTCGATGCCCATCTCTTGAAGGTCTTCTAAGATATGCCTCTGTGTTGTTAACATAAATGCGCCGCCTCTCCTGCTGAGAGCACTGCTACCACATTAGCCTTGCCTGGATGATACTGAAGCTCCACGTCATAATCCTTGATCAACTCCAACCATCTTCTCTGTCTCATGTTCAGCTCCTTCTGAGTAAAGATGTACTTCAGACTTTTGTGGTCTGTGTACATGTCCACTCGATCACCATATAAGTAATGCCTCCATAGCTTCAAAGCAAATACTACTGCTGCCAACTCCAAGTCATGAGTCGGATAATTCTTCTCGTGGTCTCGAAGCTGCCTAGATGCATACGCTATCACCTTCTCATGCTGCATGAGGACACATCCAAGTCCTTTACCTGACGCATCACAATAAACGGTAAAACCTCCGGGTCCAACTGGCAATGTAAGAATAGGCGCTGATATCAACTTCTGCTTCAAATTCTCAAATGATGCCTGGCATTCTGCTGACCATACGAATGGCACATCCTTCCGTGTCAAGCGGGTCATGGGTGCTGAAAGCCTCGCAAAGTCTGATACAAACCTTCTGTAATATCCTGCCAATCCCAAGAAACTCTGCACATCTGCTACGGTCTTGGGTACTGGCCAACTTTCCACTGCTTCTACCTTCTTGGGATCCACTGCTACTCCAGCTCCTGATATGATATGACCCAAGAATAAAATGTGATCCGACCAAAACTCACATTTGCTGAGCTTGGCGTACAACTGGTTATCTCTCAGAACCTGTAACACCTTCCGGAGGTGATCTTCATGCTCCTCTTTACTAGTTGAATATACAAGAATGTCGTCGAGAAACACAACGACAAATTGATCCAAGTACGGGATAAAGATGCGATTCATTAAATCCATAAAGATTGCTGGAGCATTGGTCAAACCAAACGGCATTACTAAGAATTCATAATGCCCATACTTTGACCTGAATGCTGTCTTGGGAATGTCTTCCTTCCGAACCCTCACTTGATGATACCCTGAACGAAGATCTATCTTGGAGAAAACTCTAGCTTTGCTCAACTGATCAAATAAGTCATCGATCCTGGGTAGTGGGTACTTGTTCTTCACTGTTGCCGCGTTAAGCTTCCTGTAATCGATGCATAATCTGGATGACCCATCCTTCTTCCCCACAAGTACCACTGGTGCTGCCCATGGTGACACGCTAGCTTGGATGAACTTCTTCTCTTTCAGTTCCTCTATGTGCTGATATACCTTGGCCTGCTCTGAATCCGCCATTCTGTAAACTCGATCTGATATCGGTTTAGTTCCAGGTACCAAATCTATACTGAACTCAATATCTCTAACTGGTGGTAGACCTGGAAGTTCTTCAGGAAATACGTCTAAAAACTCTTCAACTACCTTCGGGACTTGAACTTCTTCCATTGCCGTCACTACTCCCTGCTCTTGTTGAGTTGCTACTGATCTGACTAAGGTAAACCGCTTCATGCCTGGAATATCAAAAGATACACTCCCACTACGACAATCTATTGTCGCATGACTGTCTTTCAGCCAGTCCATGCCTAAGATAACGTCGAAATTTCCAACAGGAAATTCTATCAACCGGGCGGGTAAGGAATGCCCGCAAACTACAACGCTACACGCTAGAATAACTCTACTAATTCCTACGAGCCTATTACCAGTGAGTATATTCAACCTCCCTGGCAATGCCTCGAACTCCATTCCTAGCCGTGTTGCAAATTATGCAGATATAAATGAGTGTGATGCTCCCGAATCAAACAATGCTACTGCGGGATATGAGGCGATGAGAATGTTACCTGCCACAACATCTCCTGATGCCAATGCCTCTTCCAATGACAGAGTGAATGCCTGCCCTCGACCTCCTTGCTGGTTTCCATGCTGCGGCCTAGCCTGGTGCTGCCGCTGGCCCCTGCCTTGGTGATGCTGGGGTGGTCTATGCTAGTGTTGCTGCATCGGCGGTCCCTGCTGCCGAAATATCTGAGCCTGCGGCATGAACGGGCGCTGTGCCAACGGCCTCACTGCTACCGCTGGTCCTCGATACTGTCCTGCCCCTAGTGCTGGCAGAGCAGGAAATTGTTGCCCTGGTCCACCTGACCTCGAATTCATGGGACATGTGGTAACCCGATGATCTGGATTCCCACATATCAAACACTGCCCGTTCAATGTTCGACACACATCTCTAGTGTGCCCTAACTTCCCACAATAAGTGCAGCCCGCTGGGGGTTGCTGGTTCTTCCTCTGTTGTTGTTGCTGCTGCCTGGGTGGTGGTGCTAGCCCTCGCATCGCCATATCATGAATGCGGATGCCAAGGGACGGTGCTGTCGTTCGGGGCGCTGCTCCCCCTCCTCCTTCAATCTGACTGTGGGATCTCTTCTGACCTCCAGTCCTTGCCGCAAGCCTCTGAATGGTTATCTCATGCCTTCGAGTTGTCATCAATACTTCATCAAAAGTCTGGTAATTGTGCCCCTCTATCAATTGCAAGAGCTCAAGATGAAACCCTTGCTGGAACCTCATAGCCCTCTGGCTCTCTGTTGCTACCATCTCTGGGGCGAACCTACTCAATCTGCAGAACTCTGCTGCATAAGCATCTACAGTCTTGCCAGCCTGTCTGAGGTTGATAAACTTCTGTTGTAGCTCAAACTGCGCCACAACTCCATAGTACTTTGTCTTGAATCTTGTTGTAAAATCGTCCCAAGCCACAGGACGTCTGATGCCTACCTCCTCTGATTCCCACCAATCACGTACGAGATCCTGAAGTAACAACTTCACCTGATCCACACGTTCTTCTACCGGCACCTTAGCGGCTGTCAAAATAGCCTTAATGTCCTTAAGCCATGCATCTGCTGAGATGGCATCCTCCGTGCCTTCAAAACGGCGGGGGTTGTACTTGCAAAACCTGGCTGACGCTCCTGAATCTATCCTTGCCCCTCTTTCTAAAGCCGTCTGCAATCCTTGGTTGAGTAATACATTCTGCTCTTGTAACTGAGCGTGCATGTGCTGCTGGGCTAACATCTGATGTTGCTGAGTAGCCATCATCCCTCTCATGATCTCCAAAAGGGCTGGTGTGTCCACTTCCACAGGGGTGGGTGGAACTGTTGGTGGTGTTGGAACCTCCGGATACTGCGGTCCAACTGCTGGTTCCACTATCACATCTTCTTGAATAGTCTCATGAAGTGGTTCTGGCCCTTGTTGCTGACCAACCTGGTCAAGTTGTCCATGCTGCCCTTGTTGTTTTTGCCCAATCCTGACAGATACGGACGAGGAGCCCCTAAGAAAAGGGACAAGAGAACAATCAAACGATCGGACAGGAAAGATCAATGAAGTCAAAGGATACCGGAATGTCAAGCAAGAGTCGAGAGTAACGAATCATGAGATCAAGGGGGAACATGTGTGATTGAGACATCCTATAAATTAAAACACCCCACAAGTCTGAAATCAGACCTGCATAGGCCACCACTAAAACCTTGTCACGCCCCAGAACCAGAATACTGGAGAGCGGGGGAATGACTCAACCAGCTACGTATTACGGGTAGATGAATACCGTATAATACGATCAATGCTGTCTAAAAGATAAGGGGGTGCATACTACATGAAAGTCTCGCTATGGTCACTTCACATCTATTGTCTCAATCATTCAAACAAGAAGCAATAACAGAGAACATTTAAGATAAAGCAATAAGGCGTCCCAAACGCTTAATCAAAATGTTCTTGAGATCTGGCTTTACAAAACATAGCCAGATGATATAGCAACATATACACAATTGTTATCAGCTGCAGTCTGACTTAATTACAATTATGTAAAGGTAAGTACAAGACAATCCGACTAACATGTCGGTGCCAAACGGCAAAATATAAAGTAAGTAACAAAACGAGCGGGGAAGTAAGGAACCCACTCGAGTCCTCCTGCGATCATTCCTCTAGTATTGACCATCTTGGAGGTGGAAGTAAGTTGAGTCCTCGGGAACCGGCTCTAAATCTGGCCATGCAAAACCAGAGAGGTTAGACCTCTAATAGCAAGTACCGCAAGGAAGCACGATATGAGACATTAAACCAGTAAATAAGAGAATATAATAATAGATCTCTGCTCGCTACTGGGATTCACGTAACATCACGACACTTCGAACCAACCTCCCAACCAAACAAGGACAAAAGTTGGCCCGTCATGTCCTGATGCTCTGATCATCTCAGTTAGGTAACAGAGTAGGTACAGTACACAAACAAATCAACTTAAACGGCCATCCAACTCCTACGGCTTACTACTGTGAGTCCCAAGTTATCTTGGAATTATGCAATAAGGATTTCTCAGTTCTTACTATGGGAAAGCAAGGCTAGTCTATCCAATCAATCAATTGCGCCAATCATGAATTAGACGAGTCCCAGCGGGACGCCCGTCATCATTATACAATATACAATAATATAAGCAGATACCGCTCCCTGCCCGTGTGGCAGATTTGTAGTATCTGTGGGAACCAGCCAGCCTGTCGGGCACTAATAGTCCCAAGAGGGCTGCCATGTAAGAACTCGAAAATCCATACTCTCCATGCAATCATTATTTTATTTAACTTAGTAGCTTCTATGTTAAGTAAAATTCCATGCCGTGGATCATGGTCATTCAGAATGAGTACTTCCGTACAAAGTACGATATGCCCAACTCTACAACGATACCCATGCGGTTAGGTTGTAGGTCTTACATAGCGTAATGCAACAATTAAAACTAACCACGAAAAAATCATGCCTTGACCATAAAGTATACATGCTGCTTTCGTAAATTAAATAAATAAATTGTAGCCTGCATGTATCTATATGTCAATATTTGGGTTTGGCCAATCGATTTCAATAGTTCATAGTTAATATGAACGTGTCTTATTCCATTCAATTCAATAAGACGACTAGCCAGTCTCTTAGTTCCATCTAGGAACGCATGATCAATAATTAATCAAGATAACAATCAATACTAATTAATGCCAAATTCGGAAAATAAAATTGGGAGATAAATAATGATTGGAAAATAAATGATCTCATGCGCCTGAGGAATAAAGATTCATGCGGCTGTGGAAAATGATTGGGAAATAAACAATCTCATGCGCTGTGGGAAATGATTGGGAAATAAATAATCTCATGCGCCTGAGGAATGATTGGGAAATAAATATATCTTATGCGCCTGAGGAATAAAGATTCATGCGGCTGTGGAAAATGATTGGGAAATAAACAATCTCATGCGCTGTGGGAAATAATTGGGAAATAAATAATCTCATGCGCCTGAGGAATGATTGGGAAATAAATAAATCTCATGCACCTGAGGAATGCGGCTGTGGAAAATAAATCTCATGCGCTGTGGGAAATGATTGGGAAATAAACAATCTCACGCACTGTGGAAAATAATTGGGAAATAATTAATCTCATGCGCTGTGGGAAATGATTGGGAAATAAACAATCTCACGCACTGTGGGAAATAATTGGAAAATAATTAATCTCATGCGCTGTGGGAAATGAGTGGGAAAGAAATAAATCTCACGCTCTGTGGAAAAGGTTGGGAAATAAACAATCTCATGCGCCTGAGGAAAATAATTGGGAAATAAATGATCTCATGCGCTGTGGGAAATGATAATCTCATGCGCTGTGGGAAAGGTTGGGAAATAAACAATCTCATGCGCCTGAGGAAAATGATTGGGAAATAAATGATCTCATGCGCTGTGGGAATGATTGGGAAATAAATAAATCTCATGCGCCTGAGGGAAATGATTGGGAAATAAATGATCTCATGCGCTGTGGGAATGATTGGAAAGTAAATAAATCTCATGCGCCTGAGGAATGCGGATGTGGGAAATAAATCTCATGCGCTGTGGGAATGATTGGGAAATAAATAAATCTCATGCGCCTGAGGAATGCGGATTTGATGCGCTGTGGGAATAAAGATTTCCATGCGCTGAGGAATGAAGATTTGATGCGCTGTGGGAATAAAGATTTCCATGCGCTGAGGAATGAAGATTTCATGCGGCTGGGACTGTTCTTCTTCTCCGAATTTTCTGAGAACAGAACCATGGGAACCATGGAAGCCATTGCTTCCAAGCTCCATAAATTCTTCATCCCAAGCCCAAATATGGACTTCCATAGGTCAAAATTGGGTAGAACAAAATTCTCTACAACATGGAACCATCGAAACTTGAAGATAACAAAGTTTACTAGATCAAAACCTAAGAAATCCGAAAATGTATCAAACTTAGATCTACAACAAATAAGCCATGGAAATTGAAAATGCTAAGTACTAAAGAGACTTAGAATCAAATGAGGAAGATGATGGAACAATAAAAATGGGGATCCATCAAGAAGCAAGTTGGCACTTGCCTATCTCTTCTAGGTTGGTGGGAGAGTTATGAGGAAGAAGAAGTGTAATGGGAAGAAGTAATGAAGAGAGAGAAATGGTTTGGGGCTTTAAATGAAGGGGTGGTGGTAGGTGGGGGGGTTTATTGGGTCGGGTTTATGCGGATCCATCCAAGGCCAATCCGAAAGCAAAGCAGAGAGGTTAAAAGCAGAAAATAAAATACAGAAATAAAATGCAGAAATAAAATTGCAGAAAATTAAAGAAATTTAAATACAGAACAATACATGATAAATATTAAATAAATACGTATTCTGGGAACGGAAAGTGACAATGCTTGACTAGCGAACTGCAGACCGTTGTCATGAAATATTCATGGAACTCCAAAGCAATAGATCACATGATGTTTAACAAAGCTAATCACATTAGATATATTTACTTCACTAAGTGGTATTGCTTCTGCCCATTTAATGAAGTAATCGGTTATTGCCAAGATAAACCAATGACCTCTAGATGAAGGTGGGCTAATAGGACCAATAATATCCATTCTTCAAGCTTCAAAGGGCTAAGATGCTGTTGTTGGGTGTAGAAATTCTGAAGGTTGATATATAAAATTGGCATAAATTTGACAGGCTTTACATTTTCGAGCATAGTCTACCACATCAGCTACCATGGTAGGCCAGTAATAGCCCATCATTTTAAGTCTATCTTACAATTTATGACCTGGTTGATGTGCTCCACAACTACCATCATGAGCTTCACGTAATGCTTGTTTGGCTTCAGTATTAGACAAACATTGTAGCAGAAGTCCCTCATTGAACGACGATACGATATTTTAGATGCCACATCATAATAAAAGCGGAGTGAATGTCTTTTAATAGAGACAACTTCCATTGGATCATCTGGAAGGATTCCATAGACCGCATAATCTATGAAAGGAAATCTCCAATCTTCATAACTAAGAACTGAATTCACCTCGAAACTATGTTCAACATGAAAGTTGTTTTTAGCACAAAATAACTCTCGCCCCATCACTGTGACTGAATGTTATTTTCTTAATAGAATAGCCAATGAAGCTGCGAGACCAGCGAGTGCATCTGCTTCAATATTCTGTAGCCGAGACATATACTCAATAAAGAAACCAACAAAAGTTGAAGCCAACTCAATGGTAGCTCGGTAATAGGGAACAAAATCTTCATGGCGAACTTCATATTCCATTCTAACTTGATTAATTATCAACTTAGAATCACCGTAGGTTTCCAGATACTAGACATACAGTTGTTTAGCTAACTGGAGACCAATGAGGAAGGCATTATACTCTGCCACATTATTAGAGCATGGTTCTCTAAGGGAATATACACGATGTATGAGTAATTTATCTGAAGAAACAAGAACTATTCCGACACCGACAGCAATATTGCCCTTGGGTCCTGTTCTTGATGTGCCGTCAAAGAATAGTTGCCATGTATTATCTTCTATTGCCATATTAGATTCTAAAACCTCATCCGAAATATCATCATACAGTTTTGAAGTTTCAGGTATTGGGTGAGCGGCTAAGAAATCAGTTAAGGCTTGGCCTTTTATTATTTTTGGGGGAACATACACCATGTCATAAGGTACTAATAACATCACCCCTGTAGCTAGACAAGAATTGAGTATACTTGGTTTAGTCATCAGTACCCTGAGAGGATTTACCCTTGATATAACATGGATTGTTTGACCACTCACATAATGACGTATCTTTTGAATGACAAACATTAAAGCAAGGCATTCTTTTTCTACTGGATTATACAATTGCTCGGCAGCGATCATCATTCGGCTAAGATAGTAGATAGTATGTTCATGACCTTCCTCACTCTATTGTACGAGAAGAGCTCCTAAGGCATGGTCCATTTCTCGAACATATAGCAAAAAAGGTCTTCCTACTCTCGAGGCCACCAGAACTGGAGGATTTGTAAGATATTGTTTAATGACATCAAAAGTTTGCTGACATGCTTTATTCCAAACAAAAGTAACTCCTTTCTTCATAAGCTATGTGAATGGTCGGCATCGTCCTGAGAGATTAGAAATGAATCTCCTGATATATGCTAGTCGTCCTTGTAATCCGTGAAGCTCTTTAAGATTACGTTGAGTTTCATATCAAGGATAGCTTTCACTTTGTCAAGGTCAAGATGAATACCCTTTGAGGTTATAACAAATCCAAGGAACTTGTCATTGGATACTCCAAGAAAGGACATAGTTGGATTCATTTTGAGTTGATGTTGACGCATCAGTTCGAACATTGTTTTCAAGTCTCGAAGGTGATCGCCCTTTAAGCAACTTTTGACTGCAATGTCATCTACATAGCATTTCACTATTTTTCGTAAATATTCATAAAAAATTATGCTCATAGCACGTTGGTATGTGGCTCCTACATTCTTCAAACCAGAGGTATCACCGTATAGCAGTCTACCCCCACTGTGTTCGTAATGATGTATGCTTCTCATCATCTGGAAATATCTTTATTTGGTTGTAGCCTGAAAAACCATCCATAAAAGATGTACGTTCGAAGCCACAAGTGTTATCAATCATGATATCCGTAATTGGAAGAGGGAACTCATCTTTGTGACAAGCTGAATTGAGGTCTCGATAATCTATACAAACTCTAATTTTTTATTCTTTTTCAAAACTGGGACCAAATTCGCAACCCAATCATGATGTCATTATTCTCGGATGAAGTCGCATGCTATCAACTTTTTTACTTAGGTCTCAATTGCAACTATTATTTGCAGGCAAAATCGTCGCTGTTGTTGCTTAACTGGTTTATCTTGGGAAAGAATGTTGAGTTTGTGAGTAATACTATCGGATCTAAACCGGGTATGTCCTCATAACTCCAGGTGAAGACATCAATATACTCCTTTATAAGGCTTATCAATGCTTGTTTGTCTGCATCAGTGAGACTTTTACTTATAAAGATAGGCTTCAAAGAAGACTGGTCTCCTACATCAATCTGAATGATCTCATCTTCTGTTGGTGGTTCACGTTCCTCGAACCTCAGCTTCCATTGTGAGTGCATCCGTTGTGCCCAAGTGGTTGGTCGTCTTCATCATTTGAGGTAGTCGACACCATGTTAACAGAAAGAGTTTGTTTGAATACCTTTTAATGCTACCTTCTGAATCCCAAGACAATGATTCAGAAGAATGATAAGGTATTTCTTCATCTAATTTTGAAGCTTCAGGAGTTGTTGGTGGGGTAAGATAGCCTAATCCACTTTGAGTATGATGATAATAATCTTGTGGTTTTTATTTTGGGGTAGGAAGACATACAAGCAAATGTCGTCCTCTTCCATAATTCAAACCAAAGTTGTTTTCAAATTATAGCCCATCTTTTGAATAAATTTTTAGCTTGAGAAGTATATTGATAAAGCTGAGGCTTTCCAGTATCTTCCTCCGGATCAACAGTTTGTATAGTCCTTTAGCCTATTTGTGGTTCATCTTCATATTTTGTCAGGACTATGAAGCAAGCATCATCATATAGATTATATGATACATCTATTTGGAAAGATAATACTACTGGAATAGTCAGGGGCTCATATACCGACATGGCTTCTAGAAATTTTGTAGTAAGAGGATCAACATCAGTATGCTGCGAAGGAGGATTTTCATTATTCACAAAATACAAAGTTTTCTTCTTATCTACATAATTAACTGAAGGCTCAGTTTTAACAGTAGATTTTACAAGTTTGATCATAAGTGACTGACTTATTGGAGTGGGATGATTGTTGTGTCAAAGGTCAATAACCAATGGTGGTTCTTTCTTCGTGAGATTAATTATCAGAGGTGTTTTTTACTTTCTTTGATTTACGAAGATCAATGATAAGTGGTTCATGTGGATCTTGTCGAACAACTCGTCCTTTCACCTGAATCATAAGAGGGGCCTCACCTAATTCAGGTTCAGCTTCATCATTTGCATCCTTGGCTTGTTCCTCCAAGTATTCCGGTATATGGAGGACAGCGTCAGAATAATATGATTCATGACCTTTAAATGGATTAATGTCAACAAACATTATTTTAATACTCTCCTGACTATCCACATATTTGAAGCATTGATGTAAGGTAGATGGTACGATCTTGTTTTCATGTATCTAAGGGTGTCCGAGTAGAATATTGTAGGAAACATCTGCATCAATCACATAGCAAGTAACGTCAGTTCGAAGATCACCTATTTGGACCTTGAAATATATCTTCCCAAGGGGGCGACTTCGTCCAGCATTAAAGTCGTAGATTGTAGTATTGGTTGTTGATAGATTATGCATTAGGATTTTCAAATCCCACAACAGGCTCATCAGTATGATGCTGACCAACGAACCCGGATCAACATGAATTCGATTCACCTTGACAGAACCAACATAACCAGTATAGCATAGAGGTCTATCATGGCAGTTGTCTTTTAGCAGCATATCATCGTGGATGAAGGTGATATTAGGAATCGTCTCCATCACGCTGTGACAATGAGGGCATGCCACCGGCTCTTCACCAGAATTTTTAAGCTGAGTCAAGTATGAGTCTGTATTTGTCAATGCTTCTCTCAAAGCCTCACGAGTTTCTTTTGATAGACGGAGTAGCTCGAAGATAGAAAGTTGGGCTGGTGTATTGGCAAACTATGCCAATATATCGAAATGGTACGCCTTGTCAAGTCCTTGAGATTGATTTTTCTTTAAGGACTTATCAAAACGCACTTCTTTCTATTTCCCCTTTTTTGCTGCAGTAAGCTTTGATGGTTCTATCTCAATAGGGGAAGGAACAATAGGAGTTGAAGAGGTAGTAGGAGAATTATCTTGAGCTTGTTCATAAGACTTCAAATAATCTTTGCCCGATCTGGTTTCCCCAGACATTCCTCTTTTGGGACTGATGAAAGAATGACCATATGACAAGATTTGGTCTTCTTCTTGGATTTAAACTTTGGAGAAGCTATTCCCTATTCAATGTCTTGCAATAGATCAAGATGGATCCACATGACTTCGTTGTGCTGAATGGTAAAGGGTACTAGTCTTTCTGCTTGATCACGAACCGGTGAGAGATTTATAATTTCTATTTTATTCTTGGTATCGACGCAACGCTATTTGGCATTTAGTGTGCTGGAGAATCTCCAACTAAAGAGATACCAAATTAATAGTGACTGTCTTCTCGTCATTACATAGTGTGATAGCTTTAGCATCTATCAGTTATTGTATCTTTTTTTCAACATGTAGCATGCCTTTGTGGGATGATGCACATATCGATGGTAAATACAATACTTCGGATCATCTACCCAATTTGATTCATCTGGACGTTTGATGAAAGGCAATTCCAACTTGTTACTTTTTGACAAGTAGTCGAAAATATTGATTATCTTTATCAAAGGAATATTCTTCCTTGGGTTTTGGAGCCGTTGAAGCCTTTTGTTCTGAAGTGGAAGTGTTTTGTTTGGAAATATCAACGACAAGAGCTTCTTTTACTTTTTATTCCAACTATTATGGTTATTGGTATTGTTGTCGTTGGAAGGATGCTTACTTTTGTCTTCTGAACTTGATATTTTGCTTCTCAACAGGTTTAATATACCATTTTCTCTTACATTCTATTTAGCTAGATCCACATTTATGATGAATTCTTTTAAATAAACAAATTGAGATGTACCAATACAGAATTTCATTGCTTGCAATAGATTCTTTCGACATGTGTCTCTAAGTGCAGACTCAGGAATGTTGGAAGGCATTCCAATGCCGTTTGCCTGAAGCGCTTATAAAATCTCTAGTAGACCCCCTCTCATTTTGCTTTGTATCGATGAGAGTTGACATGGTCATATCCATCCCTGAATCATAAAATTATGCAAGGAAAAGATTCTAAAAATCATCAAATGATGATATACAGTTATTGGTAAGCTGCAAAACCATTCGTAAACTACACCCACCAATGTTCCTTTGAATATCTTAGTTAAGAGAGTATTATCTCGGGGTAAATGTGTGGTTGCCGAACCAAAATAGTTTAGGAATTAACGGGGTGACGCTTTGCCATCAAATGTTGTCAAGTTGTGGCTTATACTTAGGTGGGAATATAACATTATTCCATGCAGGAGGGTAAGGTTGATTTATCCTAGGTTTCTAAAGTTTATCTGGATTTCTCATAGCATCAAACTTAGCTCGCAGTTTTTTAATGGCTTGATGTGGATCCCCTATTAAAGGCGAAGCAGCCGAGTGAAGTGAAGCAGGTTGAACTTGCACAACTACAGGTGTAGTGTTACCCCCAGCTTGTATTGGTACTTCATTGTTGAGACCAGGATCCGAACTTGAATTGCCTGGAAATTGCTATATATTTACAGGAGTTTGCACTGATGCGGAAATATGTACAAGTGTTGTTGTGGTAGTTTGTTGTGCCATCATTATCTGGTGTATATTCTGTATCATTGCCTAGATATCTCTGAATGCAATCTCAAGTGAATTGAGACATTGTTCAGTATTCCTAGAAGTAGTAGTTTCATACTCATCACCGATGGTATAAACACTAACCTCTCTGTATTCTACATAAGGGTTAGTAGATTGAACTGTGTAGCTAGAATTTACACTCTCTCTCAGATTCGAGAGGATTGCTACCCCCGGGAAGATCAGCTTCAAACCTAAGAAGGTCATTACTTCCAGGAAGATCAACTTCATATTCAGAAGTAAGCTCCCGCCGTCAAAATCGAGTGTTCAGGTATACTCCTTTGAAAGAACCAACGAGCTGGTCGAATCTCCTTTGACTCGGTGTTCTCACAGTGTTTCGTCTTGGACGTCCTCATTGGTGGAGAAGTCTTGAATCATGTTGACTGGAGCCAAGAATAGATCATCATCATCTTCCTATTCATCACTTTTCTTTATAGAGTGATATATAGTAGAGAGAGTATTGTTCAACCAGTCAAACACATACCATTTAGAAGATTCAACAGGTCTGGTACAGCAATAGCTGATTACAAGTTTATGACAACTACAACGATGTTCATCAGATCAATTCATTGTAGGCACAGAAAATTATCTCTTCTTACGCTTTTGCACCAAGACATCGCGTAAATTGAAACGAGGAAGAACAGAGGAACAAGGCAGATAATCTGCTTTTACACCTTGTACAATAAAGTTTGTGCATATATTTCTAGTACCCTGCGTATAGAGTGAAGTACTGGCTTGAACAGTGTCTTGCCCAAATGTATGTGCCCTTCATCTTTGTGTATTCAATTTAGTATGCGAATATGGAGCTTTGTGCGTATTGGTTTCAGGAATGTAGGTATTCAATTTGCCTTTAATATGTGGCACAGACTTCTTCTGTGTGCCAGCGTAAAAACATGGGCATGGTATCTGAGGATGGGCAGCCATTTTGCTTTTTACCTTGATGGAAGTGGAAAATACGCGTGCACTTTCTTTTTCTTACAGATTGCCCTGGACAGTAGAGTCTTTGTTGGCTTTCTTCGTATCTTAATAGCATGAGGATGAACAATCTTCATAGCATCGTGAATTCCTCTGTCATGGGAAGATTAAATCATCCCTCGCTTATTATTGTGAAAGCTTTGTGATTTGTTCTCCTTAGTTGGCACAGTATCATGACTAAGGAGTGTGTCCACCGAGTCACAGACTGGGGATGTAAAGACAGGATCAACAAGTGAATCCTTGTCGACAGAAATTAGAATTTCCTTCCCTTTGTTAGTAGCAACATTCGGGTAGGAGAAACGAGATTTGGGCAGCCAAATCTTATTAACCTTCTTTGCATTGGTTGCTTTTGTTGTGGTTGAAGACTTTACACTATCCCCGACCAGCATTTCCTCATAAGCCTGTTGATCGAAATAGACGACCAACATCTTTTGCGTTGCTCCCACCAGCAAGGTGTCAAGTTGAGCTACTACCTTCTCATCAGAGGAGAAGATCCTCCCCAACAGAGTCATCATTTTGTTTGCCATAAACAAAAAAAGGTCGAACGAACCTTTGTTCTTACAAAATTTTACAAAGAATAAATGTGTACAATAAATCATATACAAGAATCTAAAATACAAAATTGATTTTGGGGAAGTATAGCTGTAGAGATCTGATCTGCAGTCGATCATTTTACTCCTTGGACCGCTTGACACGAAGAATAAATGCAAGACACTTGAACACTAGAGAAATTCAGCAACAGGAAAACCCTCGCAACACTGGCAAAGTCTCTGTCTGGCTCTCTCTGTCTCAATGTATGTATGAGTCTGTGTAGGACGGCATTGGCCATGTATTTATGGATTTCAAAATGGTTATCTGGATGTGCACGCACTAATGAGAAATATGCACTGTATTTTTTATTGCTCACGTTCTATTAAAGTTCATGACCCGCGTTCTGCTTCATGGGAACACAAATTGTTGTCTGTTTGACACGTGGCTTCTTATACAAGGAAAGCTTAGGTCATGGAGACAATTATTATACACGTTCCACGAGAAATGTGGCATAAGACACGTAACCATAACTGATGATTGTAAGTTGCAGGCGTGCTTTAGAGAAGTAACCATACTGGCGTATTTTGGTAGAGATAGCACTATTAGCGTACTCTGATAGAAGTAGCACGTAGGCGTACTCTGATAAAGATAGTATGTCGGCATATTCTGATAGAGGTAGCACGTAGGCATACTCTGATAGAGATAGCATGTTGCCGTACTCTGATAGAAATAGCATGTAGGCGTACTCTGATAGAGGTTGGCCAGAATGTTTACTAAACGACAACCTGGGTCTTCGTGTCCTTAATCCTCTACATTAATGACTTTGATCTGTTCGACTGTTGTGCCAGTCAGCGGCTAGTTCATTACATTAAATGAATAAGAGAAAATATGATGAATGTGCACCTGCTTTTGCTGAGTAGTAGTATGCTGGCATACGCTTATGTTTAAAGACTTTAGCGGATACGCCAGTTTTCAATCTGAAACCTTAAGAAAGTATGCCCTTGATTATTTAGGTTCATTATGTATTAGGAGTATACTTTTATGCTTCTACAACAGGCACTAATAATGTGAGTACAGAATATCGTATCGAAACTGAATACAGGATACAGATACGGATACGATACTCGTAGATATACGAAAAATAGGAACGAGGAGTAGCAGTAAGGTTGCGTGGATTTTGGAGCATGATACTATTTCATAAGGATAAGAATATTCAACCATGTTGTTTGTGAGAAAATATCATGTGGCAACTTTGTGGCTTGTAACTATAAATTTTGTGAACATTCAAAATTTATATACTAGAATGTAACTGTGGTACACTCGTTTATTTGTGAGTAAACTTGAATATTGGCATGTTAAATTTGTGTGAGGAGCAATATCATGACTTCAGTATTATTCTTCGAGGAAATTCATCTAATTATGTTAAAAAAATTATAATTATGTGTGTGGGAAATTATTCATACTTTATTATTATATTCTCTAAAATTTCCATATGACAAATTTGCTTCATGTGTCCTACATGGGTAAGCTCACCCAAAGGTAACAAAGGTCACCATATCATTCCTTAACCACTTCATTGCAATATCCAAACAAAAAAACTACTACAAAAATTACTTTCAAGTTTCAACAAATATCCAAACAAGAACTTCCTATTTGTCCACTTCTTTTACACTTCATACATTCAAACAAGAGTGTGAAAGTCAAAAGTTATACATATGATATGCAAAGTACAACCTACTTGTCACACTTTCAATTGCTTAAATTATAAAAACGAGTCGTAAAACCTGTTATCAACAAGAAGCATGAGCTCTAATGAGTCTATGACAACCAGCAGTATCAATGAATTGTCTTATCTTCTTAATTTAACTTTCGATCGTCTAATTGGAAGGTATTCAAGGCCACATGAGAAAGCAAGAAACTCCTGCCAAACTGACTAAGTACCATTCTAGATTCTCATTTCTTGGTGCGTATGCATGTCTCTAAAGTACATATAGCTCCCGAAGGCATCGATCACTGGAGCCAACCCCTGCAGTAAACTGCTGGAAGCGACGTCTTGCGCTTGTTTCACAATTTTATGGTGCTTCGCTCGATTGCTCGCTCCTCCAATTTCCTCTTAATCATCTCGAAAGCCATCATATGGTCATTATGAATTGTCTCGTTGTTCAGAATAGGCAGCACAGCTCTTTTGTCTAAATATGCGTCGAGATGGCCATGCTTCTCGTTCTCCTTCTATAATGATCTTAGACTTCTGGAGAGATCTCGGGCAAATCCAATTATCGTGTGAGAAGCCTCCATGCGGTAATCCAGTTTACGCGTGAAAGGTATCCATGCTTAAATCTAATTCACACGTGGGAAGCCTCAACACGAAAATCCAATTCACGCATGGGAGGTCTCCACAAGGCCTATTATTGAAACGCTTCCTCTCGTGTGCCTCCCAAGCTGTAATGAATATGGAAATTAATAATGGTCGTTATAGATCCCGAAGGACTCGGCGTTTAATTTAGTATGTTACAGAAAATGAAAAGTCGGTCATGATTAAAGCGGCATAACAATTGCGATTTATGTCATTTAATCTAACATAGTGTCCATGAGTCACGCGGAACGTTTACAATGGTTACATGTGAGAAGACAGAGCACGACGGAAATGTTATTCCAATATGAAAGTAGTCTGCACGGAAATGAGCCGAGTAGGAATTAGAAAAGTTGTAGTGCCCCGTCCTGCTCAGTTCAACCGGATGAATCAAAACATCAACGGCATTCGAACTTAGCCATGCAATGGCTTGCTCGAAGTCCCGCTCAGTCGAGGCGACTCCTCGCATAGGTCGCTGGCTTCGGTAAACTTATCTCAGCTTGGCCTTCACGCTAATAATCGAAAGTTTCCAAATGCACAAGTAGGCTTGATAATAAAATAGGCGAATCCACATAGATAAGGAAATAATCCCAAGTTGGATCAAAAGGAGTTACAATATAGAAAGGTCACACGGTCGGCTTAGAAATGTTGCACGATGTGCTTTCAAAGTGATAATCGGTCCTTCTCTCGTGGCTTGGGAGAAGAAAAGTTGGTCTACGTCGCCCCAAGCTATGAACTTAGCATAAGTCATAGGCGTCGCACGTATAAATGCTTGATAAAGCATGCATTGTCCAATGTTTGGCTTAGCAAAAATGTCCCACAAATATGAATGCACGTTTCCACGGTGCAAGGGCTTGGCATAGCCTTGCTTGTCCCATGGGTTAAGTTGTATCGCACGATGGAGTTTAGCAAAAGTTATGTTAAGGGCTATCGAAGTAGTAGCAAGCACGGTCCCATGATTTCTACGGCTGGTTATAGCCACACAGTCCTACGGTCTCAAAGCTCGTCATATAAAGTATGACTTGGGCGGGTAGTGTCGCACAGAACACAAGTTGGCTTAAGGCACGATGACACGGACTTAGTGTTTTAAGGCACGAGCCACGGCTGGTTCAAATTGAGTTTGGGAAAAAGGGCTATCAAATAGTTGTTCCTGATTGAGTAAAATGATAGGACAACATGGAAGAATACTCGCGACCATGGGTCGTCGAGGCGGCCTCAATTACTAGAAGTTCTTAACATGGTCCTGAAAAGATGGTAACACTAGAAGAAGAATGACTGTAATAGACGGTAGTTCGAATCGAGTCTTGCATGGTCATTGGACAACTTGTTGACAAGAAAAAGTTTCCTTCGGACGGCAAACCTGGGGCCACAGGACCGTTCTGGCCTAGGGTGAAACACGGTATAGCCGAGCTAGAAGTATCGCTCAGGTTATTCGGGAACTTACACTGGGGCTCGCTTTGCACTGAAATGGTCGTCGAATTACAAAGCTATAAGTCCAAGTTTAGCTTGTGATACTAGTGACTATTTCATATAGATGAGTCGACATATTAGCGGCAATCTGCGTGTATACCTTTGGATTGAGTCGAGTATTGTGTGTACGGTACCAATGAGTTAAATCGAATGTGTGCACGAATTATAACACAATGTTTGGGCCTAAGATTTGGCCGCAACGAAGACACACGGAGTGCGACATCGAGTATTAAGTCGTTGATCTAGAGTTGCATAAGTTGGACATGAGTCGTCATCAAGTTAAGTCAGGAAGGGTCGTAAGGCAAAGTTGGTCAAGTGGTACTGAGTGCGACATCGAGTATTAAGTCGTTGATCTAGAGTTGCATAAGTTGGACTTGAGTCGTCATCAAGTTAAGTCAGGAAGGGTCGTAAGGCAAAGTTGGTCAAGTGGTACTGAGTGGCGAGGCACGGCCTCGATGTGGATACACAAATGGAGTTTATGGCATGACTAAGTGATTGAGTCTTAAAGTGTGTGCTGAAAGGCAAGCACGAGTTGATAAGTTGACGTTGTTGGCACGAGAAGGGTCTAGAGGCAAGTATAAGTAAGTTATTGGTACGATGACACGGTGATGGTCTTATAAGACACAAGTAGGCGAGACGTCTTTGTCCTAAAATCGATCCTAAGGCAAGAATAGAAAGACAATCATAAAGGGATTATGTTGCACAAAGTAAATGAACGTGCTGGTTTTGTATGGGTGGACGAGGAGCTCACTCCACCAGTACGATTGAGTACTGACATCCAACAGTTTTCATGTGCAGACACAGGTAGAAGCTCATTGGCGCATAGCTCGCTTGGATGCGTCGAGGCACGGAGTTCCTTGGCGCTTCGAGGCGTGAGGCCGCAATGGTGTCTGGACTTATATGGGACATAATGTATGGACATTGCCTATCTGAAGCATCCGCTGGCTCGTCAAGCTTTGTATTGATAAATGAGAGAGAGCAGAGCGACTTGTAACTTGAGAGAAGAGTGAGACTGAGTGATTGTAATCATGGTCTCGTGCCACTTTTGTAATCCTTATTCAATATCAATAAAGAACCTCTTTTGTTGACTTGTGTTTTGGTTATAACGTTTCGCTGGCATATTCAATGTTTCTGCTCCGGGACTTCTGTGCGACGCCTCCATCGCTAAGCCTGTAATCGGTCGTTATGGAACCCGTCTTGCGTGAGCGCAACCTAGGCTCACGCGGCATCATACCTTAGCGAGGACGATAGGTCCTATGGGACCGGGGCGTGACAATAGTCACCCATTTTTTGCTTATTTGGCTATAAATAGTCTTGGTTTTTTAGCAAACCAGAGGGCCAAAACCAGAATTATGTTGGAAATACGGTGTGACTCGAACCAGAGTTGGCCCATGAGGTGCAACATTGAATTGGGCCAATATGCCTTAAAAGAAAATTCTCATGTAAGGCCTGAACCAATTTCAATTATCTACACCTCATGATCCCACCTCCTACCCGATGTGGGACTAAATTACCAACATCATTTTTACCTCCTTTTTGAGCCCTCCTCAACCGGATAAAAGATACAATCCAACAATCTCCACCTTAGCTTATTTTCGCTAGCTGAATAACCTTAGCACCCTTGCTATATTTGTCCAATTTTGCTAGCCGCACAACCTTAGTACCCTTGCTACCTTTTGTTCGTTTCCGCCAGCCGAACAACTTTAGCACTCCTGCTACCTATATTCCTTCTCGATAGCCGAGCATGTAGGAGATCCAATATATTGTCATTTTGATCCGTTCGACAACAGAACCAAATCGACACGCTCATCCACACCACCATTGTGTGCCAACCAAAACGTCTTGCTCCACCTTGGACGTGTTAAACCTACCTTTGAAGTCAAATTCGTGTAGTTGCATATGCTCCTAACTCCACCTTGAGAAGAGAGCCCATATATTCGTGTATACACATGAACGTTCAGCATAATCTATCTCGAACCAATCAGAGCCACCCAAACTAGCCCTATAACTATGGGCTCTGATACCACTTGTTGAAAACGCGGTGTGACCTGAACCGGAGTTGGCCCATGAGGTGCGATATTGAATTGCACTCATATGCCTTAAAAGAGAATTCTCATCTAAGGCTTGAACCAATTCCAATTATCTACACCGCATGATCCCACCTTCTACGCGATGTGGGACTAAATTACCAACACCATTGCCACCCCATTTTTGAGCGCTCAACTGAAAACGAGGTACAATCCAACAAATCCAGACATCTATACTTTGCCCAACTAGTTCCTCAACACTTTGTGTATCTCGTCTTGTATACTTGACCTTCTCTACGAGAATTCTAAAGTGTTTTCCTTGGGTTTATTATGTTCTTGCTTCCTCTAATAAACATGCCATTGAAGAACACCGAAGTTGCTCTCACATAGACTTCCTGCAGTTCATATCTATGAAGAAGAAAACTTTGTATCATCCTTGCACTTAGTACCGGATCGTCAACGGAGTAAAGAAATCAGGTGCTGATTCGATCTCCATCGCTACACTCTTCAGAATCTTAAAAGCTTGTACTTAGAATTTTTTGTATTCGTTGTAATCGAAATTTTTTTATTTTTTTTACAAGTTTATTAAAGTTTCCTTTAAAAAAGTTGTACTTCTTTTCTTCTGAAAACACTGAAGCCATCTATAATGATTTGATATAATAATTCTACCCAACTACCCTCCAAAAATGTAAGTATAAAATAAAATACTCTAAATTATGATTTGAAGTTTTGGAGGAAATCAAAGGCTAAATAGTAATTCGATTCTTCTCTCTAAAACAATTAGAGGTATGGTAGGTTGTAGGATCACTTTCTCTGATATGTCTTAGATGTAGAAATTAAAGATTAACTAAGAAGCTTTTTACATTTCTAATGCTCATCCTCCAAGTGATTTCATTTTTTTTGGACTTTCTTAGATATTTTAAATGAGATAGCTGGGCTGTTAGTCGTTTGGGTTTCATGTCAGGCTAGGATCAACCCGGGTATTATCTAATACCGTCCCAAAACTAGATCTGGCCTAAAAATGATTCCAGTCCCACTATTTCTCAATCGTTAAAAAGGCCCGATCGAGTTACTTTTGGTTCCATCCAACAGGCATACAGGCTGGGCTTGACCCATTAGGCATCTCTACTCGAGCTATCTTGAGAAGCTGCCTCGCCTCACCAACTAGAACAATAGTAGAGACAAGGAGCTAGATTAAGAGTAGGGCTAATTAGTGTTTAGACCATGAGTATGTTCAATTGGAGAGTTTGGACCCTAAATAATTTTTTTCCCAATTATGCCCTTCATCCCAATGCATGGGAATGAAACTTTTCTATATAAAATGGATGGTACAACTAGAAAGATCGAACCCAAAAAAAACAAAAATTAAATCTAGGACGCAAACTTTCCAATGGGACATAATACGACTTAAACTTTAAGCTGGTATGAAATCCAGGATCTAAACTCTAATTAGCCCTTAAGATTATTACTAAAAATTACTACAAAAGTTACTCGAACGGTCCACTTTTATTTTATTTACAATTTTACCACTAAAAAATTTACTAAAGGACTGCCCACTACATAATGGACTGTCAAAATTGTTGACAATCCTAAATGAACATACACAATCCTGACAACATACAAGACGGTAGAAAAATTTTGTAAACCTGACTGGATCCAGGATTTATATTGTACTGTCAAAAATTGACAGTCTAGTATATTGGTAGGACTGTCAAAAATTATGACAATCCTTAAAAAAAAATTCATTTAGGAACTACATAGTGGACAGCCCTTTAGTAAAAAAATTTAAATTAAATAAAAAAGAATTGAAGTCTCAAATAACTTTTGTAGTACCTTTAAGTAATACTCAGGATTAACAACAATAGCATGCGGGAAAGAAGCAACTACAGTCTACAGCAGTAGAGCAGAGGAAGCATCAGCAAAAACCTGTGATAACATCATCATTGGTTAAAGAAGACAAGTTGCAACAACAGTGTTATGCAGTCCGGCTGGTCTGTCGACATAAGCAGAGGAATTTACAAGTACTTACTGCAACGACATAGGCAAGACGAGAAATATGTTCTTGCCGATGCCATCCAGGTCATAAATTTTACTGCTAGTCATAAACCCGTTTATAATCATTCTTTCTTGACAAACGTGGGTAACCAATATATAGTTTAAATATACTTATCGACAAGATTTCCATAACAATTTTGACAAAACTTTGAAACAAGTTTAAATGCGAAAAGAATGTCAACAAAAAATAACTACAAGATACAGTATAGTAAGAAAACTACATCAATTCTGTTTGTTTATTAACTGTTCAAGTTTCAATTCCATCGCTGATAATCTCGAGTTCTTCCATATAAGCAGTAAGTTTCTTGATATCATCTTCTTGTTTCTTCTTCGGAGCTTTGTCCTTGTAGCCTGTGGCATCCATTAACTGAGCCAAAGCTGACTGTCGTCTGCAAGCAATAACAGTGGTCAACGTCAGGAAGTACAAACTTGAAATGCAATAGAAGGAAGCACAGTTGAAACTCAAATGGAGATTGAACACTACTGTGAAAACAAAAAAACTACAACAACACAGCCTTTCTCCCAAATTTTTTGAAGTACACTATTAGGATCATTGGTTTCCATTAAGCTTGTTCACGGAGGGTGTTAAGGACCTATCAGTAAAGATTAGATCACTGCCAATGATCAGTGACCATCAGTGAAGGTTGCATTAGCTCATACAATTCCAGGTCAGCTTCTGCCTTTCCATGTCAGCTTTTGCCTGCCAATCAGCAACTACTGCCAGCTCTGTTAGCCAGATCATCCAGCCATTAGCTAGTTGCCAAGGTTAGTTCGGCCTAATAACTGAATTAGTGATTGTAACTTCCCACTGTATAAGGGAATAGAAAGGTGAGAGGAACATCAGATCTGAAGAAGTTTATTTTCCTCATATATTTTCCTTGCTAGCTTTCCTTTACAATTTCCTTTGAATTTCTTTCCAATGTCAGTTGTATCCTGCAATTTTCTTCAATAAGAAAACCCTAGTTTACTTCAAGTCTCCATTTACATTTTATTTACTGCAAGTTCTTCTCAATTTGATGTCAAACTCATTTCGAGCTCCACACATGGCTGGGCCGTTAGGTTGGGAACCTAACAATTGGTATCAGAGCCACTTTGATCCCGTGGCCGAGAGTAGTCAGGAGGGGAGCTCGAGCAGCTGTGGCTCCTGACGAGAAGAGGAACTCCTCTCTTTGTGTAACTTCCCACTATATAAGGGAATAGAGAGGTGAGAGGAACATCAGATCTGAAGAAGTTTATTTTCCTCGTATATCTTCCTTGCTAGCTTTCCTTTACAATTTCCTTTGAATTTCTTTCCAATGTCAGTTGTATCCTGCAATTTTCTTCAATAAGAAAACCCTAGTTTACTTCAAGTCTCCATTTACATTTTATTTACTGCAAGTTCTTCTCAATTTGATGTCAAACTCATTTCGAGCTCCACACATGGCTGGACCGTTAGGTTGGGAACCTAACAATTGGTATCAGAGCCACTTTGATCCGTGGCCGAGAGTAGTCAGGAGGGGAGCTCGAGCAGCTGTGGCTCCCGACGAGAAGAGGAACTCCTCTCTTTGGAAGGTAAGTTTAGTAATCTCTACAGTAAATTTTATCTATTGTACGAAGAGTTTGAGAAGTCGAGATCACGCGGAGGAGCGCCATTAGATCCCCAATTTTTGGCTTCTCTTCATTCACAAATTTCTTCGGCCATGGAACCACCGCCTCCGCCACCACCGGATCCGTACGGCTGCCACCAACTGTCACCGCCGATGTGGAACCAGCCGCAGATCTCTCCGCCAGTGCTGCAGTACCAACAACCGTCAACGTACTCACCACCGTCGGATCTATACAACTGCTATCAACCGCCGCAACTGTACTCGACCCGCCACCCAGTACACAATCCAGTTGACGCCGTTGTCAGGGTACTACCACCCTCCGCAGATCTCATCACCGCAACAACAATACCAATTTGCCCCATATGTGTATGACGAAATGCCGGTGAGGAGGGAAGCACCCAGGTGTCTTGTGCCTCGGTGTTTGATGAAATGCAAGGTATTCAAATGCAGCTTGTCGTCGAGGATTTAAAGCAGGGGCAACACCAACCAGTTGCAGCAGACAACATGTCCAACGAACCTGTTAATCCGATGGATAAGGCTCTTAGTTCAAAACTTGAAGCTACAAATGATGCGGACGAGTATGATCCTGATCAGCCCCTGTGGAACACTAACCATCCTAATGCATCGACTGATCCCTTACTGTTTCCTTTATCAAACATTAGAGATGATTTTTTATGTGATGTCAATTTTTATGTGAAGTCCAATGTTCCAGCTAGCCATATCCCTTACTGATATTCCAGGCATAATTGCAAAAACAAACAAGGATGATACTGCTTCCTTTGACAAGGTGTATGCAATAGCTAAAACCCAAGAACTGGGTCAGAGGTGCTTTCCAGTTGAGGAAAACATTAACCTTCAAAAGAATGGTTCTCTAAATCTAGTAGATGGGAACTGTAATTCTGCTCAACTAACTAAAGGCAACATGGTGTTTTATGATGCATCTGGTCAAGAGAGTTTATATACTGGTGACATCGTTGATGATGCAAATCAACTTCAACTTTCACTAGTAGCGTTTGAATTGGATGAACCTTACGTGGTTATAGCTCCACTGCCTATCCTCTCAAATGGGGCTAATGAAGTCACCAATGAGGCCCAACTGAAAGATACTAAAGAAAAGGGAAGGGTTAAGAATGATATCACTCTCATGCAAATTCCAATCACTCTCAGGCGCAAGGACTCCAGATATGTACTGTGGGATCCAGGAAAGTTCCAAAAGGAAAGGCAGAGCAAAATACATGTTGGTGATACTTCACAATTCCTTTCATCCAATAATGAAAGAACCAGAGTACTTGAACTGGTACCAACATGGGAAATCTGTAGAAAAACATAGGAAATCTGTAGAAATTCATTATGGAACTGGATCCATTGCTTGTTTCTTCAGTGGAGAGAGTGTCAAACTTGGTGACCTTGTTGTGAAGGAACACGATTCCATTAAAGCCACTAGTGAGCCTGGTATTACCTTCTTGATGGCAAAATTCGATGGTATACTTGGATTAGGATTCAAGGAAATTTCTGTTGGCAGTGTTGTTCCGGTGTGGTACAACATAGTTAACCAGGGGTTCATCAAAGACCCTGTTTTTTCTGCAGTGGTGTGGTATCCAGGTATTGCCATTGAGAGTGTGGTGAATGGAAGAATGGTATGGGATCCAGGTATATTCTCAACCTACAGCAATACCTATTCTTCTTGTTACAATCTGACAGCCAGTGACCAAGACCAAAATAACTCACTAAAGACTGCACAAGCTCATGGAGGCCTTTACCGTATACTAGCTATACTTACTATCAAGCATCAAATAATAGCGAGTATCAGGATACTCCAATTTTCAGTATCTAAGAGCATCACTATCCAGTGCAGTTCAGTTATTAGTGCAGTACCAAGTATCACTAGATTGCAGAATCAAGTCAATTTCAGTTCTATTCCCAGGTATCTAGCAGTATCCCTGCTGCCATAGCTCAGTATCAATGTTACTTTCAAGCATCAGTTAGTCAAGTAGTACATGAAAGGGAGGGAAGCAGTGTATATGTTGGTACAATCGAAGATTACTTATACTTTGACCTTGAGACAAGGTCAAAATAAGGGGAGGAGAATGTTAAGGACCTATCAGTAAAGATTAGATCACTGCCAATGATCAGTGACCATCAGTGAAGGTTGCATTAGCTCATACAATTCCAAGTCAGCTTCTGCCTTTCCATGCCAGCTTTTGCCTGCCAATCAGCAACTACTGCCAGCTCTGTTAGCCAGCTCATCCAGCCATTAGCTAGTTGCCAAGGTTAGTTCGGCCTAATAACTGAATTAGTGATTGTAACTTCCCATTATATAAGGGAATAGAGAGGTGAGAGGAACATCAGATATGAAGAAGTATATTTTCCTCATATATTTTCCTTGCTAGCTTTCCTTTACAATTTCCTTTGAATTTATTTCCAATGTCAGTTGTATCCTGCAATTTTCTTCAATAAGAAAACCCTAGTTTACTTCAAGTCTCCATTTACATTTTATTTACTGCAAGTTCTTCTCAATTTGATGTCAAACTCATTTCGAGCTCACACATGGCTGGGCCATTAGGTTGGGAACCTAACAGAGGGTCATGTTCTTTATAGCTTTAACAAAAGCCTTATCCATCCACCTTCTGCAACATTGCTACAGATGGACACCCCCACATGGTAACGCTTCAATTTATAGATATCCAACATCACGCAACCGTCCTCTTTATCTAGGATTGGGGCAATCAGTGAAAGCATAAGACATTAAGCACAGCTCACAAGTTATGTAAAACAAGAAAGTCCAATATAGAAAAAAAAACTGCTTCTGCCTGCTACAAACTCTGACAGCAGCACCATCAAGAAAAGTGCCCATCTTCAATCTTTTCCTTTATACATCACGCACAAATAAACATCTTGGGCATGGCTCGTGCATGGGCCACATGGGCATCATCAATTAGCCCACTTGCCAAAATGGTTCTCTCCAAAGCACATATGAGACAATCACATAAATATAAACCAACCAAACTCTCATCTCAAATCCAATATAGGACTAAATCTTGGGATTTCACAATTTCCCCACTCGATGACATGACGTCATTGTTGAAGCGTGTAAAAATGGTCCAGTCTCACTCCCATGGGGCCCAAATACACTACATAGCTGTAATAACAATAGTCACGCCCTAGCACAAGGTCCACTAGGAAAATGGTCCTCGCCCTCATGTGCATCATCACTTGGTCCACTTGCCAAAATAATCAAAGATCTAAAAACTTAAATTCATTGTGAGACATTAGATCTAAAAACTCAAATACAATCTAATCAAATTCTCATTCCATATAAGATTTGGTCCTGAATCTTCGGCTTCAGGAATCTCCCCAATGAAAAGATGTGACATCCTCGCCGCAGCATGGATAACAGTCTAGTTTCACCTCAGAAGGACACAATCACTAGGTAGCTCTGATACCATTTGTCCAGAACCACGAGCCCGCTAGACATGGCATGTATAGGTTCACGTGCATGATCATTTGGAAACGGTTAACCCATACACTCAAATATAACCAATAAAACCCCCAATCTCAAATTCATTGTGAGACCAAATCTGGGGGTTTCACAACCTCACCCCCCCCCCCCCCCAACTTCCAATAACAAAGTTATGGTTCGGACAAAAACATTTCACGATATGTAAATAACCCTTTATATAGTTGTCATTTATTTTGTAAAATAAGCTTTGCATATACTCCACAACCCCAAGACACAACAGCAGCCAGTCCTAAGAAATGCATCAGCTACTTGATTTTCTATAGTACTTTAGAATATGGAGACATGCTTTATGTATTTAGATATTCAATTCGTCGTCTAAACCCCTCCTTGACCTTTACCTACAATCAATGTTGTTAAACTCGCGCGTTAGATCGTGGGATCGTACGATCCTACGCGTTTTATACGGAGCTTCGAGGCACATTGGTGGCCGGCGCGGCGAGGAAACGCGTGGGATCTTACGATCCGTGTTACGATCCCACGAGTTTGTGACTTATGATTCATGTATGACATTTTTATATTAGGGTTGTTTTGGTTTTTAAGGTTACTTTTCTTATCTATGTTATATAAATAATATATAATATATATTAAATATAATTTTGTCTTTCTGGGTGGGATCTTACGATCCGTGTTACGATCCCACGAGTTACGATCGTTCACCCTTCGAACGATCCTTGGTAGTATCTCGAGTTTGACAACCTTGCCTACAATCTTACCACTCCAAACAACCCGTAAACATTCTTTGCACATGCATGCCAGTATTCCTATGCCTTCTGTATTCAACCAAAGCTACCTCTACCCCAACACCCATACACACCCTACTACCACCACCACAAATGAAACCCATTTCTTCACCAGTAGTATGTTCCGGTATTGCCACTCATCTATCAAACTTCTCATTTCAGCTAAGCAAACTTGATTGCCCAAATTTTGTCCAGGGTGGTGTTTTAAAATTTTCCTTCAGCTTCATGGGAACTTTACAAATCCAGAGTCTCAACTTCCACCGCCTTAGCTTAATTGTATAAAAAATCCTCAAGATCACCTTAATGAGGAATGATAATCCTAAATAACAGAAGAGGTAGCAGCTTGGTATTTGATAAAACATTTCATGTATATTTTCCTTCGTCCTACTAATTCTGAATCCTTTAGTCTCTAAAGTTTCTCTTTACATATCTACCTATGCTTTGATGTCTTCCCTCAAGTCATCACCAAAGATAGTATACTCGGCAAACAAGTACTTCAGAAAGGAAGGATCCCTTATTTTCTAAAGACTATAAATTCCTTGACGAAGACAGATTGAATTTACTTCTAACAACAGTTCCCTATAATAGGAACTCAACTTTAAGGATGTGCATCTTTAGCTAAACGGATGAGAAATTTCCGAAGATAGTAATACAGGGGTGCACATTTTGCTATATGGACAAATAAACATATGTAATTTAAGAATACCATACCATTTTATGGAATGGTTATTTTGTTCACTTGTTATCCAAGGCTCTTCTAATAATTAAAGAAAGCATCACAAAGTACATTGCAGGCAATTCAGATAGAACAATTATATCAAATAATATAAAAAGCAACCGGAACAAGCTGTGTTTGAACATACTTTTGTATTTCTTCTTTCTTTTTTCTGAGCTTATCACGTTCAGCTTCTGCATTAAGTGTTTCTCGTTGAAGATACATAGAAAGCTTTTCGTTCACAACATCAAATGCATACCCAGCTGGAGGCATGTCATCTTCACGCAGAACCTGCAAGAATTCCATCGAGATCAAATCAGTTCCTAAATGGTATTTTACAAAGAGATACAAGTAAACATCACCTATAAGATATAAATCTGGAGATCATGTACATCAAGCACAACATGGAAACCCTATAATTACTAGTGACAGTGCATGATCATAGCTCTAACATTCACATGGATAACCAACTCTATGTAATGAATACCAAATGCAAAACTCTTCAGCTCAATCATTAGAGGGAACGACGAGCAGTAAAAAACTCCATTACAGTTATGTGAGGTACCTACTACCTAGACACATGAGTTATCACAAATGCATGTTTCTCTTGTCAAGTTAAATTTAAATGCATGTTTCTCTGGACAAGCTGAAGAACCATAATGTATTGCATAAAAAAGTTCGATCAAGTTTGCTATAATGGATAGTTTACTCATGACTCTCAAGACAAATTATACCAGCCACTGGCGGAGCCAGCATATGCCTAGTGGGGTCATGTGACCCCACTCAATATATATATATATATATATATATATATATATATAATATACTTGTTTTCCAGTAACAATTTGATGTTTAACTTGTAGAAGCCAGTGACATAGACATAACCAAAAGAGGGATTTATATGTATATTTTAATTTTTATTATTAATTGTTATACTCCCAGCTACTTATATTACGAACGAGTAACAATTTGATGTTTTACTCGTTTTAAGCTGCAAGTAGCTAATTCATGCCATAAATTGTCCTTAATTGTTCTTAGATGGCAAGATTTAATTTGCTCTTACACGGAATGAAATTATTTTCTAGTATAACATTCTTCGAGTAAAAAATATGAAGTCAAAGTAAATTAATGGTTGGAAATGAAATTTTTTTAATCTTATTTTTCCTTGAGAAAAAATAATATTTAATGTTCATAAGATCCTAGGATGTCAAGGTCCATGACTAAAATGGTAGGATCCAAGTATAAATTTTAAGATACACCGAATCTCCTCGATCAAATGGTCAAAATTGATCAAAGATGTCTTGTATGACCTGACTGGAATGACACTAAAGTTTATGGTTCTGATTATATTGGGTTAGAGAATTAATGTACACTTTAATGCCAATCGTATTTTGAAATGAATAGAAAAAATGAGCAGCTACAATAGAAAAAACTAGAACAGACGACCAATGTTAGGTATAGAAAATAGGATTTGTGATTAATTTATGCAAAAAAAATTCTCTACATTTTTATAATTTTTTGAATGAAAAAAAAAATTTGCTGCCAATATGCAAATAAAGTTCTACATTATAAATATAGTTAAAGTCTAAACAAATTATCAATTCTTACAGGAGATATTTGACTTTGTTAAATCTGTCTCTTTCATTTCTTTCTAAACTTACCAAGGTACAAGATATTGGTGGCACAAGGTGAAAATAATTCATGATCATCGTCCAAGCCTTCTCCCAGAAGAATAGGGTCGATTATGGAGCCTAAGAAAGCTCCATAAAAGATTTCGAGCTGAAAATAGTTGAGATAGGAAAGATCCTATTATCTAATCAAATAAGATATCTAGTTGAGAAAGTAATTCATATTAACTTATTGAAATAAATATGGTTTTAAGTGTCTTATAGGAGAGATGCAGCTTGGGTCGAAACATGGATCATAGTATCCTTTTCTTCCATTATCTGATCGTTACAAATCCTGACTGTAGTTTAATTCATATCGGAAGGCCTTTCATGATCCTGGTCTAAAAGACCTATAAGATCTGTATCACAAACCATGATCATAATGACATTATTCGTGGCAAATAAAGGACCAAGGGGTTGATTACCATATGCTGCAAGGGATTCAAGAGACCATCTAGACTTGTTAGGTCATGTATAATCTAGCATCTCTTACATAAGGAAACGACCAAAGCCTATGTTAATATCGCTAGCCCAATGATTACTTTGAGTATTTTTATTATGATTATCGATTAAGTTTCTTGTTATAAAATCACTAACGTTGATGCAATAACTGAATGTTGTACATTTGTATCTCACATTATCTTTATTGGTTTTGTATCTCACATTATCTTTATTGGTGTCGGATACTACATACTTTTCTATCATCCACACTTATACTTCATGATAACTATATCATTGTTGGGTATGATACAGATACTAAGGTTGTGTTTGGTTCATTGTAATGTAATCGTAATCGTAGTGGAATTAGGTTTGTAGTGTAATTGAGTTTGTAATGTAATGAAATTATAATTACATTACTGTTTGGTTGAAACAAGTAATCAAACCATGTAATGTAATGTCAATTGCATTCATATGTTTAGTTTACCATGTAATGTAATTGTGTTTGTAACAGTGTTCTAAAAGGCGGGATTAGGCGGCGCCTAGATGCTGCCTAGGCGCTGGGCGGCGCGGTGGCGCCCAACTTTGGGCCGGAATCGGTCCCCAGGCGGGCCAGGAAGAAAGGCGGGCCTAGGCGGCCGCCTAGGCTCTCGAGGCGGTGGGGCGGCCGCCTAGGCGGACTTGCTCGTGGCAGTTGGGTGGCCGCCTAGGCGGATTCGAATTTTTTTGAAATTTTTTTTTTAAGTGTTCAGGACCCGCCCGAAACCCGAAACCCGAAACCCGAAAAGCTTCACCACAAAAACACGAGGAGAAGGAAGAAAAAAACAGCAGCAGCTTCACCACAAAAAAAAAAACAGCCGCAGCAGCAAAAGAAACAAGAGAAAGGAAGAAGCAGCAGCAGAGGAAGAAGGAGAAGCAGCAGGAGGAAAAGGAAGAGGTTAGGGTTCTCACTTTCATCTTCTCTTCTTCTCAATCTTCATCTTCTCTTCTCTTCTTCTTTCTTTTTCTTCTCCAGGCTCGACTCGAGCAGCATATTAGGGTTCCTTTTTTTTTTTTGATTTTCTTTCTTTCTCTCTTTCTCTTTCTCTTTCTCGAGACTCCTGCACAATTAATGAATAGAAATATATACACAAAGTTTTCTCAATTTTCTTTCTTTCTCTCTCTTTTTCTCCAGGCTTGAGTGAAGCTGTCACGTTGGAAGGCCCCTTTTTTTTCAAAGTGCAGTGTTCTCCACACTCCACAGTGCTGCTAGCCTGCTGCACCACACACAGTAAAGAATGAAAAAAAAATGTTAAAAGTTATGAAACAGAAAAATGTCTAGACAAATTAAATTGCAAATTATATTGCTTGCATTTTATATTATTTGCTTTCATTTTATATAACATATTTTATTGCGTGAAATAGAAAAATATCTGGAAGTGGATCTAATACGGCATCCTCTGACAATGTCAACGTTTCAAGTTCATCGGTGCTTCGGCGTTCCTCTACTGATATTGGATGGGAGTACGGTGCATTGGTTGATCCTAAAAATCTAGACAAATTAAAATGCAAATTATGTGGCAAAATTTGTTCTGGAGGAATTTATAGGATCAAACAACATATAAGTCATATTAAGGAAAAATGTGGCTTCATGCCCGAGATCTACGAAAGAAGATCAAGATAAATGCAAGGCGGCTATTGAAGCTAGCAAAGTCAAGAAGAAGGAGAGAGAAAAACAAGAGAGAAAGCAAAGGGAAGGAAGGGAAGAGGTAACAAATTGAAGATCAAGATGAAGAAGAAGAAATTGAAATTGTGGGATCAAGAAAAAGACCACATTTTCTTGGAGCTATGGATAAATGGGCTACATCCATCAATCTGTATCCCGATAGTGGGACAAATCCGGCAAAGAGGCTAAGACAACAAAATATGAATGAGACATTATTTAAAGAAAAGACGGAAGCTGTGCATCAATATTTGGCTAAGTGGGTGTATGAGGCCGGCATACCTTTCCATGCTATTACCCTTGCTAGTTTTGATCGATTTATTGAAGCGGTTGGTCAATTCGGTCAAGGTTATCGGAAGCCAAGCCAATATAGTGAGGGGAACCACTTTTGAAGAAAGAGATGGAGAAAACTAAAGAGTCACTCAAGAAGCATGAAAAAAAATGGAAAAGTGGTTGTTCAGTTATGACCGACGCTTGGACCGACCGTAGAGGAGGAGTATCATGAACATGTGCGTCAATTGTATTGAAGGTATGATGTTTTTTTTGCTTAATGGTAAATTTCATATATTTTTTGCTTAATGGTAAAATTCATATATTTTTGCTTAATGGTAAAATTCTATATTTTTTTCTTAAGGTACAAGTTTTCATTCTTCACAAGAAGCTTCAATAGATGCACACACTGGAGAATATATTCCATTATGTTGACAAGTGCATTGAAGAAGAAACTGGGCCAAAAGTGTAGTTCAAGTTGTGACGGATAATGCGTCGAACAACATGGCGGCCGCCAAGTTATTGAAGGAGAAGAGGCCTACTATTTTCTGGACCTCGTGTGCCACTCACACAATAGATCTTATGCTTGAAGGGATTGCTAAAATTTCGAAGTTCAGAGATGTGATCGACAAAGCAAAGGCATTCACAGTGTTCATTATTCTCATCATAGGACATTGGCTATGATGAGAAAATATACAAAAAGACGTGACATAGTGAGACCAGGTGTGACTCGATTTGCAACGGCATTCTTGACTTTGCAAAGTACGTTTGAGAAGAAGCATCAATTTCATGCAATGGTGGGTTCTTCTGATTGGGAATCAAGCAAATTGTGTCATGGTACCGCAAAAGGAAAGAAAGCATATGCCATTGTGGTAAGTGCAAGCTTTTGGTTGGGTTGTAGCACTATGCTTGCGATTGTTTGCTCCATTAGTCAAGTTACTTAGATTGACCGATGGAGATAAGAAGCCATCAATGGGTTTTATTTACGGGGAGCTCAAACAAATAAGAGAACAAGAAAGATTGTGTTTCAAAACAATGAGATGAGCTATAGGCCGATCATTGAAATCATCGATTCAAAAGCCACCGGCCGTCTTGATAGCCCCTTGCATTTGGCGGGCTACTTACTAAATCCTTATTATGCATATAAGGATACTAGTAGCTTTGATGATCCAACACTTAATGATGGTCTTATACAATGTGTTGAGACTTTCTTTTCCGACGATTTGGACATGCAAGATCGAATCATGAATGAGGAGCTAGGAAGATACAAGATGAGAGGGTTCATTTGGAAGAGCCTTAGCACTAAAAGGAGTACAAACAATGATGACAAGTATAATCCAGGTATAATTATTTAAAAATGTTTGTCTTAAGTTTCATTGAAATTTATTTGCTACTAATTTACTTTGATCAATAGTACTTTGGTGGTCAAAACTATGGAGGTTCTACTCCAACTTGTTGAAAATTGCAAAAAGAATTCTAGCTTTAACAACTAGTTCTTCCGGATGTGAGAGAAATTGGAGCACTTTGAAGGGGTAAGTTTAATATAATTATAATTAGTTCTTTAAACAACTAGATCTTCCTTGCAATATCTAACTTTGTAGTTTTTTTTTATGTAGATACATACAAAGAAGAGAAATAGGCTAGATGTGGAAAGGTTGAACAATCTAGTCTATGTGCAATTTAATGCAAAACTTATAAACAAGAAGAAAAGAGAAGTGGCAGATGATGTACTACATTCTAGTGAGCCAATCCATACTCAAGGATGGGTTGTAGAGGGTGGAGATGATGATGAAGATGATAGTGGACCACATGAGGGACTACTTGGGCAATGGTTGGACGAGCATCGGGTGTGGACGACTACTTACAACTAGAAGAAGTAGCAGAAATGTCGTGCCAGAACAAGTTGAATCAGAAACCGAAGATGAAGGAGATGAGGACATTGAGTGTGAATCTGATGGCCCTTCTTTGGCTTTTGTTGATTATGAAAATGAAGAAGGGGATCCATGCCGACGACACTTAGAAGAAAGAGAGGAGATATTCTTATTTTGTTGCTATAATATTGTTAGCTACTTGAATTATGTTTGAACTTGTAGTCTTGTCTATGTTGTCTTGAACTATGAATTTGACTTTGTTTACTTATTATGAGAAATTTAAATTTGGAGTATAATTTTCACTTTAGCATATTTTAATTCCTATATTTTGCGGTGACCGCCTAATATTAGAAGGCCGCCTAGGCGCTAGGCGGTTGGTGGCCGCCGCCTACCGCCTAGCGCCTTTTACAACCTTGGTTTGTAATATAATATATTTTTTAAAATACAACATAAAATAAACAAGAAAATCAATTAAAAAAATAAAAGAAAAGAAAAGAAAAAAAATTAAAAAATAAATAAATAAAGGAAAAAAGTTGTCCTTCTGCTAAAAATGACCAAAAACAAAAAAAAGACCAAAAATGACAAACGAAAAAAAACAGAAAAAAAACAAACCAAAAACAAAGAACGCGATCAAATTGGAAAACGACCAAAAACGAAAAAAAAGACCAAATGATCAAAAACGACAAAAAAGGAAAAAACCCATCAAAAATGAAAAAAAAAACGATTAAAAACGACCAAAAACAAAAAAAGACCAAAAATGGAAAAAAAAAAAAAGAGACTAAAAACGAAAAAAATGACGAACAAAAAAAGTTCAAAAAATGACAACCACAAAAGAACAAAAACGAGCAAAAAAGACAAAATGACAAAAACAAAAAAAAGGACAAAAAGGATCAAAAACGACAACAAAAACCGATCAAAAACTACAAAAAAATGAACAAAGCGAACAAAAACAAAAAAAAGACAAAAAAGGATCAAAATGACAAAAAAAAAGATCAAAAATGACCAAAAAAGATTAAAAACGAGCAAAAAAGGAACAAAAACAGTCACAAAACGATAAAAAGAGCAAAAATAACAAAAATCAAAAACAAAAATGACCAAAATCGAGCAAAACGACAAAAAAGGTGCAAAAGACCAAAAAATGAGCAAAAAATGGCCAAAAAACTAACCAAAACAACAAAAAATGATTAAAAAAAATTGAAAAAAATGACCAACAAAAACGACCAAAAACGATTTAAAAGAAAGTGCAAAAAAGAGCAGAAAGAAGAAAGAAGAAGAAGAGAAGAAAACGAAAAAAATGCAAAAAAAAAAAAAGGTCCAAAACTGCAAAAAAATATGCCAAATCGACCAAAAAAAAATGATTAAAAATTTGCAAAAAACGACCAAAAATGATAAAAACATGCAAAAAATGGTCAAAATCGACAAAAAGAGCAAAACCAGCAAAAAAAAAATAAAAAAACGAGAGAAAAACGACCAAAAATAAGCAAAAAATGGCAAAAAGAAGGAGAAAAAAAAAAAAAAAAAAAACCGCCACCAAAAATGAACTAAAACGAGCAAAAATGAACAAAAACAAAAAAACCGAGCAAAAACGACCAAAACGAAAAAAAGAAAAAAAATGAGCAAAAACGACCAAATTACTTCGTACTAAACGTCCTCTTAAGTTGTAATGTAATCGCGATTACATAAATTTTATGACATAATTGGTTTTCAAGAAACTGATGTAATGTAATCAAACTTACAATCGCGATTACATTACATCTATTTTTTTGTCCAATCAAACATGCGAGTTAGATTGACAACGTAATGCCAATTACATTACGTTGTCCAATCATGCAAACCAAAGTGGCCCTAACTTGCTTTTATGTATATTGTTTTGTTTGTCTAACTTTTAATTTACAAAAAAATAATTCGAATAATTTGAAGCAAGATTAGTCATGGATGCCATTGTATAAACCATGTTATGCCAAAGATATAAGAACTCAAGTTGCATCGAAGTCAACTTCAAGACGGAAAGTTACGAAGATACACAGACTCGAGTCGTATCAAGTCGACTCGAAGATGGAAAGCTATGAAGATGCACAAGTTCGGATCTAAAGTCAAAAGTCCATCAAAGATGAACAAACTTGAAGAAGTCAAGCTATTTGAATGATCAATATACTCAAGTCAATTTTGTATGTTTTCTTTATTATGGTGTAATATTATGGTGTAAGTTGAGCTATCCTAGGTAAAGGATGCAACTCAAGTTTTAGAAAGACCTAGGTTACAACCCATGCAAACCAGACATCCTTCCCTTCATCCAAAAACTAAATCCTGACAAAATTACTCCTCAATAGTACATTGCGTTGTCCCTATTTCAAATTAGAAAATCTTTGTGCCAAAAATTTGCTATAACAATACACTGGCAGTATACTGTCAATATCAGTAGAGTGGCATCCTCATGCTAGCACGTTTTTCTCTTAACCAATACACACCGGTAGTATACTGTCAGTGGGCTGCCGGTATACTGCCTACATTGATTTTCCTCTATGTAACACTGCAATGGCTATAAACAACGGCTATACTTACAGCCATTACTATTGCATCGGTATATAGACAAGTATAGTGATGCTACAGTAATGACTATTTTGAGCAACCACTTGCAATGATAAAAAACAATTGAATGTCCTCACTAATTCCAACTTCTTGGAGCCTAAACTTGCAATTTTCCTACTCCTAACATTTCTACATTCAAGAGCTTTTATTTACCAATACTTGTGATAGTGTTTCTTGAGTTGTAATTGAAATCTTCAATTATTGTAAGATCGCTCATCTTTCTTGAAAGAGATTCAAGTCCTTAAGCCTTTGGATCAAAATTTGTATTGAAATCGTATTGAAGTCGACGAGGCATTCGGATCAAAGCTCGTACGTATGAAGTTGGCATGTCCTTTGGATTAAAGCTCGCAAGTGTAACTATTTTCATAATAGTGAATTAAATTCAGAGAGAGTTCGGAAATCGAAGTGCCTCAAGGAGGATACCAGGATACATCGAATGTTTGTATTCTTGCATTACTTTTAATTACTAATTAGCATAATTTTAATTATGTTTAAATTTGTTAAAACCCTATTCCCCCAACCCCCCCCCCCCTTTATGGTGCTTTCAAATACGTTATAGTAATTTAGGTCTTTAAATCTTGATTCAACTTTGAATTTTTCCCATCTTGACTTAAATGCATTCTACATGGGTATGGCTTTTGCATGATGCTTCAATCATGGTTCTAGACCACTCTATGAGCTTGACTGCCAAGTTGGTCACAAAACTATGGAAAATGCCAATCTTCCTAACTAATGCTAAAGTCATTATCTGAATCATCTTAATTGGCATACTTGTTCAAACTGGTTTTTTTAAAAATCACAAGATTGATGTATTTATGACGTTAAAACATTTTTCCAAGTATATTGTTTTAATCAAGGTTCAAATGAGTATCTATTATTAAAGAAGGCTTAAATTTGTGTCAGTTTAAACCCTGTATATGACTCTAGGTAAAGGTAGTTTTGGCTTCCGACTATTTCACCACTCAAATCTCCATGCTCATATCCAATTTGGCGAGCAACTTCGTGAATCTAGCAAGCGCGACCCAACGATGGTCAAGATCTCTTTGTCAAAGACAAATGACCCTGGAGAGTTTATCAATCGACAATAACTGCATTGACTATATTTGCCTCCACCATGACAATCGAGCCTATATCAAGATTTCTCTATGACAATCGTTTCTCTAACAATGTGCGTAAGGCGTATCCTTTAGCTGCAATGGTCCCTCCACCTCCGACCGACGGTGCTTGTGAGGTAAGAACGGGAGGATAAGGTGAAATAGAGAGAGGGGTTTTGTTTGGTTGCATTTCAAGTCCGAATAAAATTATATGTGGTTGGCAAGAAAGTCAAAATTGTCAAGGATATCCTTGACTTTTTACATGCTTATTGCCGTTGTTAACCGTTTTTAGGTCTTCTAGCAAAAAGTGGAACTTAAGGGGAGCCCTATCTCATGTTTCTAGGGTTTAAGTGTCCATGGCTAACCTTCAAGGAGTTTATAAGCCTTTGACATGAAAACATTGATTAGTGTAATTGATTACATATTGTACTCATGTCATAGCATACTCTACAAATATACTATTTGATATTATACTAAAATAATTAAAATCATTCAGCAGATGTAATGAACTTCCATTCATTTTAGATGTCATGTTTAGCTTTTTTTTTTAATATACTTCATTTCTCTATTTAAGTTTAACTAGTAAACAGTGAGTGTTATCACAATAATTAAGTGGCCCAGCAAACGATCTTAATTTCTTTTTAGTTTGTTTAACAACGTAATAATTAAATTATGGTGCCATAACAAATCAAGAACTAATAGTATCACTCCTTTGATATTCATTTTATTGAAAGATTTATAGTTCGCACTATCCGCCAATACTGATACATATCGGTTTTGATGTCCCAATACGATACCGACCACTACCAATACTAACCAATACCGACGTTGGGGTCCCTTTCCCTATCAATTCAATTTGGCATTGAAAAATTGAAGAAAAATAATAGAACACTGGAAAATAGTGTGAACACAATGATTCAGTTGTGTCGAGGATTGACAATACTACATTGTGTATATAAGATTCCTTATCGATAAAGTATAACCATTACGATTTGTCGAAGTTGTATATATGTAAACTCGCAATATTCATCCATATTAATATTATTCCATTCAGAACTATTTATTGTAGTTGTCCTATATCTAAAGGCAAGCAAATAAACACTAGTACATATTTGAAGTAGAATATTATTTTATTTAAAACTAACAAGAAACAACATATAATATAAAATTATGTCTAACGTATCAAACAGTTTTTAGATTTTTAAAGTACTTGGTATAATTTTTGGCTTTCCGGAACAAAAAAATTGCATATTCTGATCCAAAACTGCCAAATTCGCTGATACCGATAGTGATACCAACGATCCGAAATCAATTCTGGTACTAATATTTTGAACCTTAGCATATATGTTGCACGGAGTCATGGACACGGAAAATTGGTGTCCTTATCCATAGTTTATGTACCCATATCTGTTTCTCTAATCATGCAACATAGGTGACTACTCTTATATGTAGTTGAAATTTATGTATCCTGTATCATCCATATCGTGTCGTTATTTGTATCCGTGTCGATTTCGTTCAACATAGAATACCACACTACACGAATAAGAATGTAATTATATCTAAACTTAACATCTTTTTGATGTTCTATAAGATTTCTAAATATTTAAAGTGTTCAAACCTGGAACTACAAAGCTTCAGTACATGAGATAACCAAAGCTGAGTATTATAGCCTTTTTTCTATGTTTGTAAGTTTACATATTCTATTACTAATGAAAAAAAAGATCCCAGGATTGTGTAAACTGAAGTTAGTTTGCAATGGGCATGGCATCCTCATTTGACACACAAAAATGAATATGCTGGATTCAGCCTCGTATCCTGAGTGTCTTTTATGCAATACATTATGGTTCTATACTTCTAATCTAGGTTGAATGGATACTCCTCTAGAGGATCTCATCTGTGTGTGTATCCAACATGATGGTTTATTGACAGTAATGACGGATACAGCTCGTTTATGTCTAGGCAGGCTCCAGTAGATAAGTTATGATATGCATCGGGCTTGCAATTTTGGAAAGAAGGGGTGGAGTTGGAGCCATACAACATACAGCCGCAGTCTGCTTCCATATCTACTGCTTCAAGGATTGATCACACCCAGAAAATGTTCACCAGCAAATGCTAGTAGTGCCACGGCTGCAATTCATTGAGGTGTTCAAATCTGCAGCTCTTCCAAAAAGGTGCTAGAGTCCAAGGAGTCAGCATGCTGCTGGAGCCAAGGAGGCCAGGACAATAACTACCCCGATGACATCTTTATAGTTCATGAAGACTACAATCAGATCCCGCCCCGTCTGTAGTCGCAACCACCAAACATGAAAGATTCATGTTTCGGCAATAACGGCTTTATTCTATTCACGAATGTCAGCTTTGCCTATATGGCCATATATAAGCCTTTCCCAGCTCACGAACATATGAGCCACCTGTGTTGAATAATATAAATATTAACCCTTAACCTTCACAAACACTCTAGAGTTTTGGTGTAAGGGGAAGAGACTTGAAATGGTACCAGTGGAATGGGAAGAGAGTTGAAATGGTACCAGAGCAACATGGGTTTGGATCTCATGGAGGCACGGATTTCAAAAAAAAAAAAAAAAAAAAGCAATACCGCTGCATGAATCCAGCTCTCGACCCATGAAATGGGCTTTCGACCTGCGGGTCCATGTTGAATAATAGAAATATTAAAATTTACCAACACCAGAGTTTTGGCATAAAGGCATGAGTTTAACACCGACTACACAAACTTCACAATAAAGCATTTAGGTCATCCTTTAACACCAACTGTAGTTGCTTGTTCTAATCTTATACTGAGTGTTCAAGTGTAAGAAAATTCCCTCCCATTTTTTTCTTTTTGTAATCAAGGCATGGTCCAAGTGAGATAGGTTGTAAGGCATGGTGATCGAATCAAAAGTATCTGATGAGGTAGGATACACAGCTGGCATATAATCATATTAGTGTAATTAGTGACAGAAGGTACCAGACATGAAGGCTCCAAAAGCTAAAAATAAATATGGGAAGTGACTGTAAACCCTGAGACATAGCTAAATACTCTCCCTAGCTTGCATTCTATTCCCCCCAGGCTAATTAAATGAGCATAGCTTGCAATGATATAGGACCAAAATACAATTCACCAGCTCCCGTGTGCACTTAACTTCGTACTAGAACCTCCAGTTGGGAGGAAAATTTTCATAACATGTCATGGGTAAGGATATTTCAAGTTTTTTTCAGAGTTATTAGATTTGTTAGTGTCTATCGTTGGTTTTGTTACCCGTGTTAGTTTGTTTGTTAGTGGTAGAAAATCATTGTCGTTGCATTCCATCCCTATATAAAGAAGAGATGGTAGTATGTTATGCAGATTAATAAATTCTCCTTATCCTATTGTCTTCCTATCGCGTATCCTATGTTGTACTTGGCGCTAGGTGAGGCGAGGCGACAGGCCACCCGTCTCGCCTAGGCGCCCCAGGATCCGCTGCTCTTGAATCAAAAAATTATGCATTTATGTATATAATAAATATGTAGTAAACTAATTAGCAATAAACTTTAACCAATAAACATAAAAGTAATATAAGAAGCCAAAAAGATGAAATAATCAATGTTCAACATCAAGTAAAGATAGTAAGTATAGTTGGACGGCCCTAGGCAGGTCATTTTTTTCCCTGGGCGACCCTAGGCGGGCACCTAGGCGAGCATCGCCTCACCCAGGAAATTTTCCCCGGTCGAGGCGAGTCCTCTCCAACCTGCGTGCTTAGACCGCCTAGGCGCGCCTAGGCGTCGCCTGTGACAACATAGCTCGTATCCCTTCTCCTTGGACTTCTCCCATAAAATTCTCTAAATTCTTCCACGTTCCTCTCTATTATTCTTTTACTAGGACCGAAAATATTTGGTATCAGAGAGGCATGGAGCAAATGTTGGGATGGACATTGGTGAATGATGTATTTTCTCTACTGGCCGGTTAAGAGAGAGTGCTCAAAGAGATGAGCACATCTTCTGGACAATGATTTCTCACTTTGATAAACTCTTGGTCTTGAGCAGGGCATCAAAGCGAGGCATGAAACAAAGGTTGTGATGGACGATTGGTGTATGATGTATGTTACCTAGTTGTCGGGTTAAGAGAGAATGTTCAAAGAGATGCCACATGTTCTGAGCAGTGTTTTAAAAGGCGTGAGGCGCTAGGGTCTCTAGAGCCTAAGCACGAGGCACACATTTTTAGAATTTTTAAATAATACAGTTCCAAATAATCAAACTTGTATCATGTCTAATCAATTCATAAACAATTAAAATAGTAACAAAAGGAGTACATAAAAAATATAAATATAACAACTAACATTAAACCATTCGTCAAAACACGAAAGAAACTACCACGAGTTCATAATAATATGAAACTGCCAAAACCTTAAAATTATCATTATATATAATATCATTTCTATCACCAACAGTACCAACTGATTTGTATCATTTATCATCATCCATCAATGCAGAGCCTATTAATTGCAATTGAAAGAATGTTTGTACTTTGTATCCTTGAAGAGCCACTTGTTTAACAATATTTTCCAACAAAATCTTTTGTTGATTGACTTTATAAAATCAAAAATCATGGTAGAAAACCCATTAATTACAATCGAAAGTTTAGTTGAATTATTCTATAAGTACTAAAATAATATAACATATCTATTACAAAAAGAATAAAAAATAAAAGGCACTAGATTAATAAGCCTCGTGTCTTGTGTCCCTCAAAGATAGTTGTGAGCCGCATGAGGTGCATACCTTAGTCACACCTAGGTGAATGAGCCTCGCGTCATAGAAAATGAGGCTCGAGGGTGAGCCTCGGGCCTCAAGCGCGCTTAGGCACGAACCTCACTGGCTTTAAAACGGTTCTGAACAATGATGTCACTTAAATAAATTTTGGGTCTTGTGCATAGAGAAGATTTAGTAAATCTTCCTCAACACCATTCCAGTAGAACCATTAGAGGTCCTACTGTGATGAGTGAAGAACTCTTGGCTGGAAGAGATGATGATGATAATGTTATTGACGAGCAAGGAACAATGAAAATAGAAGCTAGAAAGAAAAACATATTGATGATGCAGAACCAACCATCTTCCTTCATGTAATCACTGGAACCTAAGATCCAAAAACTATGTGAGCCAGCTCAAGGCATCGAATGGCGGTCCCAATACCCATCAGGGAGCCCACTAACAGAAAACTAACAGCAACTTCATGATTTGGATACAACTGAAGAGGTCCAAAAAGTCATCAAGCAGATCATGGACATGTCACTTTCTTGAAACTATTTTATCTGATGGGTGCAGAAGATAAAAAAAAATCATATCAAGTGATGAAAGATAGTTTGTCGCAGCAGACAATTGAAGAATGTTTCCATGCTTGTAGGGATCCTTGCGACATACAACCAGTTCGATTCAAAGGAAGATATGTCAAGAAGAAGTATCCTGAATTTAGCCTCGAGGGCAATGACACGTTGAACAGGGGAGGAATGACATGGGTAGGGATATTTTGAGTTTGTTTGGGCAAGCCAGTGCTGCAAGGCACCGCTTACGCAGGTTCTGGAGGGATATTTTGAGTTTGTTATTTAGGGATAATTTTATAGTTGGTTTAATGGTCAATTTGCTGGTTCGTTTTATAGTGTAACTATCCTTAGTTTGTTAGCGTTTATGCTTGGTTAGTGTTACCCATGTGATTTTGTTCATTAGTGGTAGAAAATCATAGTTTCTGCATTCCATCTCTATATAAAGAGATCGTAGTAAGTTAATCCAGGCATGTCAAGAAATTAATAAAAATTCCTTTCCCCTGTTGCCTATTAATATGCTAACTCTTCTCCTTGCACTTTTCCTCTAAAATTCTCTAAATTCTTTTGTTTTGTATTTATTTCTTTTTGACTGTTACCCTTAACATAGTAACTACATTAACTTGAGAAATTAATGAAGAGTTCATCATATACCAAAAGGATGACAGTATGTTCTTCCATTTTGGAGGATCTAAAACAACCAGATGCACTCCTAGTAATCGTACATCCTTGTTATAATAAATTAAACTAGCACATTATACATACAGCTCAATTGAACAAGTCGAATAGCAAGGTTTCAGCTAAAAATAATCATCTTAAAGATCAACTTATATGACTACACATGAATGTTGACCAGGTTTTCTTTTCTTTGCTGATTCCTCTCAATGAAATTTGCCTGTTGCACTAAGTTACTTACGGATGTACGCAAACAGCTTCCCAAACATAACTTCTACCAGTGGTACCAAAGCTGCAACGGCCATCTGTCCGTTGCTGACTTTAAATCAAAGGATAAGATATGCATTTCGCCAACCAAGCCCTCCAAAGGTGAATTGATGAACAGGGGAGACTATAAAAAAGAATGGGGTGGCGTATACTGTGGCTTAGAATGAAAGGTGGTTAATATAGCTTAGTTCAAATGATCAGCTTCAATGGAATCGGACGAACACATCTCATAGTGCAGGGCACCGGCCAATCCATATAAGTAATATAATATGATTTCGCCGCGGATTGCTGACCAAATCTACCTCAGCTCGATAAAAGCCCAACTCAACTCGATAAAAGCTCGAGTCAGCTTCACTAATGAGCCAAGCTTGTACATGCAAATGAGCTCGCTTTCCTTGCCGAGTCTAGCTTGAAAATAAGAAGGTCGAGTCTCGACTCAAGGTCCAATGGGCTTTTTCCTCTATATTGCATGTCCAATACAATCAGCTTAACTCATGAACAAGCTCGACTTGAGAAGAAGCTATTGCTAGTGTTGGTATTCAAGTCCAACCCATGGCCAAATGGGATATTTCTACGTTCGAGCCAAGCTGCCCGTGAGCATAGTCAACCAAAAGCTTGAACACTGTTTTGAAGCTCGTAAGCAAGCTCGGACTCAGCCCTGAAACTCGAAGTGCAAGCTCACGCCATAAAAGAGCTGACCTTGAATATGCCAAGCTGGAATCTGCTTGGAAATGTGTTCGCAGCCTAAACCAACTCAACTATATGTAATTAGTTCAAGGTAAAAACGAGAATATTTCCAAGTCATTGATAATTGGGTTGTTATTTGGTGACAAAATAAAAAGGTAGATAATCATCCCAGACAAGTTCTGGCATGGAGGGTAATGGAGGCCTTATGGAGAAGTTCTACAAAGCAAACAAAAAATGAGAGAATAACAGTACCTTTATAGATGACAAGGAGGCAAGAGTTACAATCTCAAAATCATATCTTTGAATTAAGTCAGCAACATCTTCTGTTCGGCAAAGTGCAAAAGCTAGACGTCTAAAAGGAAGGAGAAAGAAATTTTCCATTCAGAATCAGCACAAGTCTTCAAAAATAAACTTATTGAATAAATAGATATATACCTTTCAATTTTGTCACTTGTTGGGCGGAGTGATCTAAGTTTCCTCACTGCACCAACAATAGTCTCCATGTCACTTTCAATGTTTTCATTTGTCCATTCCTGCAAATGAGATTAGAATGATGGAAAAAAATTAACGCATGAAAGATTGACAAGTCTTAAATTCTATAACAAATATACCTCTACAACAGATGGATACTCTGATATCATTATCGATTCTTTAGTCTGAATTTTTCCTTTGGCCTGGGGAAGGCGCTGCCACAGTTCCTCCGTAACAAATGGCATGAATGGGTGTAGTAGACGTAACCCAATATCCAAACATAGCCAAAGAGCATCCCTAGAGGCTGCTCTTTCAGATTTATACTCTGAGTCCGTAAAGAAGTAAGGCTTAATAGCTTCAATAAATACATCGCAAAGCTGAAATTGCCACCAAGATATACTGCAGTTGATGCATCGGAGAATTTATATGCTTCAAATGATGTCACAGTTCTCGCTATAGCTTTATTCAGAACAGATAGTATCCACTTGCAGATGGATGGCATTTGATTTATTACAATAACAGATGGAGGAGAATAATCATCTCCTAACTTGCTCATAGCAAAGCGTATAGCATTCCACAACTTGTTACACCACTGTCGATACCCGACCACCCTTAAAACATCTAAGTTTATCTTATCAGACTGAGAAAAACAAAATAATGGATTAGTTTACAATTTGATAGTAAGATGAGCAAAAGAATAAATTAACTGGGTGCAGAATCCAACCTGGGCAGTATAAGAGATGAGGGCAAAACGGAGGGCATCTGCACCACATTCAGCAATACCATTTGGGAAGTCTTTTACCTGCCCTTGTTTGGCAATGACCAGTTCATTAGGATCCAAATTACCCTCCTCCAAGCGTTTGTGGAGGCCTTCTAGTGATATACCGTTTATTACTTCAAGCGGATCAATAACATTACCTAGGGATTTGGACATTTTACGGCCATGTGCATCACGAATCATCGGATGCAAGTAAACCTGAAGAGAGAGATTTTAGCAACTCCTTTTGACCTCTAAATATAAATAGGGCAAGGACAGTTGAATAACAATATCAGTCACCATGCCAGTTCATGCCATGAACAAACAAGACTGAAACAGTTCATCACCTGTAGCTATAGACGTCTATAGAGCATAGAATACAACTTAATGAAAGCATGATCATGCATACTTATCAGAATATTGCGTAAAACAAACTATGAGAGCTGTTAATGGGAGGGGAACTTTTCATTCATAGTTCAGACCTTAGGGGATCTAAGAAACAATAAAATAAATCCTTTCTCCAAAACTGTTGGGGTCAGCTAAATCAATCCTTCTCTTCCATTCTACTCCACCGAGGTCCATCTCCTCTCTAACATTAACAAGAGTCATTTTTCACTGCCTCAGTACAAGTTCGCCTAGTCTGCTCCTGGTTTTAGCAGCTCGTTTAACTAAGATTACAACTGTATAAGCTCTCCACACCACCGGGAATCTACTGCTTCCTGCTGCACATGCCTAACTATTTCAGAAATTTCCCCACATCTTATACTCTATTTAATTCAAACTTAACTTCCAACAAAAGCAATAATTTATTATCTTGTGATTTAATATGCTACAACTCATCCATCTCACCTCTCTTATATCAGCTAGCTCTAGCTGTTGGACTTTCTAATTGTCCTACACTCCCAGCCCTAAAGTGTGACTATTTTAAAGCAGTTGTATTTCGGATTTTGCTTTCACTTGTAAGGGTATCTTACAATCACAAATCACTCTAGAAGCCATCATTCACTACAAGCATTCCACTTTACTTCTAAGCATGGCTCCTTTACTACTATGTGTGGTTCCTTTACTTCTATGCAGGTTTCCTGATGGCAGATGGTGGTCACATAGCAGTTAGGATGTCATACCAGATAGAGGATATCGGACAATACAACGAATATTGGGAAACATGGGTGCACTCAGTGACATAGGATTATAGTTTAGTCCAAATATGCTAACGTTAAGGAATAATCTTATAACATGTTACAAATTGTTGGGGAAATCTATAAGATATTACATCGATACCTAAAAAATAACACTAGTACGACAAAAATCGGGATTATTTTGAGTGTCTAAAGCATAAACATAAATAACTTATGATGTAGCTTCATACATACTGCTTTTGGTTAACTAGGAGGTTTTCTAGCATATTGTTTTCTGTAGAGGACACAACTAAGTACTAAGACCCTGTACAAGTCTACATCAAAATCTTTTAAACTTTGAAGAAGTTCCTAATGAAGTTACATTAGGTTAAAGGAATAAACTTTTTAAAATAAATGACATGAATAATCACTGCATGTGTTATAATATTAAGAATCAGCCAGTGGTGCAATATAATGGCGAAATATCATTATACCGTCAGCTAATATTTATTGAAATTTACTATAAGAACCAAAATATTAAAATTAAACACCATAATTTGTAGATAATGTTAAGAATAAGCCTCAAATTCAATACAACAGCGATATGCCTATTGGCCGCTGTTCTGCTATATCAGTTGCTACATTGTCTGTTACTCTGTTATTCCTCTATAGTGCCCACTATTACACAAATTTATCATTTCTATTCCATATATCTATAAAGTAACAGGAAACAGCTATAGCAGCCGTTATATCAAACAATGCTTCTATGAACATCCCTCAACCTCGCCATCATGATAACATGATCAAACCTTAAGGTATCTCACCCATAAAACCCACGGTAGCATGGACATCTTTCAGCAGGCTGTCTTGCTTCATCATAGGCAAGGTGTAGGATAATAGAGAGAGGAGCAACTCTATTGGTCTTTGACAAGGTCAGGCAGACTGTTTCTGTAATAGTAGTAATTAGAATAGTTGGATTAATGCAGACTATTTACTGACAAGCAAATTGATGTTCGTACCATTAATCTGCAACACGCAAAACACAAGCAAACAAACAAACGACAATCAAATGTTTGGAGGTTTGCAACCCACAAAATGTTTTGAGTAGTAATTAGAATCGTTGGATTAATCCAGACATGGATTTGAACCCACTGATGTACAAAAGGCTGCAACGAATCAACTCTCAAAATCTTATATCTCATTCCCAAGTTCCTGATGGGCCCACAAAGGTTGCGGCAGTGCTGTCAAATGCTAATAGGCAAGGGCTTCTTTATCTTTTGCAGCTTTGCTACATATCAAATCGAAGATAGGGTGTTACAAGCATAGTTTGCAGTATCAGTCGATACTGATCCGATATGGCCGATACCGATACAATTTGGCATGTCCCGATAAGATATCGATCATTACCCGATACTGACCGATACCAACAATGGAGGTCTCTTTTCCAGTCAATTCGACAAAGAAAATTGAACGAAAAAGACCAATCAACAAGGGTGTAAAAGTATAGAAGGTTGTAAAAGTTTATCTATCGCATGTAAACCAATTGGCAAGGATGACCACTATTTCATTCAATTTCAAAACTGCTAAGAAACAACACTGAAAATACTTAAAATTATGCCTAAATATATAAAATATACTTTCTAAATGTTAATAATTATTTGCCTTTTGATAAAAAAAAATCTGATACTCTGATCCGAAACCGCTGATACTGCCGATACTGATCCGATACTCATAGGAATGGTCCGCTACCGATTCCAATACCGATACTACGAACCTTTTACAAGGATCAAGTAACAAACAATGACATTTTACAGTTCTATTTATATGATGTTTCCTAAGTGATTCAATGTTTACATTATGTTGTACCTTCCGTGTTAAGGAAAGAGATAGTGCAATGATTAACAACAACAAAGCCTTTAACCCAACTTTTTGGGGTCGACTGTTTGAAACTTCGATATATCCTTCTTTAAAACTTCGATATATGTTCGTTTACTTTACGCATAACTTTAATCCTAGTGGCTAAGTATTATCTTATCGCTCCACTAGAGCATCTATTGTTCTACATTGCTCATGCCCAAAACATAAAGATAGATTTTCTCTCATCTTGTCCTCAATTGGTGCTACTCCTAAGTTCGCATGAATGTGTTAATTTCTTATCCTATCCATTAATGCATTGCAACTCATCCATTTTTGCATTCTCATTCCGGGTACATAATTTTCTGGAAGTTTTTCTTAATTGCCCAACAATTTGATCCATAAATATGGTTGGTCTTATAGTTATTTTATAGAATTTTTCTTTCAACTTCAAAGACACATTCTAATCACAAAGTACACCAGAAGCTCTCCCCCACTTCCACCATCATATTTTAATTATATGGATGACTCATCAATCTCTCCAACGTGATGAATGATGGATCCTAAATACCAAAACTATCTAGGTATCTCTTGTTCACCTATATGTACTCCCCCTCGTTTTTTTTCTTTTGGTTGAAGTTATATTTCATATATTTATTTTAGCATATAACCCACCTATACTCTGATTAAACAATACAATATCGTCCAATGTTCTAAATGGCGGTTGAGACGGTCGTCTAGACAGCGCCCAGGCGGTAGGCGTTCTCTCTCCGCACCGCTTTTCGGTAGGCGGTGGAGTAGGCGGCCAACGAAGGTTTGACGGCAAAGGCAGGGGTGAGGCGGTGTAGGCGAGCGCCTAGGCGGAGCAATACCTAACAAGATGGTTTGGCCAAAAGTTATACAAGTATTATGGGCCTATGGTTCACTTTTACAAAACTAAAACTAGATAAATATTCGTTCTACAACTTAGCTATGCATGGAACCCCCTTAAAATATGCATATTATGCAAAAAATAATTGTTAAATAGTAAAAAAAAAAATCAAAATGTATCAACCGCCTAGGCGGTAGGCTCTCTCCGACGCGCACCCGCCTACCGCTGTTTAGAATCTTAATATCGTCTGGAACCTCCTCTTAGATATGCCTAGTATTTCATTCATAACTAGCGCAAAAAGGTAATGACTTAATGATGATCCTTTATGTAAGCCAACGGTAATAGAAAATGGTTTACTATATCCTTCAATGGTTTGCACGATCATAACTCCATCACCATCACCATACATGCCTTCTCCCATGAGATTGGGTCGGCTATGAAGCATAAGAAAGCTCTATACAAGATTTAACACAGTTTTATGACTAGTTGTCGACTTGACGTCGATCTATATATTGGTGTCAAATTCCTAGCCAAGGTAGTATGAGCATGAGAGAGTCATGCCATAAAACGTAAGTGGCTAGTTGGCAGTAGGTAGACTTACATTTTGGATTGCAGTTTAAGCTCATGCAACCATGGAGCACCCTCCAAATTTTCCTAGATTATAAAGAGTCTAGACAAAGAGGTAAAATTATACAATTCTCCATACGGAATTGCCTTTGATACTTAAAAGTCATAAACACATTACGTCGAAGAGTGAAAGAATGACAATCCCAATTCGTTCATCATAACTCCATCATACAATTCGCTAAGAACTTTTCTTCTCCAAAGTCCACCATGTTCTCTCTAGGTACTAGTGTTGTAAAAAGCGGGCTGGACGGACGACTAGTTGGGAACTAGTCGATAGTCGCCCTCCTCTGACTCGATTTTGGAGGTAGGCAGCGGAGAAAGCGGAGAGAACAGCAATCTGGCCTAGTCGGCCGACTAGGCGACCCTAGGCGGCTAGCCAGGCCTAGTCGGCCGACTAAGCCACAATAAAAAAAATCAGAGAAGTTTCAGAGAAGGAGAAAGAAGGGAAGAAGAAAGAAGAGAAGGAGAAATGGACTGACCTGATCCAGCGACCGCGGCGCCGACCGTCGCGCCACTGGCAGCTTCCCGCAGGTGTATTTTTCTTTTGCTACTTATTCTTTTTTTGCACTTTTTTTTGTTGCCAAGGAGAAACGGGCTTTGTTGCATTTATTTTTTTAGTGCTGCTGCACTGTTTTTTTACTGTTGTTGCACTGTTTTTGCTTTTGCTGCACTGCTTTTGCTTTTGTTGCTTTTGTTTCATTTTCTATTTTGCTTTTGTTGCACTGCTTTTGCTTTTTTACTGTTGCTGCACTGATTTTGTTGTACTGCTTTTTTGTTGTTGTTTTTTGCAATTTTTTCCCTTCCCGAGTCTTCTCGAGTCCCTCTATGGGCTGTGCTGAGCATTCCAATATCATTATCATATTAATAGCAAGTAATTCTTTTAAAAAAATACCAAATAATATGACATATGAGATAAATTGCATTTTTTTATTGCATATATTTTTTTAATTAAAAAATCTCAAACCGACAAATTCGACTAGTCCCCGATTAATCTAATTACTCCCTAGTCCCCACGAACCGACTAGCGATTTTTACAACCTTGCTAGGTACTATATCACAAATAGAAACCATATGTAAATTCTTCTTTTCTTCCTTAATATTTTCATTAACCTTCTTAATAAGAAAATGGCTTTGGTAGTAGTTCTCAAATTGATTCTATGAAATTCTAGTTTACTTTTTTATTATTTGCTCAATTAATATCTCCTATAGTTTCACGGTATTGCTCACAAGCTTAATTCCTCGATACTTATTACAATTTGTATACTCCCTTCTATTTATATGGGTACCAGTTCCCCATTCAAACAATACTTTTATGTATTTCAAACCAAAACTCTATTTTATCAATTTTTAGCAATACAAACAACAATGGCAGAATATGTTTGCTTACAAAGCATTGATCACTCCTGTACCATCACTTAATAAATGGATTGTTAATAGGTGCTCCATAATCAGAAAACAAACAGCATATCAAATACCAAAAATATAATATATTGATGTGTCAACTCATTTCTCTCACTAACCCTCTTAGTAGCCTTCAGAATCTTCATATTATAAATTTAGATATGATATATTATTATCATTTCCCAAAGTTAGTTCATATTATCTACATAGGCATTAATTTTTTTACCTTAGTAAAGGGTACATCACCTCCAAGTTTCATTCCCAGCATCACCATCCGAGCCACCCAGAAGAAAAGGATATCATGTCCAGTCTCGAGAACCGAGGTAGGATAAAATGCATTAAAATCTGATGTATCATCTGGCCAACCAAGTACAGATAATGGGAAAAGACCAGAGGAAAACCACGTATCCAACACATCTGGATCTTGAGCAATCTCAAATTTCCTCCCTGGGTATTTATTGTTAGCCTCAGATATAGCTTCTTCCACACTTCTTCCAACCACCCAGTGATCATTGTAAGAGCCAATATCTTTAAAATGGTCATCATCCAGGATCACATACCACGCAGGAATTTGATGGCCCCACCAAAGTTGCCTTGAAATACACCAATCTCTTATGTTCTCCAGCCATCTAAAAAATCAAAATCAATATTATTGAATTACAAACTCTACAACATCTAGTGCAAGAGAAATGCTAAAATTCGTCATTATAGATGGAAAGTCAAAAAATACCTCTTCCATTCATGTTCATACTGCTCCGGAATAATCTCGATCTTCTTGTTGTCCTTGTCCATGACAGCATCAAGAGCTGCCTTTGCCATGCCATGACAATTAACAAACCATTGAGGCTTGATCATTGGTTCCACGACATCATTACTTCTTGAACATATACCAAGGTTCATATCATTCTTCTGAGCACCTCTATATAATCCCTAATTCAGTAAAAAATTATGTCAATGGAACTACATAATATTCAAAGGCTTTTTATCAGTCAAAATTCTGCAAACAAAAAAACTGTATATATAACAGTCAAGGGTCGGTGAATGCAGTACTAAGAATTAACCCCATCAACATGAAGCTGAGTCAATAAATGGTTTGCCCGAACAGTTAGGAATCTATAAAAACACAACTAATCACTAGCAATGAAGTCTGACATGACAAGCTACAGTAATCGAACTATCAAGATGTCCATAAAAATAAGCATAAGCAGTATCAGCCAAAGAAACCTACAGAATAGAACCCAGAAAGTAAACGGCCAGTCGGCGGGTAAGTAGACCTACCTTTCATGCAGTTAAGCTCATGCAATCAAGCAGCCTCCTCCAAATTCAACCAAAGAGTGAAAAGGATTTTAGATTCCTCACATCCATAAAAATCATAAAGAAACAAAGTAACAGATTCCATGTTTCATTCGGACTATACATTCATATACGTGCTGGAGAGATTTCAAAACCAATATTTTGCATGTATAATGCCCCATCAGATGTTGCAGGGCACGGCCTCATATGAAAATAGTCATACTTTAAGCAGAACTAGAGCATAAAGATCAAACATGACATCAATTGGCTTGAGCATATAGCCTTTGCAAATATGAAAAGAAATGTGCTTGAGTAGCATTGGTAAAAGTGAACACCTGACAGTATTCCATCAATTGTTTAGATACAAAACATATTTCTCCAGATCACCACAGAACAGAATGTGCGAGTGAAATTTAGAAGAAGATGAGAGAAATGAGAGAGGAGAGGCAAGGGGATAAAACCCTAAGTTGCATCTCATACGTATTTATATCATAGTTTGCAGTATCGGCCGATACTGATACGGTTTGGCATGTCCCGATCCGATACCGACATTGGAGGTCTCTTTTCAGTCAATTCAACAAAGAAAATTGAATGAAAAGGACCAATCGGCAAGGGTGTAAAAGCATAGTAAGGTTGTAAAAGCATGTAAAAGAAGAAAACTTATCTATCGCGGGTAAATTAACTCGCAAGGGTGACTACTATTTCATTCAATTTCAAACTATCAAAAAGCAACACAAACGTACTTAAAATTATGCCTAAATATATAAAACATTTTCCCTAAAAATTTAATAATTTATTAATAACTATTTGTTTTCCGATACCAAAAAATACGATACTCTAATCAGAAACCGTTGTTATTGCCGATACCGCCGATCATGATACTCATAAGAAGGGTCTGATATCGATTCCGACAACGATATTGTGAACCTTGATTTATATCAATATATGATGATATGATAAATACACTCACAACTACTTAGTGTACCAAAATAAGAAATAGAGTGACTTATGACTCTAACATCTCCCATCAAGCTGGAGCATAGAGATCCAACATGTCTAGCTTGCTACATAAGCCAGAAAATGAACTACAAGCAAGTGGTTTGGTGAGGATATCACTCAACTGATTCTCAGACCTAACATGTGGAGTGACAATATATTTCTTCACCAACAAATTACGAATAAAATGACAATCCACCTTGATATGCTTAGTGCACTCATGAAACATCGGGGGTACTTGCGTTAAAAATTGATAATGTATTGTCACAATACATCTCTCTAGGGATAAAAATCATAATCATCATTTCATGAAGAAGAGACCCACGTCATCTCAGAAGTTGTATGAGCCATAACGGTCTCTGCATGTGACATCTGATCGTGTAACACCAACGTAGATAAGCTTCCAACCAGCCGTTTGTACAGCCCAATATCTTCAAACAACTCCTCCACGTCAGCATCAAGTTTGATATGAGAATCCATAGGAGGTATCAACAAATCAAGAGTCCAACATCCATGTCTCTGAAAAGTCCAAAACATACTTGAGCAATCTCGATTCCAAGAAAATAACAAAGAGTACCTAAATCCTTGGTATGAAACAGACGACTAAGGCAGACCTTTAAACCGGTAATACCAACATATTCTCTCTAAGATATAATGATATTATCAACATAAACAATCAAGACAATAACACCTCATGTAGAAGATCGGCTAAACATAGAATGACCTGACGTAGTGCACTGAAACCTATATCAAAAGAGAACTTATGAAAGCAAAGCTCAAGGATATTGTTTTAGCCCATATAAAGCCTCCTTCAATTGGCCCACCGGATTGTCACTACCAGATATATCGCATCATGGTGGTTGATCCATATAACCACCTCTTGTAAGTTCCAGTGCAAGAAGACATTCTTGATATCCAACTGATACATAGGTTATTGGCGATTAACCACCACGGAGATAAGAATACAAAAGGAATTTATCCGAGCCACAAGAGAAAGTCTCCAAATAATATACACCATATATCTGGGTATTACCCTTTTGCAACCAATCGCGCCTTGAGGCGCTCAACAGAACCATCTAGATGATATTTAACAGTGTACACCTACCTACAACCAAGGTTGTAAAAATCGCTAGTCGGTTCGCGGGGACTAGGGATTAATCGGGGACTAGTCGGATTAATCGTTTTGAGTTTTTTTTTAATATTATATATATGCCACCCGTTTCAAAATATATTATAACTTATACTCAATTCCAATCTCACGCCATTTCACTTTTATAGGATTATTAAAGAAGCCCAACAGTGATAAATACTTAACTTTGGCCCAAAGTAATATTTAATATGATTATACTAGAGCCTATCTTCAAAATATATTAGCCAAAGGTTTATTTTGATTATACTTTGGCCCAATGCCCAAAGACATGTTAACTCTTATATACCATTCCTGTTGTTGTTCCTTAGGCAGCAGGAGATTCCAAAACCCAGCCCACTAACACTGTACCCATACTTTACCCAAAATCAAGAAAGAGAAAAACAAGAAAGAGATCAGGGAGAGAGGGGAAAGAGAACATGGAGAAGAAAGTGAAGAGGGACTCTTACCAAGATTTTCGCCGGAGACTTGGAAGACGCCGCAGTGGTCCGGATCTGAAAGCTAACGCGTTGGGCATCTCCGGGAAGAAGTTACCGCTGGAAGAAGCTCGGCGGCTCGAGATCGATGCTAGATCCGCTCGGTGGCGTCAGGAAGGATAGGCGGATGGCGGCTCGAGGCGCTCCAAGGAGTGGACGCCAGATCTGGAAAATCGGACACATAAAAGGTAAGGGTTTTTCTTTAACCGCACCAGTCGGCCGATTAGGGACCGCCTAGGCTGCCTAGTCGGCCAACTTTACCCGATTTCAAACATTTTCGATTTTCTGACCGATTAGGGCCCAACTCCAGTCGGTCGGAGCCGACTACCGACTAGTCAGCCGACTAGAACGTTTTTTGCAACACTGCCTACAACCTATTGTTTGCTTTCATTAGCAAGCGAGGTAAGCTCTCAAGTCTGATTTTGATATAAAGTAGACTTCTCTTCTTCTATTGCACTTTTTCGACTATAAGATGACACAGCTTGCTTAAAAGTGTTAGGAATGGAAACCTAAGACAATGATGCAGCAAAAGCATGTAAAGAATGAGAATCACAATGCAGAGAAACGTAATTTGAAATTGGATACTTAGTGGTACAGCTACGACTACCTTTTTTGAGAGCAATAGCTAGATCGTTTGAAACTGCGGTTGAGTGAGCCGAATCCTATAGGGCCTAGGGGCTAAATCACGCAAAACAATATGTTTGTCCTTGGATCTTTGTTAAACCTATAAAGGAGGAGCGGATATAGAATGTACTGAGGAATAATCGAAAGTGGTATAGAAGATACCAAATCTAATGTGAACGGGAGAAGATGACCTCCTAAAGGGAAAAAAAGTGGACTCAAAAAAGGTAACATGTGCACAGACATAATATTTACGTGACTGAGAACTGTAACAACGATAACCTTTTCAGTTCGAGAATAACCAAAAAAGATAATAGATCAAGGAGCCAACTTATCTCGATTAGGTTCCAAGTTATGAGAAAAAGGATAGACACATGGAAGTAACATGGAGAAGGGGACTTGGTTATTCAATAAAGATGATGGCATGCAGTAAGAACTGCATACACCCAATACTGTTTGGAGACATGCATATTGAACATGAGTCCGAACCACATCTAAAAGGTGTGCTTGCGTTCAGCTACACCATTTTGCTGAGAGGTATAGATGCAACTAGTCTGATGAATGTCACAATCAGCACAAAAAGAGATCACAGACAATTGAGTATATTCCAAAACATTATCATGACGTAAAACTTTAAGGCATTACCAAATTAAATACAAATTTCATTAAAAAAAAAGTTGGATAGCACATATGGAAACTCATATGATTCTTTAAATATACCAAGTTATTTGAGAATAATCATCAACGAAGAACAAAATACATAAATCCTTTCGAATTTTTTACTCTAGGAGGATCTCAAATGTCGATATGAACAAGATCAAAGATCAAAGAAGTGCAATTGCCGACTCTCAACACGACGAGAAAACGGACTAAGTTGATGCTTGTCTAACTAGCATGCCTTATATTCTAAAACAAAAACATAACTCAAACTAGAAACAACTTAACGCAATTTAATCAAAAACGAATGGCCCAAACAATAATGTTACTGCAAAGAAGATATAGAAACTGAAGTAAAAGCTTTTACAGGTAAATCCAAGTAATACAACACATCTCTTCCATGTCCCGAACCAATTATCTTCGTCATATGGTTCTAAAAAAAACACACGAACTGAAAGAAAATATTACAGAACAATGAAGTGATTTGGTTAATTGGCTCACAGTTAACATATTAAAAAAAAAGCACATAATGAATCAGATAATGATAATAATTGGATAGGATGAATGACACATTTTTCCAGCACAGAACGAGTAGATTCATTGGCTGAGATAATGTTAAATTTAATAGGACGACGATTATGAAAGAGATAATGTATACCAGACATGAGAGCTTGCTCCGGAATCGATAACCCAAGAGGTAGATGCTGACTGAGTTGTCACAATGGTCGGATTATATATATATATGTGTGTGTCATGATTGAAGTAGGTTGCAAGATAGTACTAGCAAGCATGTTCAACTTCTGAAGTATCTATTTAAGAGAATTGAAGGAATCGTAAGCTTAAGTCTGATTAGAACCGGAAGCATCGTGTCTAAGAAAAGACGTGGTGATCTGGGACTGTCATTTCATTATACATATGATATGCATACTCGGGTTTACCCTTGTCCCAACAATAATCTTCGACCTAGCTAAGCATGGTACAATAGTTACACTTCCATGGCATACCACGACCATCACGAACACGAACACTTCCTCGACCACATATCTTTACTATGGCTGCCATCACCATCACCATGGCCACCACCATGACAACCAGTACTAGTAACCAAGGTAGAAGAATCATTACTCGGTACCACAGAACTTTGTCCTAGAAAAGAACGATTGAAACGAGAGAATGTATATGCCATTGTAGGTTATTGGTGTTTGTAGCAAGGATATAATATTCGAGCACAGGATCCAAGCCGACTAGGATGAGCGAAACATGGAACTCACCCCTATGTCGCTGAGCTTCCTTCAAATCAGTAGTAATCGGATGACACTACAAGAGTTCCTCACACAAAGCCTTCTTTGAAGCCAAAATACTCGTTCATAGATTTTTCCATTTTGATTTGTATTAAAATGTAACTCATACAACTCATATATGTGGGCCATAATTCGCTTTTGTGAATATGACTCTTCCAGATATGCTCAAATCTGTTTAGAGGACTCTCACTACTGAACATTAGAGGCGAAGTGTGGTTTCATACTATGCCAAAACTATTACATCATCCTCATAATCAATCGAAGATTCGGGCATGGGCTCTTCCACCAAAAACGTTAATTTCTTTTTCACCCTTACCGGTACTTTAAAGACTTAGACCGGACAAGGTAGTTCACACTATTGAGTGTTACCACAGTAAGAGCTTTTCCCACTTCATTATTACTGTGAATAATAAAATGATTGTCCGAACCACCACCACTAGTAACTGTACTACAAGATTCGGTCCCCTTCATACTTGCAAATGCAACATAAACACTAGATCTCAAAAACCCTAGATAGAGCGACGGCCAACAACAAACAACTGAGCAGTGTTCTAAATGACGGCCGCCTAGGCATTGCCTAGGCGGTAGGCGGTCTCTCTCCGCACCGCTTTTCGGTAGGCTGTGGAGTAGACGGCCAATGGAGGTTGGCGGCATACGCGGAGGTGAGACGGCGTAGGAAGGCTCCTAGGCGGAGTAATACCTAACAAGATATTTTGGCCAAAAGAATTTTGTAAGCATTATGGGCCTATGGTTCACTTTTACAAAACTGAAACTTCATAAATCTTTGTTCTGCAACTTATGCATGGAACACCCTTAAAATATGCATATTACGCAAAAAACAGTGGTAAAATAGTAAAAAAAGTTCAAAATGTATCGACCGCCTAGGCGGCCTAAGTGGTTGGCGGACTCTCTCCACCGTGCCAGTGTTCTAAATGGCGTCCACCTAGGCCGCCTAGGCGGCGCTTATGCGGTAGGCGGTCCCTCTCCGCACCGCTTTTCGATAGGCGGTGGAGTAGGCAGCCAACGGAGGTTGGCGGCATAGGCGGAGGTGACACGGCGTAGGCGGCGCCTAGACGGAGCAATACTTACCAAAATATTTTGGTCAAAAAGGTTTTTTTAAGTATTATGGACCTATGGTTCACTTTTACAAAACTAAAACTTTATAAATCTTCGTTCTACAACTTAGTTATGTATGGAACACCCTTAAAATATGCATATTATGCAAAAAAAAAAGTGGCAAAATAGTAAAAAGTATTCAAAATGTATCGACCGCCTAGACGGCCTAGGCGGTAGGCGGACCCTCTCCGCCGCACACCCGCCTACCGCCATTTATAACCTTGCACCGTGCACCCGCCAACCGCCGTTTAGAACCTTGCAACTGAGATATATAGAAACCCTAGATGTCACAATGAACAATGACGATCAACCACGAACCATGGCATAAAACGACCGTGCAACCATTAAACAACACCTAATTCGATCGGTGAAGTTGTGGAAAGTATTTCTAGTACTTTTTACTCAAATAAGAACATAAGACCGACTTGTGACTCTAATAGTAAGGATTCAAATATCTAGTTAAAGGATACTGAAAGGAATTTTCATAATATACTCTACTCTACACTTCAATTAATTGAAATGACATAAAACTGGTCACAGCTCCCATCCGATAGCTACAGATGCTAGGTTCGATATTGTTATTCAAGCAAGCGGTCATCATCACCATCAAAGCCTTCTTCCATCAGAATCGGGTCCCTGAGAAAAATAAAGTTCCATGAAAGAATCGCTAGGCTTTTATAACCAGCTGTCAACCTAACATCAATCCTCTATAATGGTGCCTGATTTCCTAGAAAAGTTAGCCATGAGCACGAGGTTGTCATGCTATAATACCTATATGGCCAGCTGGCATGTAGGCAAGGTAGTCAAAGGCGCAAGGGGCACTCAAGGCACAAAGGGTCCATATTGTCCGAGGCGCAAGACGCACTTAATGCGCGCGTCCGAGTGAAGTGAGGCGCAAAATAAAAACAATAAAAATATATGTAAATAAATTAGTAACATAAGAAATAAAACCAAATAACATATTAAAACCAACAAAAACATGTTAACATAACCAAATGAACTAGCATAGCAACAATAACACTCAACAAAACTAACAAGAATTTGTATTTTTCTACTATGATTTTAGCAAATTTTAGTTCTTCAAGTTCAACTGTAGCCTACTTTGGCAACCGTGTAAGGGCTACCTCCCTACCACTTGTATGAGCTAAAGGGCTATCTCCCTGTCTCATTTTCTTTAGTAAAAAAACAAAAAATACATAAGACGCGTCTTTTCATTGTTGCGTCTTGTTGAAAGGCGCACCTAAGGCGCGCCTTGGGTGCGCCCGAAGAAATGCGCCTCGCCTAGAGAAGTGCGAGGCGCAGATGTTATGCCTTGCTCTGAGGTGCGCCTTTGACTACCATGCATGTAGGTACACCTAACTTTTGGATATGCAGTTAAGCCCCTGCAACATAGGATAGGAGCACCCTTTAAAGTTCCCCTACGTTTAGGTCTTACTAATTTGAAGTGTCAAGTAGTAAGATGACAATTTTATATAGAAAATCGCATTCATCTCTATGAGACATTAAACCAAAGAGTGAGAAGAATGACGTTCCTATTTGTCCAAACAGGCACTACATGACATAATTATAAATCATAATGGAAACTTGATCTTGGCACTTATAGAAATGTTACATAGTGAATAATTGGTGACAGGAGGGTTCACAAAATACTTCAACTGGAAGGAAGAGTCTGGAATTAAATTCAGACTTCAAGACCCTTGAGTGCATAATCTGTAAAGAGTAAAAATGCAGATCTTGAGAAGTAGGACCTAAGCCTTCATTTCATCCCAAATCTCCTTGAGGAATAATTATTTTCCAGTTTAGCCAGCATAACCAATCAAGACCCAAAATAATGGATGCGAGGGAGTAGAATTTAAAACAATGTAGCATGATAAAACAGTATACAATTGGTACCTTTGCATGCAAGGCCTCAAGTACGGACACACGAGCATTGAATCGTGGCATTCCTTCAAATTTTGCTCCCCCGTTGCTGTTAATCTTTCCATCATCAGTGAAGATGTTGACAAATTCAAGCTTGTGGCGCTTTCCAACATCAAAATCATTAGGATCATGAGCTGGAGTAATCTACAATGAACAACACCATAGAACAAGAGATGGTAAATGTGAACAGAAGGATATTCCGGATCGGGTCGCCCTCGATCTGGATGAACAATATCTTAAGACAAAAGCTAGATGGTATATGCCACACTGGATAAATCAATGCATACCTTCACAGCCCCTGTACCAAATTTAGGATCAACAAGGATATCATCACAAATTATTGGAATTTTCCTCCCATTGAACGGGTGGGTAGCAAATTTCCCATGTAGATGAGTATAACGGGCATCTTTTGGATGGACAGCAATTGCAGTATCACCAAGCATTGTTTCTATTCTGGTTGTGGCAACAACAATCTCACCTAATCCTCCCTCTAGAGGATAGGCAAAAGATGTCAAAACACCAAACTGAACGGGAAATTCATACCCAGGAACCTTCAGAAGTGTTTCCTCTTTTATTTCTTTATGATCCACCTTTTAAAATGCAAATCAGGTAAACAATAAATTCATTCCTCAAAAAAGACTGCAAAACCTTATGCTCAAATTAGAACTTCATCATTTACCTCAATGTCAGAAATTGCCGTTCTTAAGGTGCAGTCCCAGTTCACAAGCCGATGGTCCCTGAAAGAGAAGGCACAAATGATGTAACACTAATGATAGAAATCAATCTAATTGGAGCCCTAAAGCCAAAGAATGAATATTCCATATAAATACCTAGACTACACTAATTGTTATTAGGGTTCCAAATTACAAAGATCATCTAATGAGGTAAAGCAAAGGAGAAAAATTACTAGAAGACCATGAAATAGCATAGAGAAAATTATCCAAGATATTGGAAGTGGTAACACTCACAAGACACAAGCTCATATCACAACTCAAGCATTCAATCAAGAAGATTACATTTTCCAAACTTCAGTTATCCTTCTCCACATTCCATAATAATGGGGTCGGCTATGGAGCATAAGAAACTCCTATACAAGTAGATTTGACAAATTTATGACCGATTGTTGACCTGACATCAACCTTCTATGTTGGTGTCAAATTCCTAGTTAAGGTAGCTATGAGCATAAGAGAACCGTGCCATAAACCTAGGTGGCCGGTTGGCAGGTAGATAGACCTACCTTTCCCATTGCAATTTAAACTCATGCAACCAAAGAGCATTCTCCAAGTTCTCCTATACTATAAAGAGTCTAGATTAAGAGGTAAGATGATGCAATATGCAATTTGCTATAGAAAATTGCATTCGATCTCTATGACACATTACACAATTATCATCTAACTTCTGTTATCATCTCACAAAATTAGGACAATAATTACATCACGACAAAGAGTATTAAAGAACTAATGGTTGCAAAAGGCATATCATACTCTCAAGCCCATGCCTTAAAATTAGTTTTCAATCATCATTAGCATCCAAGCCTTCTCCCATCATCATCCAAGCCTTCTCCTATCAGAATGGGGTCAGCTATGGAGCATAAAAGCTTCGTAAAAGAATTGACTAGGCTTTATGACCGGAGGAAGGAAAAAGTTGAGGAAAACATGAGGAAAATTAAAAGTGATGGTATTTGGTAAGGGGAAGGAAAAAATAGGGGAGAAAATTTTGAAAGGAAAAACCATGTGGGTCCCACTAAAAAAATTCACCCAAAAGTGGAAGAAAAATAGAGAGAGATGAGAGGATTTTGAGAGAATTTACCCAACTACCCTTCAAGAAGGTAGATATAAATTACGATTTGAGAATACCAAGGACTAAATAGTAACTATATCTCTATCCACAAACAAACAAAAACTTATTTTTAAACTTTTTCTTTCCCTATTTTTTGTTCATCCAAATAAGGAAAGTGTTAAGTGCTATATTAGAGTTATTAGTTAATGGACTTTAGTCCCACATTGCTTAGAATAATAGGAGAGGGGACTAGCCTCTCCTATATATATGTAGTCTCTCATCAATAATAGATGATCCTATTATTTCCAACTCTACATGGTATCAGAACCAAAACCCTAGCAGTCACACCACCCTCTCTCTCTCCACAAAACCCTAAACCCTAGCTGCCAAACTCCTCCCCTGCCACTGCCTTCCCCCCCCCCCTCGACGTCAGCAACCCCCCTGCCGACCTGCTGCACCCCCATGGCTCAAAACCCTAACCCTTTCCTCCTTATACCAGCCGCCACCAAATCCCTCCAAACCCTAATTTAGTTTCAAAATAATAATAATAATAATAATAATAATAATTGTTGTTGAAATTCTCAGAGGGTAAACATATGGTTGTTTGCTGGAACCTCTGACCCTCAATGATTATTTTGAAAATTTAACAAAGAGCACACATATGATTTGTTGTGCATGAATCTTTGTTTCTTTCCTTGATCTTCACACCAGGATCTAACAGAGGTTAACATGAGTTATCTCTCTGTCCTGGCTTGTGATTCACACTCTCTGCTTCCTATGCGCGTGTCGGTTCTGGCTCCGTTTTTAGCGCATTGGCAGAGTTGCTGTGTTTATCAAGTTGGTAAGAACAAATCGACAGTTAAATCAAGAACTCTGACAGATGGCACTCTACAGTGAATAGCAGAGCCACAGATACTAGTGTCAGCAACACACTAGCGGGCACTAACACGACGATTTCCTCCATTCAACTTGTTGATCGACGGTTGGAAGGGCCAGAGGGCTACTCGACATGGAGAAAGAAGGTCGAGAAGACACTTCGAGGAATGCGGTTGTCCAAACCAAGGTTTAAAGTATCGGCCGATACCGATACGTATCGGCCGTATCGGATCGGTTTTGGCCTCTGCCGATCCGATACTCACAAAAAAAATCGGTATCGGCCGAAACCGATACAAAAAAAGTTTGTATCGGTCTGTATCGGCCGATACTGACCGATACGGGACCGATACTGACCGATACGGGACCGATACTGACCGATCTGGACGTCTCACAGCCACAGGAGGTTCGACAAAAAAGAAGAAGTAGAAATTTATTCCCAAAAAGATCAAATCCAACAGAGATCACTAATAGAGATTCATATTCGAAGTAGTATACAAAAAAAAAATCTAGAAATAATGCAAATTCTTCTACAGAGTACAGACACACAAAAAATAATTATTCAAAAAAAAATCTTCAAGAACTTACTCTCTCCCATAACTCCTTCTTGGCAGCGCCATCCGCGGTGGTCCCTCTTCCTTTTTGGCAGCGCCATCCGCATGGACACAGCCACAGAGAGGGGAAAAAAAAATGGGGAGCAGCGGCGCTTTGTTTGTTTGGAGAGTTTGTTCTCTCTCTCCTCTCAAAAACATATTTATATGCTAGGTTTAGGTGGGTTGGGTGGTTAAAAAAAAAAAATCTAAGCTGTGGGCCCGCTTGAACCCATGACCTCCCGCCCACAAATTCCCAACAGAGCTTTGATTCTTCCTACTGACCATAAAGTCAGTTTAATTCCTATAGTTCCTTTTGGCAAACGTACATATATATATATAGTATCTAAGTATATTATTGTATTTTATGATATTGTACATAAAATATACACTAACTTACATGATTGTATCTAACAATATTTGTTATTGTACATATGTACATATATTATATCTAACTATATTAATTATTGTTTATTATAGTTTATCTACTATTTATTATTGTATGCAACAATTTATTGAAATTCTATCTCCTCTCTTCGTTATTGTTAAGTTTGTCATTTTATATAATTATGTTAAGAGTAATTTTAAAATGTTTAACTCTATTAATTATTTTTTACTACTATATTTGCAGGAAATGATGCCAACAAGTCGTACACTAGAGAAAATGGATGATGGTTGAAAGCACGGCAAATGTATTAATAATGAGTATCATTTAATGTAAAAAAGAAGAAGAAATATTGTCGCATAATAGCTAGCCAAAGAAAACAAAGGACAAAGGAGAAGTTGACACCAAGATTTACAGTATCTACTGATACGTATCGAATGATTCCAGCATCAAATGATTACGTTTTTATAAGTGTAATATTATTGTATGTAACATTTTTTTTATTGTATGTACATTTTTTTATAACATTTGTAAGATAACATAATGTCACAAAAAATTCGTACGCAGGAGAAAGTGGATGCTAGTTATAAACATTTTTAGAATTAACCTTAGTGATATATTTGTATTTCCTTTTGTATTTGTAGCATCTATTGTAAAAAAAAATATATTATTCACGATATTTAAATGAAGGGATAGACTAGTAAATCTTGTAGCTAACTTTATTTTGATATATTATGAAACAAAATAATTGGTGCTATGGATCTCATTGTAATGGTTTGTAACTATGCATAAAATTAAAATTATGAATATAATTAAATATTTACATTTTTAACAAAAAATTAAAAACATATTCGAAATAATATAATTATTGATCTCGTGACTCTTGTCTCATCCTGTCATTTGCATTGCTTCTAATCTCTTGAGCAATAAGTGTAACTTTTGCCTCCCTTGCCTTAATTTGTCAAAATTGAAACCTATAGAAGAATGTAAGATCAATTAGTAAATATATAATGAGATAGTAAGATTGTAAAAACATGTAAATGAAGAAAACGTATATACCGAGGTAAACCAATCAACAATGGTGACTATTGTTTCATTAAATTATAATAAATAACAATACAAAAAATACTTAAATAATGCATAAATATGTAAACTAATTTTTTAAAATATTTATTAATTCATTAATAATTATTTAATATTGCCGATACTGCCGATACCAAAAATCCGATACTCCGATCCGATACCGCCGATACCGCCGATACTTCCGATACCAATACTCATACAAAATGTCCGATACCGATACCGATACCGATATTTTGAACCTTGGTCCAAACATCTGACTGACAACCCTCCAGCAGAAGATGATCCCATCTTTGAGCAATGGGAGACAGATGACAGTCGATTGTTTACACAGTTGATGAATTCCATGGAACCATCGGTGGAAGACATGGTTCAAAATACAGACTCCGTGAAGGAGTTATGGGAGGTACTGGCGGCGGCGTTTGATGGTAAACGCGATTTGTCTCGTATCTATGACTCGGTCGTTGGTGTATACCGAACAAATCAAGGAGACAAATCTCATAAAGACCATTTCCGGGCCTTTAAGGCTATGATGGATGAGATCGACCGCGTATTACCTCTTATTGGATACTGAAGCAAGGGCTCAACGTGAGCAGCTTCATGTCATGGCTTATCTTGCCTCTCTTCGTCCTGATGCGGACTCTGCTCGCTCTCTAATTATTGCTGGATCCGATGTACCGTCCCTGTTGGAAGCACACTATCGTGTCCTTCGAACAGCAAAAGTAGTTGAGACCACTCCGGGTGATACTCCTGCTGATCGCTCTGCTCTTGGTGCAGCTCGTACAGGATTCCGTGGTATTCGTGGTGGCCGACGTGGTGGCCGAAATGCTGGTCGAGATGGAGGACGTGGCAATGGCGGTCGTAATGGAGGAAGACCGCGCACTTGCTTTAACTGTGGTCGGCTTGGCCATTTCTATTGACAATGCACTAAATCACCTGCTGCTAATATCACGACTGATACTCCTGATGATGGTGTCCGATCTATTCAGATAACTTCGGACTCATATACAGAGTTTCTTGATTTCCAGGCTCAACGTCGTGGTGAAGCTTATACATCTGGATCCACAGTCGGATACTCAGCCACGTGCATAGTGAAACCCAAGCAGTAGATAATTGACTCTGGTGCGTCCTCACTGGTGACGCATATATGTTACATGATTATATACCGTTGCCAATGGAGGTTCCCAGACAGTCCAAGGCCGTAGAATTGTCAGTCTTTCTTCCAGACTGTCACTCAATTCTGTATTACTTACACCTGGGAACCCGTTCAGTTTAATTTCTATTAGTCAAATTACTCGTGAACTACATTGCTCGGTAACCTTTTTTCTGATGGTTGTGTTTTTCAGGACCTAAAAATTGGAAAGACTATCGGTAAGGGACATGTGGTTGGAGGCTTGTACATGTTTGATGCAACTTCTTCTGTTGTCTGTGCCGGCATGAAACTCGATCCTTTCGAGTACATTGTCAATTAGGCCATCCATAATCCCAAGCTCTCCAGAAAATGTACCCATCTTTAGATATCCCCGCTTATTTTCATTGTGAGCCATGTAGTTTAGCTAAACATCACCGGATTTCATATCCGGTGAGTCAAAATAAAATTGCTTCCGCTTCTTTTGAGTCGGTGCATTCTGATGTATAGGGACCTTGTCCGATTGAATCAGTAATGAATTTAAGTACTTTGTTACTTTTTTTATGATTACTCACGTGTCACTTTCGTTTATCTGATGAAAAATCATTCTGAATTGTTTAACATTTGGTGCAACTTTAATGCCGAAATAAAAACACAATTTGGTATTCAAATCAAAAAATTTCGAAATGACAATGGTCGTGAGTATTTATCTCGTGATCTCGATAGACATCTGGACCACAATGGCAACATCCACCAAACCTCTTGTGCGTAAACACCACAACAAAATGGTGTGGCCGAACGCAAGAATCGTCATCTCTTGGAAATAACATGTACTCTTATATTTCAAGTACGTACTCCCAAGAGATTTTGGTCGGATGCGGTTCTTATTGCTTGTTATCTTATTAACCGCATGTCATCGTCAGTTTTCAATGGTAGCACTCCCTTTTCTAGACTCTTTTCCGGACGAGATCCATTTCCTCTGCCTCTCAGAATCTTTGGCTGCTTATGCTATGTTCGGGATACCAGACCAACCCTTTCTAAATTAGAGCCTAAGGCAATACAATGTATTTTTCTTGGGTATCCTAAAGGTCAGAAAGGGTATCGGTGCTATTCCCGTCTTAAAGAGATATTTTTTTCACTCGGAATGTTACCTTTGTAGAAACCGAATTTACTCCACTCCCACAATCAACGGGTCCGGCTCCCCTAGTCTATCCAGAAGAGAATTTTTTGTTATTTCCTCCTCAAACACAACAGCCCCCCGTACGGGTGTCCTCCCTTACCAAGCCAGTATTCCAGGCCGATGGTCCACATACACCGATTCAGCCAGTGCCGACATCGCCTACAGAATCCTCCTCTGGTTCCACAAGCAGCTCCGGCTCCAATGAGT
>JANAVB010011397.1:29795265-29837765 GCA_029216955.1 Iris pallida | reverse complement strand
TTTTCTGGAGAAAAGTCGGGTTGCATCAAAATTAGATAAATGGGCTTGACCTATTAACCTGTAATTGTTTCTTGATCTATACCCATGAATGAGTCAGATCCCTCGATCCCCTATTTAACCTGTGTAGCCTATGAATTAAAGTTCAACACATTTTGCATGTATCTTCTCAAAACAACTAAGATATTAATCATCAAATATACATAATTGAAAAAAGGGCACGACAGTAACAGTTGCTGCTTGCATCCTGGAGGATATTGGTTTGAGCCACGAAACAACCTCTCCATATATATGTAGGTAAGACGGTGTACATCTTGACCCTCCCCAGACCATGGTTAAACGGGAGCCTTGTGACACTAGGAAGTTTGAGACATGTCAAACTCAATACTGATCAATGAAGAATTCTTGAGAAATTGATATAAGTCTCTATAGTAATTGCCATCGAGCCGATCAGGACATGCTGGTCTGACCAATTCCGACCTCCTTAAGTTGTTGATTTGGAATGCATAACCTGCATGCACGGCTGCACCAAACCTCCAAATGAAATATGCCTACGACCTCACTAAATCTAACAGGTTGTCTAGGTGTTGTTTATGCCTTCATAGATCATGGTCAAATATTGCCATCCCTAGTGATATAATTCATTGAACTTATGATTCTTAAACAATTATTTTGTTTACATGTTTTCACAGAACTGGATGTGAACTCCGAGTTATTTCTAAGATAAAAAGTTAGGCAGACAAATATCACCTCCAGCGAAGACAAGCTGAAGCTTCCACATGGGGGTGGGAGGCAGCAAAATGCATGAGTGTGATTAAGGTAGAAAGCTGCAGAAGGCAAGTGAATAGATACATACCCATCCAAACCATGGAAGCAGACCCTAACTCATCAACTAGGTGAATGAAGGATCTTGAACATGATTAGCGGAATTTGCCATATATGTGGCAAGCCACATTCTGCAACATGGATTTCCACGTTCCGACAAGCTAAGAAAGATCTACTTACCAGGTTTCCAGAATCCAGCCTTTTCTCGCTGGTGTCGCCTCTCACGATCGTATCAACCATCTTCGATGTCATATCTCCGATGTTGATGAGAGGAATAGGGAAAGGAAAACGTTGAAGGAAACAATGATGGCTGCCATGGTTGTGATGGAGAGAGAAAATAAAGTCAGGGACAACAAGGACTTGTAGCTCTCTCTCTCTCTCTCTCTCTCTCTCTCTCTCTCTCTCTATATATATATATATATATATATATATATATATATATAAACAGGTAAATCTACTCCTACTACCCAACGTAAGCACGGATTTCATTCAATGTCATAAATTTCGCTATGCGGATTCGGTGCGCCAATGGGACGCCTAGCATCTAGGCGGCGAACTGGAATTGTTTTTGTTACATGCATATGTTACATATGTTGCTGTCATATATATTATGTATATGCTAAGTAAAAACATAAGAGAACTTTGACAACTTGGATAGAGGTTGGAGTGATAAGGTTTCATCCTTGGGGGTGGTCACAAGTTCGAGTCATGTTACATACTTCTTTTTATGGGCGTCCATTTCTTTTCCTCTCTACTCTCCTCTCCTTTCCTCTTCCAAGCAAGCAGCCATTTCTTTTCCTCTCCTCTTAAGTCTCCCTCTCCTCTCCTCTTAGTCTCCCTCTCCTCTCCTCTTCGAACCTAGCAACAGCAGCAGTAGGCAAGCAGCAGCCACCGCCTCCACAGGAGGAGGAGGAGAAGGTATGTATTTTTTTTTGAAATTTTTTGATTTGATTTTAATTTTTTTTTAAATTTCAAATTTGAATTTTTTTTTTAATTTCAAATCTGAAAATTTTGAATTTTGAACAGCCGAACATGCCTCCTAGGCGCCGCCTAGCGTCTAGGCTGGCCACCTAGGTGGTTTCCGGTGCGGATGGAGGCCGCCTAGGCTGCAATTTAGAATACTGGTTTCATTACATTCATCTCTCCGACCTAGGCTTGGGTTTCATATGCATGTCTATTCTCAATTTTATGCGTTTGATGCATCCTTACTCGATCCCCCTGGATCAATCTCTACCACACTCTATCCAGGTTAGTCGCCAGTCGTACGATCTTCCCCTATACATCGTTCCTCTAAGTCGGACTCCCAGTCAGTCAGTTGCTACTCGGGTACCTCGGTTCATCCCCATTTTTAATTAAGAGCATAGCACGCCTACAAGAATTCGAACCAACGACTTGGTTTCTCTCCTTATGTCTCCAAGACTTGACCATTTGTATATATATAAAGTTTCTCAAACTTTATATATATATATATATATATATATATATAAAGTTTGAGAAACTTTAAACATTTAATAGTTTGGCAAAGGTCGCATGAATAATATTTATGAAGCAGAAATTGTATATAACTAATAGATTTGATTTAAATTGTTGATAATAATAATTATAATATTTTGTTAAGGTTTTTAATAACTAAAAGATTTTTTTACGCGGTATGTATGTTGGCAAACCTTATGGATCTTATATTGCACATTTGTTCCTTAAAAATGTTTCACGCGATAAACGTACTGCATAGCATTTCAGAACCAGACTATCACAAAAGAATATTGTCAGCATACAATCATGTACATGGTGATACTAATTTGCTCCACAAGTCTGCACTAAGGATTTTAGTACTTACTCATTTAGTTCATCATCTCAAGCTATATTTCAATAGACATCTAGAATAGCATCTTATTTCTCTCTAACTAGTCAAGCTAATCTTCCACAAGACCAATAAGTGACACTACATAATACAATTAAAGAGTATACAAAGTTTGAAGTTTCCATAATGGTAATGAGTATAGGAATCTGGCTGAGAATAGCTAAGGGCCCATATGGCAATAGGAAACAATTTGAAAGTTAGAGAAGTAGTTCTCTTGAGTTTCAGGCCTGTTTGGCAACCATAAAGTAAGAAGTAGGAAACTAAAAGGAAGTTCTCTTAGTTTCCATCCAAGGTGTTGTTTGTCTATTGGAAACTCCATGCCACAACCTTAGGAAAGAATATCTCTTATGTCCCTACCGTAGTCCTAACCTTCTATCAGACAAGCAATCTAGTGAGCCAGACAACATTAATTTCATTGCAGCTCGCAGACCAGAAACATCCTAATTTTCTCATGTATGATTCTACTGAATAAATTACCTTGGGATATTTTGTAATTTCAGAAACAGAAAATGCTGAATGATCTCTGTGAATGTGAACTTAAACTTCAGTTCCTCATAAAATTACCAAAATGGAAATAATACATTATTCACGACATGAGTGGTAATGACAATTGTATTTTATAATTAAGGTCAAAAAGTCAGATTATCTTATTAGCACATCTTTAACAACGCCAAAACTCTAGATGAGCATGTCTACGTTACAAGCTGACTTGTTGAGAAAGCTTTTGAAACACTGGATGAATTAGGTGATAAACATATCTCAAAATATAGATAAATATAGATGAGAAGTCCAAAATCAAACTCCTACAATAAATATTATTTTATTGATATATGTACATTTCTTTAAAAAAAATCAGAAAAAGAGCCAATGTTCTGAAGCAGACCTGTAAATTAGACCTTCTCGATACAGCCGAACAAAAGCCTCTGTCACTGCCTTTGATCTTTTCTCGTCCATTGTGAAACACTGATACAGAAAATAAATTGGGGAGCAGGATATCAGAATGTCTGATAAAAATGGAAGAAACATAATAGTCTCATGTACTTTGAAGAGAAAAGTATGTGAATATACCTCACGCGACCAATCAAGAGAAGCACCAAGCCGGCGTTCTTGGTTTAATATGGTACCTCCATACTCATTTTTCCATTTCCAAACCTATTAAAGGTGAGTGCCATGGGTTAGTATCTTGGGAGGAAAAACTAAAAGAATATGCAATCTATTGTCGAAGGTCAAACAACACATACAGGTAAGTATAGATCAGGATATTATCAGAGAGTAAAATTTCTAAGAATGCTTAGTGGGAGAAATCGAGAATCAAAATTTCAGCTCCCAGATAAGAAACCAAGAACTCACTTCAGACACAAATTTTTCACGGCCAATATCATGCCTGGTCAACTTCTTTTCCCGCATGAGTTTTTTCTCAACCACAACCTGCCAACACAAATGATAATGCAATCACCAAGTTATTCTTCAATAAACAATTATATTTGTCATGTAAAATGTTGTAGCTTGGGTGGTCAGTGAGTAGTGTGTTTGTGTTTCATGTGAAAACCTCTTTATTTCATAACGAAAATAGCCTGCCTCCCTCACTAAATTGTAAACTTATTTTCTTTAATAAGAACCATAGTCACAATATTCGCATTTTTTTAAGTCCGCAAATAACTCGCGAATGGCAAATAAAATGCACACATGTGCGTATAATTTGTCAGTTAGCATATATTTCACAAATATTCATAGTATTCGTGATTAAAACATAAATTTGCGATTTAACCGCGTTTAATTCAAGGGCACCTTTAGGTGTTGTTCAAGGTTCACAATATCAATATCGGTATCGGAATCGGACTATTCCTATGAGTATTGGTATCAGCGATATCGGTAGTATCGACGGTTTCGGATCGGAGTATCGGATTTTTTTTTGTATCGGAAAACAAATAGTTATTAATAAATTATTTACATTTAAAAACATATATTTTATACATTTAGGCATAATTTTAAGTATTTTCAACGTTATTTCTTAGTAGTTTTGAAATTAAATAAAATAGTAGTCACCTTAGATTGATTTTCTTCTTTTACATGCCTTACAACCTTATTATGCTTTAAACCCTTGTTGATTTGTCTTTTTTGTTTAACTTTCTTTGCCGAATTGACCGGAAAAGAGACCCCCAATGTCGGTATCGGTCAGTATCAGGTATCGGTCGGTATCGGATCGGGACATGCCAAATTGTATCGGTATCGGCCGTATCGGATTGGTATCGGCCGATACTTTAAATCATGGTGATGTTTCTTGGTATGGGCTTTTCAGCCTTAGGCACTCGGCTTTAGGAGTTGGGTTGGCTTTAAGACTTCAAACAACCCTCATATTTATAAGCTCTCTCCACTTTAAGTCTTGCTACCCAACCGATGTGGGAGAACCCTCTAAAATGGCAAACAAGCAACATTTATTTGATGGCAAAAAGGAAGCGTAAGTACAACCTTCCACATACTAGTCATGTATGCAATACATCAAATATGAATAAGCCACTACACTAATAATTATTATTATTATTATCTTTCAAACATTTGTATAGCCATTTTGCTCATAATGACTTCTTGTGAAGCTACAAGAGCATGGTTCTATAGATTAGTCACAATTATTTCTCTAAAACAAATTTCTTATTATATATTTTTAGTTTGTTTAATTTTATTAATACAACTAACCACACACACATATATAACCGAACTTTTTGCCGATTTTTTGCCACCGAATTTTTTTGCCGATATTTTGTCAATTTTTTGCCAAATATTCCAGACTTTTTCAGAATTCCGGACTTTTCAACGTCGCCGAATTATTCTCGAACGCCGAACTTGTGACTATGATAAGAACAAGCTCCTGATATAGCACGCCTTCCAATTTCCTAACAATATCAATCCCTCTCATAAAAAATTTGATCTCTCTTTCTCACACACATTTTAACTCCTTTTCCTACAACTTACTAAACCCTAGAGCAACTATGATCCCTCCTTGTCCATTTCCAAGAGTTACAACTCCAACTAAAATCTCCTAGACAATCATTATTCTCGTTCTTCCAAAATGCAAGTTGGCAAAAAATCATTCACATGTTTTCCATTCCTTCCATTTGCAATAGAACTAGAAGGATAGGTCTCTCTCTCCTTGCATACATTGATTTATTTTATTCCTCATTTTTGCCATTTCAAACACTTGTCATTTCCTATGGATAAGTTATTTCTGTCAGGGTGCTCCAAATAATTTCCCCTTTCAGTAACAAGTTGTCCGTGCAGTAATGTTCTCTTCTATCAGGCTATACAGTCGTTTACCTATGAAAGCCTGTGTTTGCCTGACACTAGCTATTTCCTTTTTCAGGAAATATTTGTTTTTGTCCTTATTTGGAGATTAATTTTTGAGTTAAATGCCCATTCTCCCTGATCGAAGAAAAAAGATCTCCCACAGATAGTTCTATTATGAATAGGAACTACACTATTCATGACTTCAAAATCTTTAAGCACAAATCACTTGATATCCTTAGATTAGTCTTCTTACTCTTAACAATTTTGTTTATAAGGTAAGATTCATTATGACTCACCAATCTTACTGAAAATTTGGTTAGTATGTGTTATCAAATGTAATAGGGATATTTTGTAAAACCTCCCCTAAATAATGGGCTAATTTGCGAAATACCCCCTAAAGATCTCGAATTGGTAAAACCTCCTTTCCGTCAAGACGGTGTTTAATTTTGGGTGACGTGGCAATTGTTGCATACGTGGCCACAACTCTGTTTTCCAAATTTTATGAAATTTCCAAATTACCCTTCCTCCATCCCCCTTCCCCTTCTTCCTCCAGGAGCCACGTCCCCTTCGAGCACCCGGCCACGTTCGACACGCTCGCGATGGAGTCCCGCCGGAGCAGCCCACGCCGACCCAGCGCGAGGAGCAGGCGTCGGGGCCGGTCCAGTTGGAGGCCAGGTTGCCGTGGGCGTCGACGAGGGCGCGGAAGGCGGAGAGGGAGTCGGTGTCGCTGGTGGACGAGGAAAGTAGTGCCGTGTTCGACAACAACAAGAAGAAGAATGTGTGTGAGAGTTTAAGTTTCAAAATAAAAAATGTCCAACAGCTTTGAGCTTGGCTGGGCTGACTTTGGTTGTCTTTTTCGCTTGCTGCTTAATTTGTGTTTTCTCCTTACTGTAAATAGAATAATTTGTGTTTCCTCCTTACTGTAATTAGAATAATTTGTGTTTCCTCCTTTAATGGCAGAAATTGCCTCCTTCTCTAGAGATGAAGAAACACCCCCATGCTTGTAGGAACCTGATCTTTGGTAGACAAGTTGTACGCTGGAAGAGGATCAAGTGAAAGATGAGGAAGATGATCGGTATAAATAGGTTAGAGGAAAAGTAAGAGAGGAAGAAGATGACCGTTAGAGAGAGAGAGGAGAGAGAGAGGGGGGGAAAAGCCACGTACGCAGGGGTATTTTCGTCTGACTGGGAAAAGCCACACACGGATAGCCACGTCACCCAAAATTAAACACCGTCTTGACGGAAAGGAGGTTTTACCAATTCGAGATCTTTAGGGGGTATTTCGCAAATTAGCCCATTATTTAGGGGAGGTTTTACAAAATATCCCAATGTAATAATATCAGTTCTATTATCGTGGAATCGTTAAGAGCAAATAAAATGAACTTCAAGAACATACTCTTAGATTCTTACCCAAATGTGTGTCATGTCAAACATAATGTTCATTTCTTTTTGAACTTCTAAGTTTATGAACTTCAATCCTATCTTTCAAGTAAATTCAGGATATTAATACAATCAGATGTCTGTGCTACTAAAGCTTGGCACATGCATCTAGAGATTATGACAGTTGTGACATAATCATCAGTCTGACACAATCAAGAACATAGTTGGAGGATCACAAAGTCTCCTCTAAGACAATTTTCCATTACTTTTTTTTGTTCTTTTCCCCAAAAGAATCGATGCGTTGCCTGGAAGGCCTTTGAAGAGTGACAGGTGAAAGCATTATATTTTCAAAGGCATATATGACGTGGATGTCAACAATAGAGAAACACTTGAGTCATAATTCCTCAAGTATTAGTCGAGAAGCATGTCTAGAAAGTACAAACTCTTTGGCATGCTCATGTACTTGGGCAACCAACATCACACAAAATCATACTACCAGATGGAAAAAGAAGAATCATAACCTGGGTTGCTATGCCAGCATGGTCCATTCCAGGCACCCACAAAGTATTGTAGCCTGACATTCTCCGCCAACGAATAATTGTATCCTGTGTAAAGTAGGGCACAACTAACAAATAGTATACATACAAGCCAAAAGAAAAAAGCATCTGTTGTATATACACAAGTAAACAAGTCAACATGGTTATAGTATTAAAAGAGCTGCTAGGACTAGGGCAGGCCTAAAAGAACATGGATTGAAGTTGTAAAGAAGGATATTATTTCTGTTAGTATTACAGGGACGTGGCCCTTAAAAGAGCTGAATGAAGGGATTCAAATAGACAACCCCAAAAAAATGGGATAAAGGTGATGGTGTTGTTGAAAAGGAGTCAAGGTAGCCTCACCTGTAAAGCAGCAGTAAGGCCATGACCTATATGAAGAGCCCCAGTAACATTTGGGGGCGGCAGTACCTGCGGAAGGAATCAAAATTTATAAATAATATAAGTCAGTCAACAATAAATCTTAAGGATATAGTTATGGTACATCGGTAAGAAAGCTATGGGCATGATTATAGTTTGATTATAGTTATCAAAAATTATAAATAATATAAGTCAGTCAACAATAAATCTTAAGGATATAGTTATGATACATCGGTAAGAAAGCTATGGGCATGATTATGAGTACAATGGTAGATACAAGTAAATCCGGACCCACAATGTGGCATATATACACACACCTATCTTGCATGAGTAAGGACACGGATACGGATAAGGACATAATACACGTTCGGGATAGCATTTTCAAATATGTACAATATAATCACCTATGTTGCAGGCATACAAGCTCGGATACGAGTATGGACACGATATGGGCACCATTTTCCGGGTCCGTACAACATCGATACACATGATAATAAGGCAGTGTTCTACAAATCACTAGGCGGACTTGGTGCGGCGGAGGTCCGCCTAGCGCCTAGGCGCCGCCTTTTTTTGGAAATTTTAGAAAATTTGATATTTGAAATTTGAAATTTGAAATTTGAAATTTAAAAATTCAATGTTCTAAAATCCAAATCCTATCTTAAAACCCAAACAAATATCCACAATACAACTAAGAATAAAAAAAATCAAAAAAAAATCAAAAAATTCAAAAAATAAGCCGCCTAGGCCCGCTTAACCGCCTAGGCCGCCGCCTAGGGGGTTTTCCGGCGCCTAGCGCCTAGGCCGATTTTTAGAACACTGACCACAAGTGTCACAAAGATAAATTGGATATTTAAACATTAGTTGATCCTTGGTTGCATGATCTTCAGCTACATAGCCAAAAGGTAGGTCGACATTTTCATCAATTGTCCGTCTAGGTTTTAGAGCATGGCCCTCCTCATAGCTCATAGCTGCATGGCTAGGAATCTGGTACCAAAATAGACGGTTGAGGTCGGGTCAACAGCCGATTATGAAAACTGTACCAATTCTTTCATGGAGCAATCTTATGCTCCACATCGACCCTATTCTGATGAGAAAATGCTTGGATGATGATGTGAGACATAAAACATTAGTTCCTAATGTGATTATAATCACCCAAACATCGTAATTTGTTTTTACACAAAAATAAGATTAAAACCCACGAATCACAAAGGAATATGAATGCCCATTTTTCCCACATTATTTCATCTTCATGCACAATAAAGCTGACTTCAGCATATAAACAGGAATTATCCAATGTATCTGGTTCCTCTGGATGTAGTTCCTTCTTTATAGTTCTTAAGATGTGTATCTACCAAGTAAAGACGATATGTATTCAAGACATGTAGGACCCTACATTGAAGTATCCATGCTTTATGTTTAGCAAGATATATTACATTTTCAAGTTTCACATAAGAAAAGAGGTCGAAAGAGAAACGTGTATTTTTCAAAGTATTGACACAATATATATATATATATATATATATATATATATATATATATATATATATATATATCCTACAACCAGTTTCTGGTTTCCATAATCTACTCAATAAAAGATAGCTTTCCTTAATCCAAAAGCACCAGAATTTTTTATAATCTATTACTTTATATATATATATATAGGCACTGACAATTGTAAAAGGGGGCTTTCCGCTGGTTGCATCTGCCTTGAAAAAACCTGCAGTTTCCCACCATGCATACCATCTAAATAGACAAAAAAAAATTAGTTCATATCTATCTGGTAAGAATTGAAACTTCTTGAATAGCACTATTACGATTTCTCCACAGCACTAGGATTATATTGCTTGGGTAGCAGACGAGAAAGTTGTTTCTTCTCTCCTGAAGGAGTAGTGGGGTCAACAAAATCTTCAGGATTCTCTTCTTCAGCATCTTTCTTTCTATGCTTTTTCTCACTTCTCTTTGCATCGGATGGCTTTTGTGCCTAGCCAATAACATATAAACCTTTGAATGACATAAATGCACATTGATTTCTTCTTTACATATCAATATCATCTTTAGATATTATCAACAATGATGCATACCTGAAGCTTGGCAGCTTTTTCTGCAGCCTTCAATTTTTTTTCTTCTTTCTCTTTTGCCTAGAGAGGAAAAGAGAAGTGAGGCATCCATTAAAGAAATGATATCATGGATAAGCGCACTAGTGAAACACCAATGAACTTAAGAATTATTTGTAGGAGTTGGGCAACCCAATCTAGTATCCCATCAGCAGCGATTTGCCAAACGAAGGAGTAGATATGCAGACATAATCATCTTACGTAAACTGATGCTTATAAATTCTACCAACAGAAGTATTCTTTCATAAACATTTAACTGTCATACAGTGAAAGTAACAGAATAAGTTTTTCGTCGTTACCTTCTTTGTTTGGCTAAAGGTGTGGAGCTTTAACAGTGCCCCCAGTTGTTTGTTAATTATGGATATAATAATGATGATGGAAGCATTTGCAATGTCGAGCAACATAGGCTCCAATCAGCGTAGCTGACTTTTAAAACAGGTTATGTGAAGCAAGGGTAATGCAGAGAAATTCATATAACAGTGTCAAGGGATAGCAATATACAGTCTACTAAATGCATTTGATCCAACTCGCTCTAAAGCAGAACTGTGAACAGACTGCCGGCGATATGATAAACCAGTGAAGTTGAGGATGCTGTCAAGTCAGTAGGACCCTTATGCCCTGGGTGCAGACATGCTACAATGGCTGGACAAAATGGTCACGATCCCATGAGGGCTCCAAAGCCCATCCTCAGTTTGGATGGCAGACTGCAACTAAGTGGTAGTGATGTTTGTCAAAAAAATTCAATTACACTGGTGACTAATACCACATATATGATATTGCAGTTGAAAATCAACTGCTTATTAACTTCTAATGCAATTGATTTTCCACATGTTGAATGTAAGTGAAAAGACTGGCTCTTGCATTTCATAAAGATGGTCGTCAAATGGAAGTGCAAATACAATGGTAGACATTCTTAGTAGCCATTTTCAAAGGAAAAGTACAACATAACCATTTTCATAAACTCTTGGGAGTCTCCATAAACTTCTGCTTGTTGACCAGAAATGCCACAACTGGCTCTTCCATTTCAAAAAGACTGTCAACAAATTAAAGAGGAAAATATGACGGCAGGATCCTTCATATCAATCCCTTTAATAAAACTTTTGACACAGCTGTCATTTTATTCCATTCAACTCTACCAAGGACCCTAGCAATTATAAAATCCTTTCTGTAGCCTCAATCCCTGTTTGTTTTGGTCAACCCTAGTCCTAGATATCCCTTCAACTACTAGTTTACATCCTACTTAGTTCAGCTATTATTCTCAACTGCATGTAGTCTTGACTAATCTTCAGTCTCCAATTCTCCCAAGAATGTCCTAGTATCTTATCATGTGCTACTGAAACAAAAAGGAACATGATCTTGGGGAAAATATTATCTCAATATCATGTTAAATTTAGTGAATTGCTGCTTAATTTAGTGAATGGATCTTTGCAGTGATAGGGAATATGTGCTTCTACTTTAGCCAATCCGTTGTATTTAAGCCTTCTTCTAAGCCATCAAGGATTGCACTTGCAAATATTCTATACTCTTTCACTTTGTGCTACTGTGTGAATCTCATTAACCATTCTAAGATATAGGATCCAAATGATTCATCAGATGTCATTATTTTCTCCTAAGACAGGCTTCCTTTATCACACGAACTGCAATGTACAATAAGAGCATGACGGCTTCAAGCACACCATCTATAAATTGAATGTTAATAAGTGATCCGTATGGTTTCTCTTAAGTTATCAACCTTTGGCTTGTTCCAATGTCCAGTAGGAAGCATACAGAGGGAAATTTCAGAAACCAAAGTGGTAAATGACACGAAACCCTTACAAAATTTTGGTCAATTTTGTGGTTTACTCTTATAATGTTTCATGGTTACAAACAACCATCCATTTGAAACAAGTTCTGACATTTTTGGAGGTTTTTTAGATACGTTCCATCAACAAAAATTACAAAAACAACCATCCATTTGAAACAAGTTATGACATGTTTTGGATAATTTTGAGATACATTCCATCAACAAAAAAATTTAAGTTAGTTTATTTTATAAAACTGCCACACATCATGCAATTGGTTAGGAATGCATAAAATCCATCAAATGCATGACAATTAACAGTTTCTTAGAACCAAAGAAAGTTAAAACTCATATATAAAAGACGAGCGAACATGTCCAAAAATTCCAAACTAACAAAAATTATAGAAAAGTTTTTTAAAAACTTTTGAAACATTATAAAGGTTTCAGCAAACTAGCAAAACTCCTCTCATTCACCCAAAAGTAAATACAACAACAAAGCCTTTATCCTGATCTTTTGGGGCCAACACTTTGAAACTATTTCTTCCGTTCAGCACCACCCAAGGGTAACATTAGCAAATATCATATCCTCATTAGCAAATATCATATCCTCACTACAGCCGCAATCCAAGTTCATTTAGCCTACACCTAGTTCTAACATCTCCTTAACTAAAATCCTATCAATCATCCTAGCTGGTGCACCTTTTGTTCTTGAATGCACATATCCAAACTACGCCCATACAAGTTTCTCAGTAAACGTCTCAACAAATATACATATTTGCATTCATGTCAACTGTAATAAAACAATTATCAATACTGTACTACCTAAATCAACGCTGTATCCTCTCAGTTTACACACCTAATAACCACTATAGAAGTCTGCTTTCCGACAAAAAGTATAACAACAAGTACATTGCTCGGAAAGGCAGATCGCACAGGACATTAATCACAACGCACAACTACACTCAATCAAGATCTAGTTTTTGACCAAGAGAACAACTATAATAAAACTATGACGTGTTCATACCGTATTGTTTTCCTATCAGTGTCCGTGCAACTATGACGCACAGGATACGACACGGCAAGATGGACATTGCACCTCTTACGGTCAAGTGTAATTTTGGAGTGTCCATGTAGTGCCCGCGTGTCCGACAAGACACAGGCCAAAATTTCAGGAGTGTTCATGCTTCCTAGACATACAATATAGATTACATGAGTTTTCTACAGAGTAGCAAACATTTCGCGAGCTACATCCGACCAAACCCTAATTTCCAACAATAACGACCCAAAAAGGGAAAAGGAATAGAAACTCAAACCTTCTGTTCTTTCTTCTTCTTCCTCTCCGGATCTTCTTCTTCGTGCTGCAGTAATAACAGGAAGAAGAAAAACTCAACAAAAATAGAAAAAGAAAAATTGATTGAGAATGCTTCAAATTTATCGATCGAATCGAAGAAGTAAAGAGCAATCGAAAATCTTACCGGTGCCATTAGGGATGGATGGATTAGGATTAGGGTTTGGCGGAGAGGTCTTGAAGAAGAGAAGAGGAAGACAGAAAAGAAAGCTAGCAGCGGCTGCAAGAACAAAGAGAGGGTTTAGGCTATGGATTTATCAGTTGTTAATTGTAATGCAATTGTAATATACGCACCCCCCTGACTTTCTAAACACACCCCCATATAATTTAAGTTAAAAATTAGATTAATGTTAAAAACATATATACCCATAAGACCTTCCTAGGACACCCCACCATCCTCCTCCTTCCTTCATTCATTTTTACCTTCTTCTCCAACCCAACCCAAAAATCCTATAAAAATCCTACGTTGAAACAGTGAAGAAGACATCATGGAGGAAGGAAGTCCACTTCAAAGACACAATGTACGTTCTTTCTCCACCTTATTTCTCAGTTTGAAGCACTGTATGAGTATCGTTCAACCCAAACAAAAAAATTTCGCGATAAGCACGACCAACACAGGTCGAACTGACCACTGTACGTACGACCTGTGTTGGCCGAATGTTTCGTGTTCTGTTCGACTAGCTTTAGTCGAACAGAACTATCATGTTCGATCGTAGTAAGTCGAACGTTTATAAGACTGTCGAACAGAGAGTTTTGTCCGACTAGTTGTGGTCGAACAGTGTTTTTTTTCGTTTTTTTTTTCAACTTATTAAGGTGTAGGTCTTTTTCTTTACAGGAAAACACTCCAAATGACAATGAAATGAACAATGAAATGAGCATTGTTAACTATCCCATGTATGAACAAGTTGACTTCTCAGAAAAATTTCGGACGGATGAGATATTTCATAATCGTAAATCGTTGGTGAGTTGGGCACATACGGTAGGAAGACGTCATAATATAGTCGTTTTGGTTAAACGATCGGATAGCGGAGATGGTGGAAGGCAAGCTCGAATAATTTTGGGTTGTGAGCGCGGTGGTAAATATCGGCCTCCTAAGACAAAAGTTGCTCAAGCAAATTCAGCGAACATTAACAAGAAGCCAAGACAGGAAAAGCTTACGGGCACGAAAAAATGTGACTGTCCGTTTCATTGAAAGGAGTGCAATTCAATGACCTAGGACAATGGTCATTGACGGTTATATGCGGCTCACATAATCACCCAATGGGACGAAATTTGGTTGGACACTCATATGACGGTCGAATAACACCCGCTGAAGATCAACTTGCCAAAGACTTGTCGAAGAACAATACAAGGCCCAAAGATATATTGAGCACATTGAAGGAATCTTTTAGTGAGAATGAGTCGACATTGACAATTTACAATGCTCGGCAAAAGCATAGAGTTGTCGAGCATGGAGGCCTATCTCAAATGCAATACTTATTGGGAAAGTTGGACTCAGAAAAGTACTACTATCTGGATAGGAGATGTGAGCACACGTAAAATTGAAAAAACAATTGGGCACTAGTCAATCAACTTTTGAGATCTCATGGAGCAGGATACATGATTTGTTGATCGCGCAACATGTCACTGTTGACCCAAACTGGATCGCAGTCAACCTAATCTTGATAATTAACAAATCGATATTTGGCATGATCCAACTTGACACATAAATCGTCATCAAGCTACAAATTAGACAACTATCATATATCAAGTCAGACAATCATCATCGACGACTGCTCGACGAATACTGCTGGAACTTGTCATCGGAAGTCTGTATTTTTACACTTTTATTGAGTCTAGGCTATTGTACGTTGACTCGCACTGAGTACCTCAACCATAGACTAGATAACTAAAAGCTCCACAAACAAAAAGCCAAACTGCCAAAGCCCTACAACTGCCCATGAGCATTATGTCTCCAAGGAGGCAGAGTTCGGGCCGAACTCTGTCCCCTGATTTCCATGAGCTAATTTTTAGGGATTGCTCATTGCAAGTTGTCCAACGGCCAAAATTTGAATATTTTGGACAGAGTTCTGGCCGAACTCTGCCTCCTAGAACTAGTATATATAGGCACCCATTTCTCCCATTTCAAATCATCCAATCTTCTCTTCTCTTCTACTCCCATAGCCTATACATCCTAAAGAGCTATACTCTTCTCATCTACTAGCCACAAAACTTCCCAAGCCTACAAGGTGTTTGGTGCGAGTCAATTAGAAGTTTGTGTGTAAGAGTCTTGAAGAAGTCACTTGGAAAATTCTAAGTTTCGCCTCAACGATTTTTCAAGAAGTTGGCGTGCTCTTCTGAGTAAAGGCACGTGATTGTAAAGCTATTTCACAAATAGTGGATTTCAATCCTGAGCTAGAGTTCTCAGGCCTGGACTAGTCCTCCACGAGGGAAACCAGGTTAAAAACTGTTGTATCTGCGTATGCTCTCTGATCTTTATTTATTTTTCGCGCTTATACTCTGATTAATCATTTGCTAGTTGGAATTGAATATTTAATTGTTCATTATTGACACAAGTACTCTATTCACCCCCCTCTAGAGTTGCCTACACGTACTTCAATTGGTATCAGAGCCAGGTTCTCTTGATACAGAATTTACATCCTAGAGTTGATCCATGGCAACCACACAATCCATCTCTACCAACTATGGTGAGGGTCAATCCACAAATAGGCCATCCCTATTTGATAGAACCAACTACACTTATTGGAAGACTAGAATGAATTTTTATCTTAAGTCTCTAGACTTTGACCAGTGGACTGTAGTCACTGATGGCTACAAGAAACCTTCCAGAATAACTATCAAGGGGAGTCTCGTCGAGAAACCCCACGACAAGTATATTGATCAGGAGAAGAAACAGGCAAGTCTAGACGCTAGGGCTATTAATGCTCTCTTCTGTGCCATAGACAGGACTGAATTCAACAGGGTCTCCACATGCACCACCTCGCACAAAGTATGGAAGCTTTTGGAGGTGACTTGTGAAGGGACCACACAAGTTAAAGAATCAAAAGTCAGTCGTCTGACACAGGAGTACGAGGCTTTCAAGATGAAGCCAAATGAGACGATCATCCAAATGTTCACCAGATTCTTCGACATCGTCAACCCGCTATCTTCCCTTGGAAAAGATTATTTCAACCATGAGAAGATACGCAAAGTGCTACGAGGATTGCCGAAGGTCTGGAATCCCAAAGTCACGGCGATCATCGAAGGCAATGATCTTACGACAATGTCACTAGAAACGTTGATGGGCAAGCTGATGACGCATGAGCTCGATCTAAAAATTTTGAAGAAATAGCTCCAAAATAGAATGAGATTGCATTAAGAGCTCATCGCCGAAGAACCAGCTCAGAAGACACTGATGACGACGACTCCGAAGGTGACGATCAAGCTCTCTTAGTTCGAAACTTCAAAAAGTTTCTACGCTTCAACAAAAAAAAGAGAGAACAAAGAGACGATGAGGAAGAACCCACCTGCTTCGGATGCAAGAAGATGGGACATGTCAAGAAAGATTGTCCCTTAGCAAAGAAAGGAAGCAGATATGAGAAGCCGTACAAGAAGCCAACTACAAGGAAGTATGCCAACACTAGCATCTGGCACGAAAGCGAGGCTAGTGATTCAGACGATGAAGAGGACTCTCCGCAAAACACGGCTAACGTCTGCCTAATGGCGACTTCAGATAAGGTAAAAGATTCTTTTGATGATTTCTCTTTTGATGAACTTGGTGATTCTTTTAGTGATCTACTTAAAGATCACAAAAAGGTACTCAATAAATATAAACATGCAAAGGATAAGGTCAAGGACAACGAAACCGAGATCCATAGAATTTCATGTTTACTAGAAGATGTTAGAAACACTACACCCACGGAAAACACTGAAGAGGTATCCAAGCTTAAATTAAACTTACACGATGCCGAATCAATCATTGAGAAACAAACTCTTGATATCACGGCTTTAAACAAAGAACTTGCTGAAGAGAAAAATAAGTTCAAAATTGCTACATGTAGAATACACGGTCTTACTGCTAAATGTGATGAGTTAAATATTGTCTCTAAAAAATTAGAGATTAAACTGGACAAGCAGGTTATTCAACCGCAAGTTCGGTCTTATAGTCACAAACACGAGACATCTCAACACAAAAAGGCACGTTACCACAAGAACACTCATCCACATGCTACACAAAATTATGCTTTTATGTACACATATTCACATGCAACACGTAAAACACACACACGTAAACACCATCATCATCCTGCTGCACTCAATCATTATCATCATCATGCTGCTATACATAGTCACTATAATCACTCTACTAGCTATCATCACCCTACTTATAGACATCACTATCAACATGCTCCTAGCATAAACATGCATGCTAGATGTACATATTGTAGCCTACATGGACACATCTCTCCACAATATAGAATTAGAAGATTAGTTGACAAAAATATATATGCATGGGTACCAAAGTCTAACCTCTCACGACCCATAAGAGTCTGGGTACCAAAGGTCACATCTACTCGTGGTGTAGGTGGACCTTTCCTCTTCAACGAGAAGCAAGTGGATTCTCGATAGTGGGTGCTCGCGACATATGACTGGAAATGCAAATCTATTCGCAACACTATCGATGAAAAAGGAAGGATATGTGTCCTTCGACAATAACCTTAAAGGCTATATCATAGGTAACGGTACAATTGGTTATCCTCATTTCCCGTCATTAACGATGTTTGTTTAGTGACCGAGTTAAAGCATAACTTGCTCAGCATTAGTCATCTTGCTGATCATGGTTATGATATTAACTTCGAAAAAACTAAATGCTTTATCTATGATAGATCAACTAGAGATATCGCCTTTGAGGGAATAAGGAAAGATAACATTTATATTTTCTATCTATCTAGTGATACTAACAGTGCAGGAAGATGCCTTTACGCTCACAAAGACGAAAAGCTCCTATGGCATCAGCGTCTTGGTCATGCCAACATAGATACTATATCCAGACTATCCACCAAGAAGCTAGTTAGAGGACTACCGGATATCACATTCAAGAAAGACACGATATGTGCCGAATGTGAAAAGAATAAGGCTACCAAATCTTCCTTTAAATCCATAAACACCATAAGTACTACCCGACCATTGCAATTACTTCATATGGACTTATTTGGTCCTAGTAGAGTAGCCAGTCTTGGCGAAAAACTCTACGCTTTTGTCATTGTAGATAATTTTTCAAGATTTACTTGGGATTTCTTTCTTACAAACAAAAGTGATACAATTTTTGTTTTCAAAGTATTTGTTAAAAAGGTCCAAAACGAAAAAGGCTATATGATTACTTGTATCCGAAGTGATCATAGTGGTGAATTCGAAAATTCTGATTTTTGAAAAGTTTTGTGATTCAAATGGTTTTAGTCATAAATTTTCGTGTCCAAGAACTCCTCAACAAAATGGTGTTGTGGAGCAGAAGAATAAAACTCTTAGCGATATGGCTAGGGTTATGCTAAATCAATTCTCTTTTTCGAAATACTTTTGGGCAGAAGCTGTCAGCACAGCGTACCATGTTTTGAATAGGGTGTTGATTCGACCTATTTCGAAGAAGACACCCTATGAGCTTTGGTTTGGTAGGACTCCTAATGTTTCTTACTTTAGAGTGTTCGGTTGTCACTGCTTTATCCTGAATACCAAAGACAACTTAGGCAAATTTGATGCCAAAGCTGACGAAGGTATTCTTCTTGGCTATGTGGCCAAGAGTAAGGGATATAGAGTGTTCAACAAACGCTCCATGATTGTTGAAGAGTCTACTAATGTAACCTTTGATGAGAAAAATAGTACATCTGTCATTCCCGACGACGATGATGAACCATCAACTTCTACACCTATAAATGCAACGTCTGAAACCAGCTTTCCGGAGGAATTACCAAAGAAGTTTCACTTCACTCCCTCTCATCCAGAGAACTTGGTAATAGGTGAAGTATCAAAAGGGGTAACTACTCAATCCTCTGTAAGAGACACTATAGCTAGCACTGCATTCATTTCTCAGATAGAACCTAAAAATATTTTAGAAGCTTTTAATGATGAATTTTGGATTTCCGCGATGCAAGAAGAACTCAACCAATTTGAAAGAAGCTAAGTTTGGGAACTTGTTCCTAAACCTACTAGCCACTCAATAATTGGCACTAAATGGGTTTTTCGTAACAAAGTAAACGAGGACGATTCAGTCACTCGCAACAAAGCTTGTCTCGTAGCCCAAGGATACAACCAAGAAGAGGGCATCGACTATGATGAGACATATGCTCCTGTTGCCTGACTTGAATCCATTCGGGTGCTTTGCGTATTTACAAATTTTCAAAACTTTAAACTTTTCCAAATGGATGTGAAAAGTGCTTTTCTAAACGGTTTTTATCAAAGGAGAGGTTTTTGTCAAACAACCACCTTGTTTCGAAAATCATAAATTTCCCGACCACGTTTTTAAACTTAGGAAAGCTCTCTATGGCCTCAAACAAGCTCCTCGAGCTTGGTATGATCGTCTTAGTACTTTCTTACTTGATAAAGGTTTTTCAAAAGGAAAAATCGACACTACACTGTTTATAAAATCTCTTGATGACACAATTCTTTTAGTACAAATATATGTTGATGATATTATTTTTGGGTCTACTAATGAGGGTCTATGCAAGGAATTTGCCAAGTGTATGTAGAACGAGTTCGAGATGAGTATGATGGGGGAGCTCAACTACTTCCTTGGACTGCAAATCAAACAACTCTCGCTAGGCGTCTTAATCAGTCAGTCAAAATATGTAAAGGACATGCTGAAAAAGTTTGAGCTTGACAACATTAAACCGATCAGCACCCCTATGGCTACTACCACAAAGCTGGAACCTAATGAAAGCGGCAAACCGGTTGATCAACATAAGTATCGAGGTATGATTTGTAGTTTATTATATTTAACTGTTAGTCATCCCGACATTATGTTTAGTGTTTACTTATGTGCTAGATACCAAGCCAATCCTAAGGAATCATACATGACCGCAGTTAAGCGTATCTTTAGATACCTTAAAGGAACTATTACGGTAGGCTTGTGGTATCCCATAACCACTTTCTTTGACTTGATCGGATATTCCGACGCTAATTTTGCGGGATACAAAGTTGACCGTAAGAGTACTAGCGGCACGTGTCATTTGCTAGGGAAGGCGTTAGTTTCATGGTTTAGTAAGAAGCAGAACTCTATTGCACTATCCACAACAGAAGCTGAATACATCGCAGCTGGTCGTTGTTGTGCACAGATTCTGTGGATGAAGCAAACCCTTGAAGGCTACAACTTATGTTTCAAGCACATACCTATTTTCTGTGATAACACTAGTGCCATTAATCTGACCAAGAACCCAGTTTGTCACTCACGCACTAAACACATAGAGATTAGACATCACTTTTTACGTGATCATCAACAGCAAGGCACGATTAATTTAGAATTCATAGACACTGAACATCAGCTAGCAGACTTCTTTACCAAACCACTGGCCGAAGAGCGCTTCAACTTTCTTTGTCATGAGTTAGAAATTTTGAATGAAACGGTCATAAAATAAATTGGCCTGCATAAATAACGACTATGAGATATATCTTTATGGTGACTTTGCTATGGGTACAAGCCGAAATGGTCCTTCTGACAACAAGGCATAAAAGCCTAAGCGACACGGTGCACTAGACTTCGGACTACCGCTAGCTGGGATCCGGCCCCTACGCTACCCTATGGCAGTTTCATCGTAATGATAGTTGTCTTAAATCATTATTTATTATATGGTTTAATTATGTTTATGACTTATTTAATTCAAACTTTCAAATTCTATTCTTTTTGGGCCCGGCTAAACACACCCCACCACCTACTTTACACACCCCAATTTTTTTTTTAAAAAAAAAACCTTCCTATTCTACCCTCCCCTGCTCCTCCCCCCCTCCGCTCCGCCGCCGCCGCCGCTCCGCCGACCCCGACTCCTCCGCATCCTCCTCCTCCCTCGACCCTCCTCCTCCTCCTCCTCCTCCTCCTCCTCCGCCTTCCGCCCCCTCCTCCTCCTCCTCCTCCTCCCCCGCCTCCACCTCCTCCTCCTCCCCCGCCTCCTCCTCCTCCCGAGCCTCCTGCTCCCGCCTCCTCCTCCTTCTCCTCCCCCGCCTCCTCCTCCTCCTCCTCCTCCTCCTCCTTCCGAGCCTCCTCCGCCTCCCGCCCCCTCCTCCTCCTCCTCACGCCTCCTCCTCCTCCTCCCGCCCCCTTAGGAGGGAGGAGGTGGAGTCGGAGGAGGAGGAGGAGGAGGGAGGAGGGGGCGGGAGGAGGAGGAGGGGGAGGGAGGAGGGGACGGGAGGAGGAGGAGGAGGGGCGGGAGGCGGAGGAGACGGGGGAGGAGGAGGAGACGGGAGGAGGAGGCTCGGGAGGAGCGGGAGGAGGAGGGGGCGGGAGGCGGAGGAGGAGAATCGGGAGGAGGAGGTGGAGGCAGGGGAGGAGAAGGAGGAGGAGGGTCGGGGGAGAAGGAGGGTCGAGAAGGAGGAGAAGGAGGAGGATCGGCGGCGGAGCGGCGGCGGAGCGGGGGGGGGGGGGGAGGGGGACGGGAGGAGCAGGGGAGGGTAGAATAGGAAGTTTTTTTTAAAAAAAAATTGGGGTGTGTAAAGTAGGTGATGGGATGTGTTTAGCCGGGCCCATTCTTTTTTCATCAAAACTTAGGCATTTTTCAAAATTTCCAGTGTTTTGTGCACATGGAGGCAGAGTTCGGGCCGAACTCTGCCCCACACAGAGTTCGGGCCGAACTCTGTGTCCATGGTCACATAACCTTCTTTGGTTCTCAGTCACCCATTCTTTTGATCCGATGGTCAGGATTTAACCCGACTTGCTGCCCCCAAACCTCTTAAACCCGAGAGAAACCCTCTCTCCTCACTTTGTTCTTCTTCCACCTTCCTCCAAACATAATTTTCTCAAACCCTAACCCTAGAAACTCCACTTTTAGGGCTCTTTTTTTTCCCAAACTCAAGATCTAAAGCGTTTGGAGAGATCTCTTCCATCTTTTCTCTTTTGGGTGAGGTATAATTTCATATTCTTCTCTATTTCCTTTTCAAACTTTAAAATTCTCCATGGCTCCAAGACTCTTTGGTAGAGGTAAGAGAAGAAGGAGTGATGGTGCATCATCTTCTCATCCTCCTCCTTCTCTTGCTCCTTCAATCCATCCTCTTTTTAATCCACCACCACCACATGACCCCAACACATTCAATGAACAAATCTTTATATCATTGGAGGCTTCCAATGAATGGTTTGCCGATTTTCGTTCATGGAGTGTGTATGAGGGTCATCCGATTAATTTCACTATCTTTTCGGCTTATGATTCATTGTTCCATGATCTGTGTTTAGATGAGTTAGTTACTACATCATCTATAGTCTATTTAAATGCCATCCAAATGTTCTATTGTAACCTAACTTTTGACGACACACGGATCTACTCTCGTGTCGTCGGTATCGACATTTCTTTCGATGATTTTGAGCTTGCGGAATATCTTGAGATCCCAGAACCCAATTCTTGGGAGAAACTTGTCGATGCCCGGCAGTTTTAATTTCCCGATGGATCGTCATTTGAGAGCTTCAAGGATGACTTGTGTACTCCCATCACTCATCCCCGCAAGCTACGGGCTAAATATCTTAACCCATATTTTTATGAACTTCATCAAATTATTTTCTCTACGATCTTGCCCAAAGCGGGATCGACCGATGAAGTATCTTATCTTGAGACCTCTGCTCTTTACCATCTCCACTTCCATGTCCCTTTCAACTTTCCGTGCACGATGATGGACTGGATGATTCGTGCACGGACGAGACCCCGATCATTGGTCTACGCCCTGTATTTGCCGATGATCTTTCGTGCGTTCCATATTCCACTTGATGAGTGTCAGTTCCTTCCTGCCCCTGCCTATCTATCTAAGGCACGGAGGCTTCTAGCAGCTGTTGAGTCCCCTACTGAGTCTGAGCACTCCGAGTCTGATGCTCATGCTGATCCTCCTGCTATTGGCCAACCTGAGCCCGAGCCACCTGCTACCCTTGAGTCCATTCAGACTATGCTGAGAGATCGTTTCCGCTTGGAGGACAATCGCTGGACTCAAATGGATTATCGTACTACCTTATAGATGACGACCATCAGCAACACCCTGCATGACATCCAGTACTACCTGGCTACTCATCCTACAGTGTCTTACCCCATGGTACGGGACCCTTCTCGCGAAGGTTACCGTATCGACGACACTTGGGTCAGGAGGTATTTGGATCCGGATGCAGCGTTTGTTGATCCTCGTCGCTCTACCAACGGCCCCTCAGATTCTGCTGGACCTTTCCGTGCTCCGTGACGGCCATGGTCCCTTTTTATGATGCTGTTGTTGATGCTTAGGATTTATTTTGTTTATGCACTTTGTAGTTTTCATTCCGTGGTTATGTAGTTGAACTCTTTCCTTTGTACTACTTTATGCTTATGTAGCTTCTGTTTGGATTATTTGCTAGTTATCTCTTACTTTGGATTTGAGCCTTGGTTGTGTGATTGCATATTTTCTCCATGGTTATTTTTTACGGGGGAGCTTATATTTTATTTTGTTAAATGCCAAAGGGGGAGAATATGTGATATTTGCTTAACCATTTTGGATAAATCTTGTGCTATGTGTTATATTGTTTGGACTAGTACTTGTATCAGGACTTCTCTATTTACGGGGGAGCCGAAATGTCCATCTACGGGGGAGCTATATATGTGTCCAAGTATGAATGTTGCGACACGCAAATATTACAATTTTGTCAATTATCAAAATGGGAGAGATTGTTGACCCAAACTGGATTGCAGTCAACCTAATCTTGATAATTAACAAATCGATATTTGGCATGATCCAACTTGACACATAAATCGTTATCAAGCTACAAATCAGACAACTATCATATATTAAGTCAGACAATCATCATTGACGACTGCTCAACGAATACTGCTGGAACTTGTCATCGAAAGTCTGTATTTTTACACTTTTATTGAGTCTAGGCTATTGTATGTTGACTCGCACTGAGTACCTCAACCATAGACTAGATAACCAAAAGCTCCACAAACAAAAAGTCAAACTGCCAAAGCCCTACAACTGCCCATGAGCATTATGTCTCCAAAGAGGTAGAGTTCGGGCCAAACTCTGCCCCCACACAGAGTTCGGGCCGAACTCTGTCCCCTGATTTCCAAGAGCTAATTTTAGGGATTGCTCATTGTAAGTTGTCCAATGACCAAAATTTTGAATATTTTGGACAGAGTTATGGCCGAACTCTGCCTCCTAGAACTAGTATATATAGGCACCCATTTCTCTCATTTCAAATCATCCAATCTTCTCTTCTCTTCTACTCCCATAGCATATACATCTTAAAGAGCTATACTCTTCTCATCTACTAGCCACAAAACTTCCCAAGCCTACAAGGTGTTTGGTGCGAGTCAATTAGAAGTTTGTGTGCAAGAGTCTTGAAGAAGTCACTTAGAAAATTCCAAGTTTCGCTTCAGCGATCTTTCAAGAAGTTGGTGTGCTCTTCTGAGTAAGCACGTGATTGTAAAGCTATTTCACAAATAGTGGATTTCAATCTTGAGCTAGAGTTCTCAAGCCTGGACTAGTCCTCCACGAGGAAAACCAGGTTAAAAACTATTGTGTCTGCGTATGCTCTCTGATCTTCATTTATTTTTTGCGCTTATACTCTGATTAATCATTTGCTAGTTGGGATTGAATAGAGTTAATTTTTAATTGTTCACTATTGACACAAGTACTATATTCACCCCCTCTAGAGTTGCCTACACGTACTTCAGTCATGACCCGCACCCGGATATCGGGCATGAGTACGCGGGCCACGCCCAGCCTACACCGCAGTATCGACGGTAGAACGTTGTCCGGTACCCAATAAATATCTACAACATCTATATTATCCACTATAACAATATGTACTCCAATCATATACATCTAAGGAAGATATGAATAAGACTGATGGTAATATCACTGAAATAATCTAAAGTCTACAATGATCATAAATGACAAAAATGTGTCGGAGGCATAAATCGACAACGAAACATGAATCTAAAATAAAGAAATAATGGCCTAGAGCTCCAAAAGATAACTCACTATGAAAGAATATCGAGATCCGTCTCAGCTAACATCATCCTATAGTCCAATAATGTGGGGCATAATAATTCCTAATATTTGTCAACGTATCCAGTCAGGATTGGAACGAACACAATCAACTAAGAATAGTTCACAAATAGGATAAAAGCTACAAGACTATAAATAGAGAGTATATACAGGAGTAATGGAAATGTACATGTAAGTATCATGGCAATGTAAAGCTGTAAACTAGAGCTAGAACAAGGGCAAGTAAAACTGATCCTGGCATGTATAAGAATCAAGAATCATCTATCTAGGTGTGTAAGTATTAGTTTCAACATATGATCGGCTTGGGACTCTGCACGGGAAATATGGCCTGGCTAGTCATACGTGCAGTGTATGACTAACACTCACGGAAAATAATATCATGCACGGGAATTGTATGATCACATGCCTACGCTACTACTCCCCACCCCCGACTGGTAGAGTGGATCCAAACAAGACACGTTACGACACGGGATTCTACGAGAATGGAGCATGTCTCCTCGAGAATCGGTGTCTATATACTGCACAAGAACTACAAGGGGCTTGCACAAGATACACCAAGGTAACAAGGAATAACATCTCATGTCGGAATCCATAAATACCAATCCGTGTGACCAATGTGTCAAGAACAAGTACATCTACACTAAGTACATGAAACATAGCAGTTATCGTAAATGAAAAAAATTATCAGAGAACGTACTCGCCTCAATTTAGTTGGAAGTCGACGTGCACGACACGAACGTGTTGACACGGAGTAAGTACCAATGTTATGCTCCACAAGGTGGTCCCAGATAATGATGCGACCAGTTCCATTGAGTCCAGAATAGTCCAAATAGCCTAGATTGGTATATAAAAGCCCAAAATCAGAGTTCGACGCGATATTCGAATCAAGAAAGAGAAACGACCATTTTAGTCGCGACTTATGGGTTTAAGGAAAACGTAACTAAATATGCATAGTCTATCTTTGAAAATTAGTTATAATATTTTTTGATATATATATAATTTGAAAGTATAGGAAATTACTCTAGTACTAAAATCCTCAATTGTCAAATAGGATTTTTGGTACAAACTTAATAATAATTATAATGTGTATACAAACTTGGAATGTATTTTTAATATATTTAATATGTATGCTTCATATATATATATATATATATGTATGTAAAATTATATATATAATTAATATATAATATATATATAATATATATAATATATATATATATATATTAATATATATATATATATTATATAATAAGATATATATTAGATATATATATATTATAGATTATATAATATTATATATATAATATATATATATATATATATATATATATAGTATATATATATATTTAGATCTATATAATATATATATATATATATTATATAATATATTATATATATATTATATATAATATATATATATATTATATATATATATATATATTATATACGTACACCATACATAATATATATATATTATATATATATATATAATATATATATATATATATATATTATTATGTATATACTATATATATATATATATATATATATATATATATATATATCTATATATATATATATAATATATATATATATATATATAATATTATATTATATATATACTATATATATATATATATATATATATATATATTATATATATATTATATATATATATATTATATAACATATATACATATATATATATATATATATATATATATATATATATATATATATATATATATATATGTATATATATATATATATATATATATATATATATATATATATATATATATATATATATATACTAAAACGCAATAATAACTATAAACTATGAATTAATTAACTAAGCAAACTAAACAAACTAATAACTATTTTATTACATATATATAATATGTAAACATATATACAGAGAGGGTGGTTCTGATCCCTAACCCCCAAATTTTAGAGAGAGACGAGGGGAAAGATAGAGAAGGGGTTTCTCACCGACAAGGTCGGGCGGCGTGCGGCGAAATGAACTCAGGCGGAGTGCGGGCGGCGCGCTACGGGGTGCGATGGCGACCCAAATCGGTCGAGCGTCGTCAGTCTTCAGGTTCGTCGCTGGAAGAGTCGGCCATAGTCGAGGCTCACCGATAGGCGGGAGGAGCAGCGCCAGCGGAGGTGCTGGATCTACGGTGCCACGGGGGTACAGTATGGGTCTGGCTCGGAGGCGTTCGCGCCAGCGGAGCGGGATCAACGGTGGTCGCCGCCGGGTCGACGGTGGCCAGGAGAGCGGGGACGCGGCTGGAGTCAGGTGGGTCTCCCTCTCAACTCTCCCGTCTCTGATGTGGTGGTGGCTGGCCATGTTTGGCCGGGATGGTGATGACGGTAGATGGTGTTGATGGTAGCTGTGGTGATGGGGGCACTTGTGGTGGACGAAAGTGGTGGTCGAGGATAGTAGCTTGGGTGGTTGTTTGGGTCGCCGGAGATGGCGGTGACTAGTCGTGGTGGTGGTATCGCAAGGGGTGGTTGCAGAACATGTGGATGTGACGTTGGTGGTGATGGGCAGGGACCAACGATGTGGTCAGGTGGTCGTGGCAGCAATGTGGGGATATGATGGTGGTGCGGTAGTCGGCCATCGGCCAGAGGGAGGAGGTCGGAGTCGACAGCAATGGTGGCAGCTACATGAGTGCGGAGAGGTCAAATGGAACTAGTGCATTGGAGGGGGTGGCGGCTGTGATTAATTCTATGGTTTAGGAATTGACTTGTAAAATATTGGGATGTCCAATATTTATAGGGATAGGATAGAAACCCTAATGGCTAGAATGTAATGAAAGAGTAGGAACTTAGTGGAATACTTCTAACTGCTAACCCAAATGCTAACCACTAACATTTAGTTGCTGACCACAATTAAAAACAGTTAATTAATATATATATTTTAAATCATATTAAACAATTATTTCCTATACAAACTAAATAATTGTAACTTATAAGAAATAAGAAAAAGGACAAAAAAATGATATATGACAAAATTAGTTTTCAAACCAAAGACCAACCAATAACGTTGGAACCGTGATCGAAAATAATAAAACTCAGGATTTTTTAAAGATTCAGAGAATAAATTCGAAAATAGAAAACCAAAAATTTTGAAAAACGGAGGTTACAAATCTACCCTCCTTAAATAAATTTCGTCCTCAAAATTAAAGGTTGGCAGGGGGATCGAACGATAAAGTTTAGTCAGTGCCTTAGGCACAATCAAGAACGACGATTTGGCACGATCAAGATAATCAATTCAAAATTACTTAGGCACGGTTAATGATTTTGGTGTGGTAACTCTGAAGTATGGATAATATCATATAGGCATGGTTTAGAAATGATTCAAGTTATCTGAGCGTGAAGTCACGACTATAAAAATAAAAAATTGTTCGATTACGATCAAATTAGAATCAATCCAAGTATAGAACGATCAATAGGATATAGATTCGATAAAGTTAGACGCAAAGTCGTTTTAGGCACGACCAAACATGAAAGTTCGGTATAATCAAGAGTAGTATGAACCCTAATCATGGTTAGAATAGAACTTAGTCATAATCAATAATTTGTGAAAGTTTTACGCACGAGTGATATTGCATCAAAATTTAATCACGATCAAAATTAAAATTTGACACGATCAAGGACAGAGTAAATCAATTCTCGATTAAAATGAGATTTAGGTACGATGAAGAACAAAATCGAAGTTTTGAGCACGAGCAATTTTAAATCACCTGAGCATGGTCAAGAACCAAGAACCTTGGCACGATAAAGAAGTTGACCAAATCGGTCGGTCACGATGAAGGAGGATCAAAATTTAGCGTTATTGAATTTCGTGAACAGTTCAAGGATAAGGAAAGAGATTTCTTCTACTAGGATAGGAAACCAAAATATAGGACTTGTAGAAGGAAGTCGAGGCAATCATCTCACTCTGCTTCATCTGCCAAAATTATCCGATCGTCATTTGCCAATAATACCTTATCTCACAAGCCCATGCATACCACTACAAATCTCGTTTTTCAATCTTAAAAATCAAACCCTTATATTACTGCTACCAAAAATCATAATCTTCAGTCATGAAGATTAATTTTCCCCATAACTATTATAGGCTAGACCTTTATCCCACTCATGAGTTTTTCTATAACTCCAATTTTTTTTTTGTAGTCCACTATCAACTTAGTCATCTTGAAGTTCAAATTTCTCTACCTTGTCCTAAATTGAACCCAAAATATCTGATTTACTCTCCATTAATCAAAATCAACCTTCACTCTTCCTTCAACTTATACCTTCAAATATTATCCTTCCTATTTTTTTTTGAAATCTCACAAATCTCCAGATTTTTTTTTCTATAACTCAAAGTTTTGAGCTCTTTCAGTTCCTAGTCCTTCTCTTACCAAATCTTTGTTTAATTTCGTATAATCATCTCATATAATCGTAATCTTCCTTCCATGTATATGGATTCCAAATTTCAATATCCTAGTTTTAATTTAAATATAAAATATCTCGAGAATCAGTAACTAAAATATTCAGGTTCTTAAACCGAATCGACCTCGAAGATCCTTATTAGATCTAAAAAATTCAATATGGCAGTTCCCACCGATAATGCATATCCTACTATTCTTCTTACTCGAATTCCTCCTATGCTCTCTATAAAGTTAATTCATACTCAAATAATTCTCTAAGTGTAATTATTCCCAAGTTGGTACTACCGGCCTCTTGATTGTTTCTAATCCTTGTCCTACATTTCTCCTATTAATTCTTTCTCAATGTTCAACATCTCATATTCCTACCAAGATACCACTTGATAACAAATTTCGTCCTTTCCGAGCTAGATGATTACTATACTTCTTCGGCCTTTCCCAAGAGGAGAGAGAACGGAATTCAAGAGATTTCAAAATGTAGTTAACAATTTTAGATAGAAGATAGTTGATCAACGTAAATAGGACAGAGTTAATTAAGGCAAAGAAAGGATAATAGAGATTTGTTCCTGCTTATCTGGTTATAACGAAATCGTTTCCTTTCCTTTTCTTGCACTTGTCCAAAATCACAGAAGCAAAATTTCAACCTCCAAGATGTTCACCTTGTCTAAAAATTCACTCTCCCTCACTATATCCTCTTCGTGACTCCAAGTCACTAATTATCCACTATTAATAGCCTTGTCTAATTCCATACCTAGGGTCACTTATCTACTTGATACTCATACAAATTCTTCTAAACTTCCACGTCTAAATTTGGCAGGATCTTCTAATATCATTTTTTTTTCCGCAATATATATCATTGAAACTTTCTAGGGATAATGTCATAGAAATCTAGTCTCAAAAATTCATCATTCGCCCTATTTATGCCACCTCAATTTTTGTTTCATAATCAAACAAATCTGTTCGCAATCCCGTAGGAATCATAATCCCTATATTTGTAATAGTTCTTCAAATTCCATGTGTAAATAACTTATCCAAGTTGCATGACCTTCTAGACTTGTCAAATCTCCCGAATAAGTTGTAAACTCTAATTCCAAATTCGATTCTTAGTAATCACTCATGTAAATTCATTCTAATCCTCCTACTATTTCTGTCTTGGTAATTTCTTAAACTTTAGGAAATCTGTCACGCCCCAGTACCGAAATACGGAGACGGACTAGGCCAGCTACTCCATATGAGCTACGTAACGTCATACAGCGATCGTGGCTGTCGAGAGACTAGGGGGTACATGCTACAATCAAGTCTCCTATGGTCCCACAGAGTTCTATGTCTCAATCAATCAAATCACTTCAGCAAATAAATGAACATTAAAGATAAAGCAGTAAGGCGTCCCCGACGCTTCATCAAAATGGTCATGAGAGACTAGCTTTATAATTTAGCTATCTCAGAGAGTCAGGAGTACAAAATTATACACAGCTGCAGTCTGTTTATTTACAATTCTGTACTGACACAAAATATCAAGTAATCCGGCTAACAGGTGCCGGTGGCTAAACGCCGCAAAAGTATAAGCAGGAGTGGTGGAGAAGAAACCCACTCGAGTCCCCGAACCGCCATGCTCCTAGTATGCACCATGGATGTCAGGGAGGAAGATCGTGTCCTCAGGCTCTGCTACGGAATCTGGCCAAACAAAAACCAGCAGGGTCAGCCCCGAATAGCAAGTACCGCCAAAGGGGCACAAGAGTTAAGATTAAAACCCAGTTAATAAAATGATTGATAATAGTAATACTTATGCTACTGTTATAGGGTAGCGCAACATCCTCGAACCCATATGGCACCCTTACAACCAAACAAGGACAAAATGTGCCGCATGGAGTCGGGACGTGTCGTACTCTATAACTTTCACATAAGTTAAAAGGTATAAACAATAAAATCTCCTGATCGTGACTTCGGTCGATAGCCTATCGCAGCACAATAACCAACCCAACAATCAAACAAGAACATGGGTTGGATCATGTACCATGATAGACCATGTTCCTCAGTCATTCACAGAAGTAGCACTTCACAACCAGAATAAGTCTTCCGTTCATAACTTCGGTCCACAGCCTGTCATAGTACGATAACCAACCCAACAATCAAACAAGAACATGGGTTGGATCACGTACCATGACAGTCCGCTTTCCTCAGTTATTCACAGAAGGTAATATGACACAAGCAAGTCGTTTTTACGGCCAATCAAGTCTTACGAGTTTCTAGTGGGACGAGGTTATCCTCGCATCATGTTATTTAGAAATCCTCAGATCGTATCTTTCCAGCAAGGCTAGCCAACCCAGGGGTTCGTGTAGACAGGTATGATTGAGCACCGGTTCCTCGTAAGGCCACCTTGTCAATACATATAATATATAGCAGGAATTAATCGGATACAGTCATCCACTCGTTGTAGATGACACAGTATCCGTGGAGACCAGCCGGCGCGTCAAGACAATATCTCAAGGCGACTGGTGTAACACGATATCGGGATTTTGCCCTCCCCATGCATCTAGTATATTTAGTTGCCTAGTTTAACCCTAGGTGAAATCTTGGACTCACATGCTGTGGCCTGCATGATTATCCTCCTAAAGTCGTACCTTAGTACGAGTACCCCAAGGAGGATCCATGTCAATCAGTATGTCAACATGTTCTACCCTCCTTAGTGTAATGCATCAATGCAAATATGCCACGTGGAGTTACGAGTCTTTTGTCGAGCATGAACAAGAACTGGGACATTCAGGTACATGTATCAGGTAGGAACACTTTGTTCTCCGGGGTCATATTAGTGCTCATATCATGCTCGGGACAAAAGGCGTAAGGATATAAAATGGGTATATAATATCTAATAAAATATCAAAAGCGTACGCACAAAAGCACGCACGCTCAAGGGGTAAAAGTCACGCAGGCTCATTCAAGGCAGCGTGCGTGAAAAGTCACGCGGACTCAAGGGAAGAGCTGCGTAAAAAGTCACGCAAGCTCAAGGAGAGAGCTGCGTGAAAAGTCACGCCGGCTCAAGGAGAGAGCTGCGTGAAAAGTCACGCAAGCTCAAGGAGAGAGCTGCGTGAAAAGTCACGCAAGCTCAAGGAGAGAGCTGCGTGAAAAGTCACGCAAGCTCAAGGAGAGAGCTGCGTGAAAAGTCACGCAAGCTCAAGGAAAGAGCTGCGTGAAAAGTCACGCAAGCTCAAGGAAAGAGCTGCGTGAAAAGTCACGCAAGCTCAAGGAAAGACACGCTTCCAACAGGAAGCGTGCTCAAACGGAGCACACTGTTCACTGTCTTCTCCAAACAGCAAGAACACCATGGCTGAACCCAACTTCAAAGCATCATAACTTGGCCATCCGAACTCCAAATCCAGATTTCCAAAGTTCCAACTTGGGTGAAACTGAATGCTCATCCACATGGAAGCATAAAAAACCCATAAAACCCAACTAAAGTAGATCAAACCATGCAAAATCCGAAAATGATTAAAACCTAGATCTACAAAAATCAAAGCTTCAAAATAGAAATTTCTAAGTTCTAAACTAGTATAGATTGAGGAGAAGAACATGTTTTGGCAAATAGTTTTGTAAGAAATCATTGACAAAATTATGGATCCATCTCTTGAGCAAGTTGGCACTTGCCTTGGTTGGTGGAGGAAGTAAATGAGAAGAAGTAAATGAGAGGAGAGAGAAGGAGATGAGTTATTATATAGAATTCTTGGACCCATGGGTTCATGATGAACCAAAGGGTTCATGATGGCCCATTGGTGAACCAAGAATAGGTTACCCAAATGAGCCAAACTGTAGGCCCGAATGCAGAAAATAAATTAGGAAATAATAGTTTGTCAAATATTTTTGGGAAATGCATGAAGAAATACTGCATAATAAGTATCGTATAAATGCAAGGTAAATACAATTTATCGGTTTACGTATTAAAATACGTATTCCAGGATCGGGGAGTGACATCTCTACCCTTCTTAGAAAAATTCCGTCCTCGGAATTCCAGCCAAGACAGGATAGTGAAATCAGGGCAAGCAAGGCTCAATCATATACAAGTTAACTATCATAGCAGTTATTATCATACATCACAAAGTACAAAATAAGCAGGTGCAGATAAGCATGGAATCGTGTCAATAAGGTGCAAAAATATACCTTATTAGTCAAACAAATACGGATACCGAGATCTGATCTCGTCCTCGCGCTCCCAGGTTGACTCTCCCGAAGAGTGATGGTTCCAAGAAACACGGACAAGGCTTATCGTCCGATTCTTGAGTACCTTCTCTCGCCGGTCTAAGATAGATACGGGTTGTTCCTCGTAAGTTAGGTCGGTACCAACGACTAACTCAGAATGATCGAGGACATGACTCGGATCCGGGACATACCCACGTAATTGGGACACATGAAACACATCATGTATGCCAGTTAACGAAGGCGGAAGGGCAAGTCGATAAGCCACATCGCCTACCCGAACGAGAATCTTAAAAGGACCAACGTATCTTGGACTAAGCTTTCCTCGGGTTCCAAATCTGATGATACCCCGAGTAGGCGAAATCCGCAGAAATACTTGGTCGCCAACTCTGAACTCTAGAGGCCTACGATGCTGATCTGCCCAATGACGATGTCGGTCCTGTGCAACTCGAAGGCGCTCCCTGACCAACTTAACTATCTCCACAGTCTGCGTGATCATCTCTGGCCCCAACAACTTCCATTCTCCGACGTCGTCCCATGCCAAAGGGGACCTGCACTTCCTTCCATACAATGCTTCGAACGGGGCCATCCGAATACTAGCCTGATAGCTGTTGTTATAGGAGAACTCCACTAAATGAAGGTGGTCCTCCCAAGATCCACCAAAATCTAAGGTACGTGCCCGTAGCATATCTTCTAACGTTTGAATGGTTCTTTCTGATTGCCCGTCGGTTTGTGGATGATAAGCAGTACTGAATCTTAACTTGGTTCCCAAACTTTGGTGTAAGCTCTGCCAAAAATGGGAAGTAAACCGCGTATCCCGATCTGATACTATACTAACTGGAACACCGTGCTGCCTTACTATCTGCTTCATGTACATTTCTGCTAGCTGTTCAGTAGTCTGTCCAACTCGGAAGGGAAGGAAATGAGCGACCTTCGTGAGTCGATCTACTATTACGCAGACTGCATTTTTACCAGTCGGGGATCTAGGTAAACCGGTCACAAAATCCATCGTGATGTGCTCCCATTTCTATTCCGGGATAGGAAGCGGCTGTAGCAATCCTGCTGGTCTCTGCTGCTCGGCCTTCACCTGCTGACATACCAGACACTTGGATACAAATCTCGCTATCTCTCTTTTCATGCCATTCCACCAAAAGTACTGCCTGATATCTCGATACATCTTCGTCCCTCCAGGATGAATGGAGTAAATAGAACTATGAGCTTCGGACATAACTTCTTGCCGAAGGTCTCCACTCGGTACACAGAGTCTGTTTCCAAACCTGAGCGTACCATCTTCATGAATCACTAACTCCTTCCTACGGCCTGATTCACACTCCGACCGCAACTTCTGAATCTGTGGATCTCCTGCTTGTGCTGCCCTTATCCTCTCTACTAAGGTTGACTGAATCTGCATACTGGTCATTCTTCCTATATCCCTTGGCAAAACTACTTCGATTCCCATACTCTGAAGGTCTTCTAAAATATGCTTCTGCGAGGTCAAGATAAAGGCACTGTCTCTCCTACTCAGTGCATCTGCAACTATATTCGCCTTGCCTGGATGATACTGAAGATCTAAATCAAAATCCTTCAGCAGTTCTAACCATCTTCTTTGCCTCATGTTCAAATCTCGCTGCGTGAATACGTATTTCAAACTCTTATGATCAGTATAGATCTCTACCTGATCTCCGTATAAATAATGCCTCCACAACTTGAGTGAAAACACCACAGCTGCTAACTCCAAATCGTGAGTCGGGTAATTCTTCTCATGGTCTCGAAGCTGCCGAGACGCATATGCTATCACCTTTCCGTGCTGCATCAATACACATCCAAGACCCTTCCCAGATGCGTCACAATATACTGTAAAGCCTTCCGCTCCTACTGGAAGCGTCAAGATCGGGGCTGAGATCAACCTCTTCTTCAATTCTTCAAATGATGCCTGACAGCTAGCTGACCAAACAAACTCTACGTTCTTGTGCGTCAAACGCGTTAAGGGCGCAGAGATCTTGGCAAAGTCCGCCACGTACCTTCTGTAGTAACCAGCTAATCCTAAGAAACTTCGCACTTCTGCAACCGTTCTCGGGACTGGCCAATGCTCTACGGCCTCAATCTTCTTCGGATCCACTGACACTCCTGCCCCAGAAATTACATGCCCCAGGAACGAAATGTGATCCAACCAGAATTCACACTTGTCAAGCTTCGCATAAAGTTGATGCTCCCTCAATGTCTGTAAGACAGTCCTAAGATGTTTCTCATGCTCCTCTTCACTGCTGGAATAGACAAGAATGTCATCTATGAACACCACCACAAATTTATCCAAATACGGCAAAAAGATGCGGTTCATTAAATCCATGAATACTGCGGGGGCGTTGGTTAGTCCAAAGGGCATTACTAAAAACTCATAATGCCCATATCTAGATCTGAATGCTGTCTTCGGTATGTCTTGCTCCCGGACTCTTACTTGATAGTATCCCGACCGAAGATCGATCTTGGAAAAGACACTGGCCTTGCTCAACTGGTCAAACAGGTCATCAATCCTTGGTAGCGGGTGCTTATTCTTCACTGTTACTGTATTCAGCTTGCGGTAGTCGATGCACATCCTCGTCGACCCATCCTTCTTGGGAACTAGAATCACTGGCGCGGCCCAGGGCGAATTACTGTCTCGGATGAATCCCTTAGACTTCAACTCTTCTTCATGTTGATACAACTTATCCTGTTCTGACGGCGACATTCTGTAAACTCTGTCTGCAATAGGCCTCGTTCCAGGGTTCAACTCAATGCTAAATTCTACCTCTCTGACTGGGGGTATCCCTGGGAGCTCATCAGGGAAGACGTCGAGAAAATCTTCGACCACTCTCGGAATCTGTCCTGGCTCTGACACTGCTGCTGAGATGACGCCTCCGGCCTGATTCTTCAAGGTTCGAGTAAAGATGAACTGCTCCATCCCAGGAACGCTGAATATGACCCTACCTCCTCTACAATCAATTGTCGCATGGCTGTCTCTCAACCAGTCCATGCCAAGAACAACATCAAAATTCCCCATAGGGAATTCAATCAATGATGCGGGCAATAAATGCCCACACACCTCTACCGGACATGAAAAGTGCACCCTGCTAACTTCTACGAGCCCATTGTCGGTGAGTATATCCATCCTCTCTGGCAATGCCTCAAACTCTAATCCAATCCGTGTAGCATATTGTGCAGAGATGAATGAATGAGTAGCGCCTGAATCAAATAATGCTACAGCGGGAAATGAGGTGACGAGAATTTTACCTGCCACCACGTCACTAGACGCTAGAGCCTCTCCCAAGGTCAATGTGAGAGCCTGGCCCCGCGGAGCCCCTTGTTGCGGCCTTCCTCGACCATGCTGTTGCTGCCTCTGAGGGCCTTCGGCTTCATGTGCTTGGCGAAACATCTGAGCCTGCGTTGGTAGACGCTGGGCTAGGGGCCTTACTGCTAATACTAGCCCTCCACTCGGGGTTGCCACCGGAGCTGGCAACGCTGGAAACTGCTGAGCTGGCCCTCCTGGCCTCTGCATCACAGGACAAGTAGAGATACGGTGGTCGGAACTACCACACCTTAAGCATAAGCCATTCGCTGACCGGCACACCTCCCTCGTGTGCCCTGCCTTCCCACAGAATGTACAGCCCTGGGGTGCTCCCTGACGCTGTTGTTGGTTCCTCGGCTGCTGATGCCGAACTGGCGCTGTATTAGTTGACACGGCCGTCCTCCGCGGCGCTCCTGCATCATGAATACGTACACCGGGTGCTGGTGCCGATGTTCGCTGCATTGCTCCTCCTCCAACCTGGGAATGAGATCTCTTCTGACCTCCTGTCCTCGATGCCAACCTCTGCTGGGTAAGCTCGTGCCTCCGAGCGGCCGTCAAAACAGCGTCAAACGTCTGGTAGTCGTGTCCTTCCACAAGCTGTAATAGTTCCAAATGAAGTCCCTGCTGGAACCTCATAGCTTTCTCTGGCTCCGTTGCCACCATTGCTGGTGCAAAACGGCACAATCTGCAGAACTCTGCTGCATACCCATCTACGGTCTTGCCTGCTTGCTTGAGACTGATGAACTTCTGCTGGAGCTCATATCGAGCTACTACGCCAAAATACTTGGCCTTGAATCTGTCACTGAAGGTGGTCCAACGAACAGGGCGTCTTATACCAACTTCTTCTGATGCCCACCAGTCGCGGGCAAGATCCTGAAGTACCAGTTTGACCTGATCAACCTTCTCATCATCTGGAACCTTGGCTGCCACAAGAATGGCTTCGATGTCTTGAATCCATGCATCCGCAGTGATGGCATCCTCGGTGCCATCAAAATACCTCGGGTTCAAGCGACGGAACCTTCCTGATGCTCCCGAGTCAACCCCGGCACTCCTCTCAAGAGCTAACTGAATCTCTTGGTTCAGCAACACGTTCTGCTCCTGCTGCCGAGTCTGTTGCTGTTGGTTAGTAACAAGAAACCCCCGGATGATCTCCAGGAGTGCTACGGCGTCTGGTACTGCCGTCGTTGCTGGTGCTGCAGGGGTTTCAATAACCTGCGGCTGTACTGCCTCTGGTTCCATTTCTGCTCGTGCCTGCACTGGAGAAGGTTCTCTTCCCTGTTGCTGCCCAATCGAGCCATGCTCTTGCTGCTCTTCCTCATGGGCCTCACCCGCTACTGAGAATGAAGCACCCCTATAGAGAAGAAGATAAGGTTATCAAGTCCGGACGAGGAAGATTTCGAGGATGCAAGTCAGGCTAGAGATCAAGGCAAGGACAGAGAATTCGAAACAGAATTTCAAGGGGAACAAGTTTTGATTGAGACTCCTAATAATTCGCAATACCCCACAAGTATGAAAATCAGACCTGCATGGGCCACCACTAAAACCTTGTCACGCCCCAGTACCGAAATACGGAGACGGACTAGGCCAGCTACTCCATATGAGGTACGTACCGTCATACGGCGATCGTGGCTGTCGAGAGACTAGGGGGTACATGCTACAATCAAGTCTCCTATGGTCCCACAGAGTTCTATGTCTCAATCAATCAAATCACTTCAGCAAATAAATGAACATTAAAGATAAAGCAGTAAGGCGTCCCCGACGCTTCATCAAAATGGTCATGAGAGACTAGCTTTATAATTTAGCTATCTCAGAGAGTCAGGAGTACAAAATTATACACAGCTGCAGTCTGTTTATTTACAATTCTGTACTGACACAAAATATCAAGTAATCCGGCTAACAGGTGCCGGTGGCTAAACGCCGCAAAAGTATAAGCAGGAGTGGTGGAGAAGAAACCCACTCGAGTCCCCGAACCGCCATGCTCCTAGTATGCACCATGGATGTCAGGGAGGAAGATCGTGTCCTCAGGCTCTGCTACGGAATCTGGCCAAACAAAAACCAGCAGGGTCAGCCCCGAATAGCAAGTACCGCCAAAGGGGCACAAGAGTTAAGATTAAAAACCCAGTTAATAAAATGATTGATAATAGTAATACTTATGCTACTGTTATAGGGTAGCGCAACATCCTCGAACCCATATGGCACCCTTACAACCAAACAAGGACAAAAGGTGCCGCATGGAGTCGGGACGTGTCGTACTCTATAACTTTCACATAAGTTAAAAGGTATAAACAATAAAATCTCCTGATCGTGACTTCGGTCGATAGCCTATCGCAGCACAATAACCAACCCAACAATCAAACAAGAACATGGGTTGGATCATGTACCATGATAGACCATGTTCCTCAGTCATTCACAGAAGTAGCACTTCACAACCAGAATAAGTCTTCCGTTCATAACTTCGGTCCACAGCCTGTCATAGTACGATAACCAACCCAACAATCAAACAAGAACATGGGTTGGATCACGTACCATGACAGTCCGCTTTCCTCAGTTATTCACAGAAGGTAATATGACACAAGCAAGTCGTTTTTACGGCCAATCAAGTCTTACGAGTTTCTAGTGGGACGAGGTTATCCTCGCATCATGTTATTTAGAAATCCTCAGATCGTATCTTTCCAGCAAGGCTAGCCAACCCAGGGGTTCGTGTAGACAGGTATGATTGAGCACCGGTTCCTCGTAAGGCCACCTTGTCAATACATATAATATATAGCAGGAATTAATCGGATACAGTCATCCACTCGTTGCAGATGACACAGTATCCGTGGAGACCAACCGGCGCGTCAAGACAATATCTCAAGGCGACTGGTGTAACACGATCTCGAGATTTTGCCCTCCCCATGCATCTAGTATATTTAGTTGCCTAGTTTAACCCTAGGTGAAATCTTGGACTCACATGCTGTGGCCTGCATGATTATCCTCCTAAAGTCGTACCTTAGTATGAGTACCCCAAGGAGGATCCATGTCAATCAGTATGTCAACATGTTCTACCCTCCTTAGTGTAATGCATCAATGCAAATATGCCACGTGGAGTTACGAGTCTTTTGTCGAGCATGAACAAGAACTGGGACATTCAGGTACATGTATCAGGTAGGAACACTTTGTTCTCCGGGGTCATATTAGTGCTCATATCATGCTCGGGACAAAAGGCGTAAGGATATAAAATGGGCATATAATATCTAATAAAATATCAAAAGCGTACGCACAAAAGCACGCACGCTCAAGGGGTAAAAGTCACGCAGGCTCACTCAGGCTCACTCAAGGCAGCGTGCGTGAAAAGTCACGCGGACTCAAGGGAAGAGCTGCGTAAAAAGTCACGCAGGCTCAAGGAGAGAGCTGCGTGAAAAGTCACGCAGGCTCAAGGAGAGAGCTGCGTGAAAAGTCACGCAGGCTCAAGGAGAGAGCTGCGTGAAAAGTCACGCAAGCTCAAGGAGAGAGCTGCGTGAAAAGTCACGCAAGCTCAAGGAGAGAGCTGCGTGAAAAGTCACGCAAGCTCAAGGAAAGAGCTGCGTGAAAAGTCACGCAAGCTCAAGGAAAGAGCTGCGTGAAAAGTCACGCAAGCTCAAGGAAAGACACGCTTCCAACAGGAAGCGTGCTCAAACGGAGCACACTGTTCACTGTCTTCTCCAAACAGCAAGAACACCATGGCTGAACCCAACTTCAAAGCATCATAACTTGGCCATCCGAACTCCAAATCCAGATTTCCAAAGTTTCAACTTGGGTGAAACTGAATGCTCATCCACATGGAAGCATCAAAAACCCATAAAACCCAACTAAAGTAGATCAAACCATGCAAAATTCGAAAATGATTAAAACCTAGATCTACAAAAATCAAAGCTTCAAAATAGAAATTTTCAAGTTCTAAACTAGTATAGATTGAGGAGAAGAACATGTTTTGGCAAATAGTTTTGTAAGAAATCATTGACAAAATTATGGATCCATCTCTTGAGCAAGTTGGCACTTGCCTTGGTTGGTGGAGGAAGTAAATGAGAAGAAGTAAATGAGAGGAGAGAGAAGGAGATGAGTTATTATATAGAATTCTTGGACCCATGGGTTCATGATGAACCAAAGGGTTCATGATGACCCATTGGTGAACCAAGAATAGGTTACCCAAATGAGCCAAAACTGTAGGCCCGAATGCAGAAAATAAATTAGGAAATAATATTTTGTCAAATATTTTTGGGAAATGCATGAAGAAATACTGCATAATAAGTATCGTATAAATGCAAGATAAATACAATTTATCGGTTTACGTATTAAAATACGTATTCCAGGATCGGGGAGTGACAAAATCACATCCCGTATATAATAATCACATGTCGTGCCACTTCCTTGGCTACTCAAACAAGAAAGATAATCCAACGTTCTCTTCGATAGCTCTTACCACTATAAATTTATATAATACGCATCTTTAACATTTTCCTTGTAGCAAGTCCATTCAACGCTATCCTCTAATCCTTTAAACTTATAACCCACACCTATAAACCATTCTTGGCCCGACTATATAACCCAAGTTTCTCTAGATTGTTATCTTCCATTTATTTCTCAACTTATTTCATCAAACCCTCGATTCTCAAACGTACTATCTTGTTTAAAATTCAAATTTCCTAAAATAGATCTCAACCTTCATATATAAGATTGACTATAAGATTGACTAATCATCTCCTCTTACCAAATCAAATGGTTAGAAGTTCAACTTCTACTCTTTTATTCCTTCTAGAGTCCATAAAACTTATCTTCATGCAAGAATATGGTTCGACAATGGACATGAGTTTCAAAAATTAAGATAAGAAAAAAACGAATAAAAT
>JANAVB010011397.1:29765265-29790265 GCA_029216955.1 Iris pallida | reverse complement strand
ATCGTGAGGTAGCACTTATGAATGCTATAAGCGTTACGTTCTCCAGCTCCACACACTTACTATGTCGGTGGCATATTAGCAAGAATATATTGGCCAACTGCAAGAAGTTGTTTCGTACCAAGGAGATGTGGGATTCTTTTAACAACTCATGGAATTCGTTGGTTCTTGCCGAAGATCAACCAAGATTTAATGAGTTAGAAGATTGGAGCAAGATTTCTACGATTATCCAAAAGCTGTTAACTATGCCATTAAGAATTGGATTGAGCCGTTTAAAGAAAGATTTGTTTCTTGTTGGACTAACAATGTGATGCATTTTGAGAACATGACAAGTAGCAGGTACGTGTCTTTAAACCATAGTTTGCATATATATATATATATATATATATATATATATATATATATATATATATATATATATATATATATATATATATATATGTTAATTACGTTGTAATGTACGATTTTGACTGTATGAATTTCATACTCACAGGGCGGAGAGTGCACATGCAAAATTGAAAAAAACAGTTGGTTACTAGTCAATCCAATTTTGAGATCTCATGGAGCAGGATACATGATTTGTTGATCGCTCAACACAACCAAATTAAGGCCTCATTTGAGATGAGCCTTAATGTGGCACCACATCGTTACAGTTCTCCTTTATTTAAGAATATCTGAGGATTGGTGTCTCATCATGCACTTGGTAGGATATTCAAGGAGATGAAGGGTATAGATAATACCGATGTAGATCCCCTCCTTTGTGGTTGTGTGTTGAGGAGAACTTGCAGGTTGCCTTGTGCACATGAACTTGCAGTGTTGAAACAGGATGGTCAGGTTATCCAGTCAGATATGGTTGACAGATTTTGGACAAAGTTGGATTATGAACCCTCCAAAACGGACAGTGTAGCTGATGCTGATGTCCGAAGTCGTTGGGTGGAGACCATGGGAACTATTAATCATATGTTCGATGCAGCTACCGATTCTCAAAGGTTGTTGATGCTGAAAAGACTTCGGAAGATATCAGTTCCTTCGACATCTTCACTGCTTGAACCAGTAGGCTACAGACGACCTCGTGGTAGGCCAAGTAAAACGAAAATCCGTACTTCACATTCGACCAAGCGTGAACCAAGCAAATTTGAAATTGTTGAGTCTACTCATGATAGTTGTTCACCTTTGGAGGAAACTATAATGCTCGATGGACTTTCTTCGGCAAAACCAATGTTTACATCTATCCAAAGTGGAAAGCAACATGTTCGACGGAAGTCATCACGCAATGCCACCGATATTGCATATATAGGACAAGTTCTACCTCAACATCATCCGTATGTGTTGAGTACAGAAAATGTAATAGGGGATGGACATTGTGGTTTTCGATAGCCCATGCACTAGGGTTGGGGGAGGAATCTTGGCCAAAAGTTCGTAGTGACCTCATCCAAGAGATCACACTCTTGGGAGATATATACGGTAGATGTAACTTGATTAAGGGGTCTCCAAAACAGGTACTTGAATCTTTGAATTGCTTCGTAGCACCGATTTTTGACCGCAAGTACTAGTGGTCATTTCCCGATATGTACTACTTGGCGGCGTCGGCCTACAACATGGCCATCGTTCACATGCACGGTGATGTCAACGTTATGTTTCTACCCATGAGGACAGAAGTTCCAGCCAACCCTGGGCTTGTATGCATGACATTTGTTGATACCAATCATTTCATCGTAATAAAGTTTATTTTCTAATGTAAGCTTGAGGTTGTATCATTTTATCGTTCACATGCACGATTAATGTGTTTTTATTTATTTGTATGCAGGTAAATTTGGCCTCAGACGCACCACTACCACCCATTATCAACAGATGGTCTACTCTGCGTCTTCCATGTGCTGCTGGTTGGGGCAAAATTTATAAACAACGGATTGAAAAGTATCGTGAAATTGTTCCCTCCAAAAGCTCACATGTTGATGGTGATCCGATTAGTTTGGACGATTAGTCCTATTGTTATTTAAACGTGTGTTGCAAAATTGTACTATGAGAAGATCAATGTACTGGTATTATGAGATGTTCATTGTACTGTTCCCTCCAAAAGTGTGTTCTTATTTAAATGCGTGTTGTGAAATTTTACTATGAGAAGATCAATGTACAACATTATGAGATGTTCAATGTACAACATTATGAGATGTTCAATGTACAACATTATGAGATATTTAATGTACTGTTCCCCCCAAAATTGTTTTGTTATTTAAATGTGTTGTGAAATTGTACTATGAGAAGATCAATGTACTGGTATTATGAGATGTTCATTGTATTTTTATCGAGAATTGTAAATATGAACTCAGCTCTGCATTTTCTCTTGAAAATTATACTGTACGACCATTATAGGTCGAACAACACCATTCTGTCCGACCATTACAGGTCGAACAACTCCTTACTGTTCGACAATGACAGGTCGAACATCCCCTTTATGTTCGACAATTACTGGTCGAATAACTCCCTACTGTTCGACCATTACAGGTCGAACAACGCCCTTCTGTTCGACAAGTAAAGGTCGGACATTTTGTATAATAGTTCGACCTGTAACTGCCGAACAGAAGAATTATGTTCGACCTGTAGTAGTCGAGCAGTACAATTTTGAGCAAAAAAATTGCAGATCTAAGTACAACTTCATATTTACGATTTTGAGCAAAATTCACATAAACTGAGTACATTTACAGAGTTCAAAATGAGCAAAGAATGGACATTATAGGTTTCAGTAACATGAGCACAGAGTTCATAACAAAGCACAGAGTTCATTAACATAGTTCACAACAGAGTTCACAACAGAGTTCATAACATGAGCACAGAGTTCATTAACATAAATCTATGATCTTCGACGCCTTCGACTCCTACTAGTAGATGCCCCCTTCGAAGATTCTGGTGGTTTTTCAGGCGCGATCTTCAAAGCACGATAGGCGCCGACTAAAGCTGGACTGGAATCGATGTGTCTAGACCCTCTTCATTCTCTACCCATTGCTGGTAGACCGGCTCTAAATACTCCAAAGCATTTCCGATCATTTCCTATGGTTGTGGGCCTGCCTGGGTAGATGTAGTACCGACGGCAGTAGAGATGTTCTCCGGATCCTGGATGATAGGAAGTGAAAACGTCCTATACCAATGCATATAATCGTCCGAACACTCCCATGCGGGGTTTGTAGCTCTCCCGCGGGTTTCGATCGATAGTACATGGCTGCTCCAGAATCGGAAGTAGCCTCCCAAAACATCCTACTTCAGGTTGTACTTCTGGCCCGTATTTCCCCGACGGACAATACTTGGTATCAAAGGAAAATCAGGTATCTTCTGGAGTAAGCCAAATTGTCGAAGCTCGTGGTCAGGATGATACGGCTCTACACAGTCAAATGCACGTATGCATCCGTAGTAGAAAGTGACATTGTTCCGAGGATAAGAGTCCCTTATCCCATTATAGGGTGTCCAATTGACCTACATCATAAAAAAACATAATTACTAATACATAGAACACATAAATAAATGGTGTAAAAGAATATAATAATACTCACACTATGTACTTGTAGATTGTCCAAAACCTCCCTCAAGGCCAATACCCGGTCGGCAGTTCCTGCAGAATAGGATCTATTGGCCCACCTCAAAGCAAGTGGATCGCCCAACTTATAATTGACATTATGGGTTGGCCTTGTGAGGGAAAAATACTCGTATATCCAGGCCTAAAAAACAAATATCGGACATATAAACAAAACATAAATATCGAGCATATAATAACATAAAAATATGCATATAAGAAGAAGAGATAGCTACCTCCAGTAACGTCAGATATCTACATATTTGTCGCACCCCACCCTGAGATGCTAAACCAAGCTGTCGATACAAGTATGCTAGAGCAGCTGCTCCCCAAGCATACTCATTGATGCGATTGACCGTCTCCAAAAGACTGAGAATTTTTGTGTCCACACGTGTGCCACTCTTGTCTGTAAATATTGTGCATCCAAGCACGAACCATAAATATGCACGGGCTGCACGTCCTCTTTTCCTCTCATCCCTACTTGTGACATCTCCACTAAATTATGAACGGAGCCACTCCAGCCGGACCGAGCTACCTCTCTGGCCTTGAAGAGCATCGACTGCCTCCCTTTCTGTCACCCCCAATAATCTACTGATCATTTTTTTAGGGTCCTCCAGTCCCCTTGCTGACTCTGGTGCAACAACAGGTAATCCACTAACTGGGAGTCCGGTAAGACAAAATACGTCATCCAACGTAATTGTCATCTCATCGAATGGCCTATGGAATGAGTTGGTCTTCGGTTGCCAACGCTCAACAAACGCACAAATTAGATTTTTGTTCGGCATCTTATACGAAATCTATCTCAAATTTGGAATTTTGGAACAATGAATCAACTCCTTAAAAGCATTACCCCCTTGACCAAACTTCCATGTCTCCACCTTGGTCGTGTGGCACCAATACCTCAATAAGGGCCGCTCAATCCCATTGTAAATCTGGAACGCCACATGAGTCTTGAAATTTAGGATAAGTCGGGGATCCTTAGGTCCACCGGGACAAGGGCCCGTCAATATATCACTGTCATCACCTTCTTCCTCATCTTCCTCAGCACGTGCTTCCTCATCTTCCTCAACACGTGCTTCCTCTTCTTCCTCATCATGTACTTCCTCTTATTTCTCTTCTTCCTCAACATGTTCCTCATCCTCTTCTTCTCCAACACGTTGCTGTTCGCTAATTTGACTTGCAACAGCTGTTGGACTAGTACGTGCAACTGTCTCTTCTTCCGCAACACATTGCTCTTGCATTTGAATCAGAGCAACTGTTGCTCCTTCTTGACGACTGCTACGTACATCTGCCAACTTTTCTAAACGACGCCTCCTATTAGATGCTGTAGGTGGTCGTCTCCTCATATATGTCATTCCTGCTAAATTGAATGAAATATCAAGAATTAAACAATCTATACAGTCAAAATGAACTGTTCGACCTACACTAGTCGAACAAATACTTACTGTTCGACCATTACAGGTCAAACAAATACTTAATGTTTGACATATGCAGGTCGAACAGAAGTAGGATGTTCAATCACGCAGGATCGAACAAGGACTGAGTGTTCGACATATGTTTGTCGAACAAGGTGTGAGTGTTCGACATATGTCCGTCGAACATCTGCACAAATGTCCGACTTCGTGTTGTCGAACGTGCGGTTTTCTGCCCGACCAACCAGGCTCGGGCAGAACAACGAAATTCAAAAAAAAACGAAAACGAAGAAGTTCTTCCAAAAAAATGACGGGTTTTTGAAACCCTAATTCAGTGATCCTAAACATTCGACTCAGTTCGAAGTAATGGGGAGGTTCGATTTGAAAAACTCACCATATTATTGGGATTGGGGTTCATCTTGGGATCGGTCTTCGGATTGGCCCGCCATTGTAACAAAACAAACTCCTTATCGTCGAACGGGACTCCTTGTCGTCGAACGGGAGGGGGGTTCGGCCGCTTCATTTTCGGGACAGAGAAGAGAATGGGGTGTTGGTGGTGAATAGAAATGGGGTGTGTTTTGTTTTGTATAGAATGGGATGTACTTAGAATTGTTGGTTTGGGAAGAGAGGAGAGTGGGGTGTGCTTAGAAAGGGTATTTCTGTCAAAGAGTGGGGTGTGCTTAGTATGTTTTTAAGTTTTATTAATATATATGGGGTGTACTTCGTAATTGGGGTGTCCTTAGCAAGTCTTGGGGTGTGTATAGCCAGACCCATATATATATAAGCATATATACAGAGAGGGGGGGTTCTGATCCCTAACCCCCAAATTTCAGAGAGAGACGAGGGGAAAGATGAAGAGAAGGGGGTTTCTCACCGAGACAAGGTCGGGCGGCGCGTCGACAAAACAAATCAGGCGGAGGTGCGGGGCGGCGCGCCACGGGGTGTGATGGCGGACCCAAATCGGTCGGGCATTATCAGTCTTTAGGTTCGCCGGGCTGGGAGAGCCGGTCATAGTCAAGGCTCACCGATGGACGGGAGGAGCAGCGCTGGTAGAGGTGCTGGCTTTGCGGTGCCACGGGGGTGCGGTACTGGTCTGGCTCAGAGGCGTTCACGCTAGGCGGAGCGGGATCAACAGTGGTCGCCGCTGGGTCGACGGTGGCCAGGAGAGCAGGACGCGGCTGGTGTCAGGTGAGTCTCGCTTCGACTCTCCCGTTCTCTGATGTGGTGGTGGCTGGCCATGTTTGGCCGGGATGGTGATGACTGTGGATGGTGGCTGTGGTGATAGGGGCATTGTGGTGGAAGATGGTGGTGGTCGAGGATAGTGTCTTGGGTGGTTGTTTGGGTCGCCGGTGATGGCGGTGACTAGTCGTGGTGGTGGTATCGCAAGGGATGTCGCGAAACATATGGACATGACGTTGGTGGTGATGGACAGGGACCAACGATGTGGTCGGGTGGTCGTGGCAGCAATGTAGGGATATGATGGTGTTGCGATAGTCGGCCATCAGCCAGAGGGAGGAGGTCGGAGTCGACAACAATGGTGGCGGCTACATGAGTGTGGAGAGGCCAAATGGAACTGGTGCATTGGAGGGGGTGGCGTCTGTGATTAATTCTAGGGTTTAGGAATTGACTTGTAAAATATTGGGAATGTCTAATATTTATAGGGATAGGATAGAAACCCTAATGGCTAGAATGTAAATGTAATAGAGTAGGAACTTAGTGGAATACTTCTAACTGCTAACCCAAATGCTAACCACTAATATTTAGTTGATGACCACTATTAAAAACAGTTAATTAATATATATATATATATTTTAAATCATATTAAGTAATTATTTTCCTATACAAGCTAAATAATTATTAATTATAGGAAAATAAGAAAAGGACAAAAAAATGATATATGACAAAATATAGTTTTCAAACCAAAGACCAACCAATAACATTGGCACCGCAATTGAAAATAATAAAACTCATGATTTCTAAAGATTCAAAGAATAAATTCAAAAATAGAAAATCCAAAAATTTCAGAAAACGGAGGTTACACAACATAAGCAAATTAAGGCCTCATTTGAGATGAGCCTTAATGTGGTACCACATCGTTATAGTTCTCCTCTATTCAAGATTATCCGAGGATTGGTGTCTCATCATGCTGTTGGCCCATTGGTCATATGGTTAAACTGATTTTAATAATTGATCAAACTCTGTCTCGATATATGGAGCTAGTCAGGATATCTCGGACTCTTGGACATGATCAAGAACAGCTATCTACTCAGTTCAAGACCGAAGCGTTGTTTGCCTGTTCGAGTCTGTATTTCTTTGAGCAATATATTTTTCATTTTATTTGAGTCTAGGAATACTTTGTACACCGAGTCGTACTGGCAAATAGGCTATTCCAAAATGATTTCAAAATGTTTTTAAAATGTCTTTAGTTTTGAAAAACATCCGTATTTACAAAAGCTCCAAAAAGGTTTTCAAAATTCCCCAAAATCTGTTTTGAAAAACCCTAACCTAATCTTGACAGAACTCGGCCAGAGTTCGGTTAGTGGCCGTTTTGTTTTTGAATTCCTTGAAACGTGGTCCTCATGCAGTTACGGATTTGACCGAGATTTTCTCATCGAATTCTGCCCGAATTCTGCCAGAATTTTGTCTTTGAAACTCCTATAAATAGAGAAGGATTTCGATCATTTTAACTCACTCATTCACTTTCAATCTTCTCTCTACTTAAAGCTTTCAGTCTTCCAAAGAGTTTTTCTCGAGCTTTAATTTTCAGATCCCAAGCCAGTTACAATCCTCTAGTCGATTTGCCAGTGCGGTGCGGTCTAGAAGTTTCTGAGTGATTATAATCAGAGGCTTGATAGAAGATTCAACTCTTCACAATTGAAGTTGGACGAGTTCTTCGTATCAAAGCTCGCGTTGTAGAAGTTGCAAGGACTTCGTAAGAAAACTTACGATTTTGCCAATAGTGGATTCAACTGGTAGCAAGAGTTCTACCGACTGGACTAGTCCTCAACAGAGGGAAACCAATATACATTGCTGTCTTTGCGTTTGCTTTCTTATCTCTGCCTTTACATTATTTAGTTGTGATTATTATTCTGCGATCTTGCTGCTAACATTTTTTAATTAGCATTATTCCGCTGCCAACTCTATTCATCCCCCCTCTAGAGTATTGTGCTTTACGATTTCGTTCCTACAATTGGTATCAGAGCAGGTTCTGCAACTAGAGGTAATATATTATGATCCCAATTGTTCCTATAATTGGTATCAGAGCGGGTGTTACAGGTAAAGCAAGGTAACATTATAATTATTTATTCATTTAACTAATTGTTATAAAGATCACAGCACAACACATGGCAACTGTGAAATTCACAAGTGTAGGCCAGGCCACAAACAGACCTCCACTGTTTGATGGTACGAATTATACCTATTGGAAAACACGGATGAGTTTCTTCTTGAAATCACTTGACTTTGATTTATGGTCTATTGTTATTGATGGCTATCAAAAGCCACCTCGTATAAATGTTGATGGAGTTTTAATTGAAAAACCCCATAACAGATATACAGAGGAAGAAAAGAAAAAGGCCAGTCTTGACTCACGTGCTATTAACGCTTTATTTTGTGCTTTAGACAAAACTGAATTTAACAGGGTGTCTATCTGCACAACTGCTAATGAAGTGTGGAAGCTTCTTGAAGTCACACATGAAGGCATGACTCAAGTCAAAGAATCAAAGGTCAGCAGACTTGCTCAAGAGTATGAGGTGTTCAAGATAAAGCCCAACGAAACAGTTACTCAGATGTTCGAAAGATTCTTGGATATTATAAATCCTTTGTCCTCCCTAGGCAAAGATTACAGTAACCATGAAAAGATTTGCAAACTCCTGCGAGCACTTACCAAAAACTGGATTCTAAAGGCAACTGTAATCATTGAAGGGAACGACCTCACAACTATGTCCCTCGAAGTACTCATGGGTAAGCTACTCACTCATGAACTGGAGCTACAAGATTTTGAAGAGCCTGCACCAAAGGAGAAGACGATCGCTTTCAAGGCTCAGCACAAAAAGCTGCTGAAGGTGATTCAGACAGCAATGAATCTGATGCTGAAGATGAAGCACTCCTAGCAAGGAAATTCAAAAGATTCATGAGATATGAGAAGAAAGCTAAAAAAAATAATAGCAGCAACAACTGGTATCAAGATGATGCTGTCTGCTATGGCTGCAAGAAGAAGGGACACATGAAGAAGGATTGTCCTACAAACTCATCATCAAGCAAGAAGAGCAACAGGTATGAGAAAGGAAACCTGAAGAGATCAACATCTCGGAAGTATGCCAACACCAGCATATGGCATGAAAGTGAAGCCAGCGACTCAGAAGACGAACAATCAGAAGACGCTGCAAACGTATGCTTTATGGCATCCGACCAGGTACCTACTGAACCTGTAGTTGATACATACGATGACTTCACCTTTGAGCAATTAGTAGATGCCTTCAGTGAACTGATAAGTGATTACAAGAAACTGCGTAGCAAATATCAGACCTATAAGAAGGTACTCAAAGAGTACAAAGGTGAAATAGGAAGACTTATCGACCAACTAGCTGAGGTTAGAAATAATGTTAGTGAGTCTGGTGAGCTTTCATCTGTCAAGCTTTTATTACACGAGACTACCAAGTCATCTGAAGAAAAAGACAAGGTTATTGACCAACTGAAAGAAGAACTTTCTAAAGAGAAGAAAAGTCTTCAATGTGCACAAGTCAGAATGAAAGCACTCACTTCTGACTATACTAAGTTATATGACACTTCCAAAAGATTGGAAATTAGGTTAGGAAAACAGCCTGAGACTGCTGCTTCCTACCCTAACACGTGTCACTTACCGAATAATCGGAACATTCCCAAACCAAACACTGTCAGACCTAACCATATCAAACCTTTACCCCAAAAGGTTAAGCCCAAACAGGATTATAGGTATGCTTTCTTCTATACTAGAAAACCTAAACCTACCAACCATGCACATCACTCAGCTTTCAACACTCAACATGCACAATGTCATTATTGTGGCCACACTGGTCATATTTCTCCTGCATGTAGAATTATAAAGCTTGTTGATTTAAATATTTATGCATGGATACCAAAAGCTAACATTTCAGGACCCTACAAGAAATGGGTACCAAAAGTTTCATCTGCAAATTGTTTTGTAGGTGGAACATCTTTCACATGCTAAAAGCAAATGGATCCTCGACAGCGGTTGTTCACGGCATATGACCGGTGACGCTACATTATTTGCAACACTATCGAAGAAAAAGAAGGAAGGTTATGTCTCCTTCGGTAATAACTTGAAAGGGTATATCATTGGTATCGGTGATGTTGGTAAGTCTCCCTATCCTGTGATTAAGGATGTCTGTCTGGTTACCGAGTTGAAATATAATCTACTCAGCATAAGTCATTTAGCTGATCATGGTTATGGCATCAACTTTGGCAAAGACAAATGTACTATAGTTGATAGCTCAACTGGTAGTACTATCTTTGAAGGTATCAGGGAAGACAACATATATGTTTTCTATTTGTTGGAAGAAACTAACATTTCAGGTAGATACTTAATGGCTAAAAGTGATGAGAGTCATTTGTGGCATATGAGACTCGGTCACGCAAATATGGACACAATCTCAAGATTATCCACGAAGAAGCTAGTACGCGGTTTACCGGGCACAACATTCAAGAAGAATTCGGTATGCAGCCAATGTGAAAAGAACAAAGCTACCAGATCCACATCCAAGTCAGTAAACGCAGTATGTAATACTAGACCTCTACAATTGCTACATATGGACTTATTTGGTCCTAACAGAGTTGCTAGCCTCGGAGGTAAGTTATATGCTTTTGTAATTGTAGATGATTACTCTAGATACATGTGGGTATACTTTTTGACACGCAAGAATTATGCATTATCCGAATTTATCGCCTTTTGCAAGAAAGTACAGAATAAAAAAGGTTACATGATCACTCGTATTAGAAGCGATCATGGTGGCAAATTCGAGAATGCAGAGTTTGAGCAATTTTGTGACACACACGGTTTTGTACACGAGTTCTCCTGCCCTAGGACTCCACAACAAAATGGAGTTGTGGAACGTAAGAACAGAACTCTATCCGAAATGGCCAGCGTAATGTTAAACCAGTTTAGTCTACCCAAATATTTCTGGGCTGAAGCTGTCAATACAGCTTGTTTTGTTCTCAATAGAGTTTTAATTTGACCCAAATCGAAGAAGACTCCATTTGAGTTATGGTTTGATAGAATTCCATCAGTTTCATATTTTAGAATATTTGGTTGTAAATGCTTTATTCTTAATACAAAAGACAATTTGGGAAAGTTTGACGAAAAGGCCGATAAAGGTATATTTTTAGGTTATGCGGCCAAGAGCAAAGGATACAGAGTCTTCAACAAACGAACTATGATCATCGAAGAATCAATCAACGTCACCTTTGATGAATTGAATCAAATGACTATCGATGACAATGACGAAGATCTAACTGTACCAAACTCAGCACCAGCTGATTGTCCAAGAGAAGAACCCGGAAGCAGCTACCTTCGGAGTCTGCCGAAAAGATTGAAATTTACGGCTGATCATCCAAAAAATTTGGTAATTGGTGATATTACCAAAGGTGTAAGTACTCGTACATCCAGTAGAGATATTGTTTCTAGTGTTGCATTCATTTCACAGCTAGAACCCAAAACCATTGATGAAGCATGTAGTGATAATTTTTGGATATATGCTATGTAAGAGGAATTAAACCAATTTGAACGGAATTAAGTTTGGGAACTTGTTCCCAAGCCTATTGATCATCCGGTCATTGGCACCCGTTGGGTATTCCGAAATAAACTTAATGAGAATGGTTTAGTGACTCGTAATAAGGCTCGACTCGTAGCTCAAGGATACAATCAGGAAGAAGGTATCGACTACGATGAGACTTATGCCCCAGTTGCGAGATTAGAATCCATTCGCATGTTATGTGCATTTGCATGTTTTCATAATTTCAAATTATTTCAAATGGATGTCAAAAGTGCATTTTTAAATAGGTTTATAAAAGAAGAAGTTTTTGTAGCACAACCTCCAGGTTTCACAGATTTTAAAAACCCTGATCATGTTTTCAAGTTGAAGAAAGCTTTATACGGTTTGAAACAAGTCCCTCATGCTTGGTATGATCGTCTAAGCTCTTTCCTACTTGACAACGGTTTTTCAAAGGGCAAGGTTGACACTACTTTGTTTATTAAGTCTTTTAATGGCAAGCTTCTCTTAATACAAGTCTATGTTGATGATATTATATTTGGATCTACTGATGAATCTCTTTGTCAAGAATTCTCTAAGTGTATGCAGAATGAGTTTGAAACGAGCATGATGGGAGAGCTGAAATTCTTTCTTGGACTAAAAATCAAACAAACTGACAATGGGACGTTCATAAATCAAGCCAAGTACACAAAAGATTTGCTAAAGAAGTTTGATCTGGACAATGTCAAACCTATTGGCACTCCGATGGCAACTTCAACAAAGCTTGATATTGATGAACAAGGCAAGCCGGTCGACACACGTAAGTATCGAGGTATAATCGGCAGTTTACTTTATTTAACTGCTAGTCGTCCAGCTATTATGTTTAGTGTTTGCCTGTGTGCATGTTTTCAAGCTAATCCAAAGGAATCACATATGTGCGCAGTTAAGCGTATCTTTCGATACCTTAAGGGCACTTCTTCTGTTGGCTTATGGTATCCCAAAACCAAGTCCTTTGACCTTATTGGTTACTCGGATGCAGATTTTGCTGGATGCAAAGTTGATAGAAAAAGTACCAGCGGCACATGTCATTTCTTAGGCAAGGCTTTAGTCTCATGGTTTAGTAAAAAGCAAAATTCTGTAGCTCTATCAACAACAGAGGCTGAGTATATCGCCGCAGGACGTTGTTGTGCTCAGATTTTGTGGATAAAACAAAACTTGGAAGACTATGATTTATTTTTCACACACATTCCCATTTTCTGTGACAACACAAGCACAATTAATTTGACTAAGAATCCAGTATGTCACTCTCGTACTAAGCATATCGAGATCCGACATCATTTTCTTAGAGATCATCATCAGAATGGAGATATTGACCTTGTATACATAGACACTAAGAATCAATTAGCTGACATCTTCACAAAACCTCTAGCAGAAGATTGTTTCAACTATTTACGTCGAGAATTAGAAATTTTGGACGTCAATAATGTTAATTAATTTTGTTTTATGATTATATTTCAATACGCAAAAACTGTGTTAAAGATAAGCCTAAAAAGAGTCTGTCTGTCACCACAACTACGGTTGAAGCGAAGCGGTACTTAAGAGTTCCCCGGTGAACCTCCGCCAGCTGGGACAGTACTCCTACAGCTAATCTGAGATAGTCGTTGTGTAACGAAATTTAACCTATAAAATACTATTAATTATATTAATTGAAGGTTGAAATTACTAATCTTTGAATTAAATTTTTGAAATGAGTCAATGAAAAAGAAAGTGGCTCAAACCAACTAACAGAACCCCTAGGCGAATTCGGCCAGAGTTCGGACCGAATTCGGCCCGAGTTTGGTTAGTGGTATCTGGTTATATAACCAGAACCCGAGAGCCTTTTCTTCTTCATTGCTTCTAAAAGCACCTTCACAGCAACAGCAGTCGCGCGAAGCTCTCCAAACCCTAGTTCTTCACCACTCCGTTTCTTCCTATCTACGTGGTAAAATCCATCCAAATTTTGGATTCATGCGGAGATCGTTGTCCTCTACAACATACTTGAATCTCGGGAGGTATAACTCCGTATCTCTCCTTCTTTTAATTTCGTGCATATTTACTTTATTTGCACAATGCCGCCTAAGAGATTCAACCCCTTCAAGAGGAAGAAGACGACCAATCCTAGTGAGGAAGGATCATCTTCAAATCCACCCACGGATTCCCTCTTTTCACCAGTTTAATCGAGCGATGGTGCGTTCGATGGATTTTATTTTCAAACCCTAGATCAAGCCCTTCTGTGGTATGGAGACTTTTCTATGAGATCCATATGCACAGGCGCTCCTATCAAATGGACTGTGTTTCCAGAACACCGCCCTTATTTTGGGGCATTAGGGTTACAATACTTTGTTAAACTTTGTTTTCCGGTATCTAGTAATGCCATTAGACTTTTCTATTGTAATATCGTACTAAACACGTTTGACGTAAGTACTCGTGTTGGCGAACTAGATATCGAGTTCAATGATGTCCTCTTAGCAGAAATCCTTGGTATTTCTAACGAAGGTGCACCGCTTGATGATATCACTGAATTTGATTTCCCCGACGACACGACACTTGCTAGTTTCAAAGATGAACTCTGTGCCCCTGATCGAGTTCACTCTGGAAAGTTCAAGGCCAATAACTTGAACTTGTTTAGTTATGAATTGCATCGCATCATCTACTCCACTCTTCTTCCGAAGTCTACTTCAAAGGATGATGTCACATCACTTGAGCTATCTGCTATGTATCATATTCTTAATGGGATTCCTTTTTCTGTCCCTAAGACTATTATCCAGATGATGGGACGTTGTCGTACAAGAGATAGAAATCTCTCTTATGCGATGATTCTCCCACGCATCTTCCAGCGTTTTGATATTGATCTGTCAACTTGTACTCAAGACCCTGAGCCCAAGTTTCTTAAGCTATCTCGTCGTAGTATGACTGCTGTTGCTCCTCCTACCGCTCCTCCTACTGCTCCACCTCCTCCACCTACTCAGCAGTATGCCATGACCTTTGAAGGCATACACCAGCATCTTTCTAATTTGCATGTCTCGATGACGGATATGGCCCGCGAACGTGAGTCCGCGATGTCATTCGTTATTAGGCAATAACAAATTCTCTAGCTGATCTCCGATTTACTCAGACTGGACATTCTGCCGGTTCTATTCCTAGAGATCCAGCCTTCTCTGGTTACCGCTGTGAGGATGAGGCTGTTCATGCCTACTTTCAGCCCGGTAACGCATATGATTGGTATCGTTCTGATCGTGCCCCTTCTCGAGAATATGTCGGTAAGTTTTACACTAGCGCCCCTCCTCACCCTTCTGGCGCTGGTACTTCTAGAGCTGGTCCTTCTGGACATGCCGGTCATGATGATGATGATGATGAGGAGGAGATGTGATGATGATATATTAGCTGATTTTGAGACTTAGTTATTGTCTACTGTACACTTGGAAATGCTCCGACATTCCAAGTTTCTTTCTTTCTAGCTTTTATGTTCATTTTTTGAGGACTTGTACTGGATATTTCTTGATGTCTCTTGAACATCATTTTATTATTATGGGATATGTAGTTTATCTTTCATATCAGTTTATTTATTCTTTATAAGCATCTTTATCTGCTTCTATATTATAAACTGTCTGTGAACTACTTCTCTGTTATGTCTTGTATATTCTTACTGCATGAGACATTATTTTCTTGTGTTTCTTCACTGTTTGTTTCTTATGCATTGATTGCGGGGGAGCTTTCTCTTTTGTAATTATTTTGCTAAGTGACAACGGGGGAGAAATAGGATCTAACATTTTGTTTTTAAGAATAATACAGGGATTGAACAATTTCTTTTTATGGTATCTTATCTCAAAAGATGTTATATCATTCATAGTTTGTCAATTATCAAAATGGGAGAGATTGTTGGCCCATTGGTCATATGGTCAAACTGATTTTAATAATTGATCAAACTCTGTCTCGATATATGGAGCTAGTCAGGATATCTCGGACTCTTGGACATGATCAAGAACAACTATCTACTCAGTTCAAGACCGAAGCGTTGTTTGCCTGTTCGAGTCTGTATTTCTTTGATGAATGTATTTTTCATTTTATTTGAGTCTAGGAATACTTTGTACATCGAGTCATATTGGCAAATAGGCTATTCCAAAATGATTTCAAAATGTCCTTAGTTTTGAAAAACATTCGTATTTACAAAAGCTCCAAAAAGGTTTTCAAAATTCCCCAAAATCTGTTTTGAAAAACCTAACCTAACCCTGACAGAACTCGGCCAGAGTTCGGCCAGAGTTCGGTTAGTGGCCGTTTTGTTTTTGAATTCCTTGAAACTTGGTCCTCCTGTAGTTGCGGATTTGACCGAGATTTGCTCATCGAGTTCTGCCCGAATTCTGCCAGAATTCTGCCAGAATTCTGTCTTTGGAACTCCTATAAATAGAGAAGGATTTCGATCATTTTAACTCACTCATTCACTTTCAATCTTCTCTCTACTTAAAGCTTTTAGTCTTCCAAAGAGTTTTTCTCGAGCTTTAATTTTCAGATCCCAAGCCAGTTACAATCCTCTAATCGATTTGCCAGTGCGGTGCGGTCTAGAAGTTTCTGAGTGATTGTAATCAGAAGGCTTGATAGAAGAATGCCTCTTCACAATTGAAGTTGGACGAGTTCTTCGTATCAAAGCTCGCGTTATAGAAGTTGCAAGGACTTCGTAAGAAAACTTGCGGTTTTGCCAATAGTGGATTCAACTGGTAGCAAGAGTTCTACCGACTGGACTAGTCCTCAACAGAGGGAAACAAGTATACATTGCTGTCTTTGCGTTTACTTTCTTATCTCTGCCTTTACATTATTTAGTTGTGATTATTGTTCTGTGATCTTGCTGCTAATATTTTTTAATTAGCATTATTCCGCTGCCAACTCTATTCACCCCCTCCTCTAGAGTATTGTGCTTTACGATTTTGTTCCTACACATGCTCTTGGTAGGATTTTGAAGGAGATGAAGGGTATAGATAATACCGGTGTAGATCCCCTCCTTTGTGGTTGTGTGTTACGGAGGACTTGCGGGTTACCTTGTGCACATGAACTTGCATAGTTGAAACGGGATGGTCAGGTTATCTAGTTATATATGGTTGATAGATTTTGGACGAAGTTGGATTATGAACCATCCAAAACAGATAGTGTAGCTGATACAGATATCCGAAGCCGTTGGGTGGAGACCATGTGTAATATTAATCGTATGTTCGATGCGGCTACCGATTCACAAAGGTTGTTGATGCTGAAAAGACTTCGGAAGATCAGTTCCTTCGACATCTTTGTTGCTTGAACCGGCGGGCTACAGATGACCTCGTGGTAGGCCAAGTAAAACGAAAATCTGCACTTCTAATTCGATGAAACGTGAACCAAGCAAATTTAAAATTGTTGAGTCCACTCACGATAGTTGTTTACCGTTGGAGGAAACTATAATGCTTGATGGACCCCCTTCGGCAAAACTAATGTTCACTTCCATCTGAAGGAAAAAGTAAAATGTTCAACGTCAGTCATGACGCACCACCGATCTTGTATATATAGGACAAGTTCTACATCAACATTATCCGTATGTGTTGAGTACGAAAAATGTACTTAGGGATGAACATTGTGGTTTTCGATGCATAGCCCATGCACTAGGGTTAGGGGAGGAATCTTGGCCAAAAGTTCGTAATGATCTCATCCAAGAGATCACAAACTTGGAAGATTTGTATGGTAGATGTAACTTGATTAAGCAGTCTCCGAAAAAGTACTTGAATCTTTGAATTGCTTCGTAGCACCGGTTTATGACTACAAGTACTGGTGGTCATTCCTTGATATGTACTACTTGGCGGCGTCGGCCATTACCATCATCCACATGTACGATCAAATTAACGTTATGTTTCTACCTATGAGGACAGAAGTTCCAACCAACCCTCAGCTTGTATGCATGGCATTTGTTGATACAAATCATTTCATCGTGGTAAATTTTATTTTCTAATGTAAGATTTAGGTTGTATTACGAACACGACAATTATATTGACATGTTATTATTTGTATGCAGGTAAATTTGGTCGAAGACGCACCGCTACCACCCATTCTCGACAGATGGTCTACTTTGCGTCTTCCATGTGCTGCTTATTGGGGCAAAATTTATAAGCAACGGATTGAAAGTATCGTGAAACTGTTCTCTCCACAAGCTCATTTGTTGATGGTGATCCGATTAGTCTGGACGAGTAGTATTATCATTTGTATTGGTATTATGACATTGTATTGTGAAATTGTATTGGCATTATGAAAGACTCGAAAGACTCGTTTGTTAATTATGAAATTATATTATGAAATTGTATTGGTATTATGAAAAGTTCGTTGTATTATGAAAGCGTACACACAAAGTTATTATAATTCGACATATTATGCAATATTTGCTTGAAATTGTACTGTTTGACCATCACTTGTCGAACTAAACTATTCTGTTCGACCATTATAGTCGAATAATACAAAACACCTTCGATCAATAGAAGTCGAACATATGTTTGAATGTTCGACCTGTAATGGTCGAACAAAAGAGTTTAGTTCGACTTTTTCTGGTCGAACAGTACAAGTTCAAACATTAATCATGTCAGAACTAGAGTTTCTTCATACGAAGACTGTAGAGAACCTGAGAAGTACATAATCACAATTCATGACCTGAGAAGTACATAATCATAATTCTTAATCACAGTTCAAACATTAATCATGTCAGAACCAGAGTTTCACTAGACAAAGTCACAAAATAGGGCACTTTCAAAATTTCAAATTCACGATTCAACTTACAGAAATCTACGATCAATACATCACATTTCAAAATGGGGCCCTTTCTAAAAACATTACAGTTCAAAGTTCAAAGTCACGATCACTGCAGAAATCTATGATCTACGACGCCTTCAACTCCTACTAGTGGACGTCCGATTCGAAGATTCGGGTGATTCTTCGAACACGATCTTCAAAGCACGATATGTGCCTAATAAAGCTGGAACTAAGATCGATGTGTCTGGTCCCTCTTCATTCTCTACCCATTGCCGGTAGACCGGTTCTAAATACCCCAAAGTATTCCTGATCATTTCCCATGGTTGTGGCCCTGACTGGGTAGATGTAGTACCGATGGCGGTAGAGACGTTCTCCGGATTCCAGATGATAGGATGTGAAAACATCCTATACCAATCCATATAATCGTCTGAACACTCCCATGCGGGGTTTGTAGCTCTCCTACGGGCTTCGGTAGACAATACATGGCTCCTCCAAAATCGAAAATAGCCTCCCAAAACATCCCACATTAGGTTGTACTTCTGGCCCGTATTTCCCCGACGGATAATGCTTAGAATCAAAGAAAAATCAGGTATCTTCTGGAGAAAGCCAAATTGTCTAAGCACACGGTCGGGATGATACGGCTCTACACAGTCAAAGGCACGTATGCATCCATGGTAGAAAGTCACGTTGTTCCGAGGATAAGAGTCCCTCATTGTAGAGCCTAAAAATCAAGTTGTGCCATGTTTGTACTACTCAAAAATCAAGTTGCGCCCAAAAAATCAAGTTGTGCCACTGTTGTGTAGCCCGGAAAGCAAGTTGCACCACTGCTCAAGCTGTGCCACATATCAGATTGCGCCTAATCATATTGCTCCTTGTAATACCCTGCTCCGTACGGTGCATTACGATGAGTCGTTGACTCAAAGAGTTGCGTTGACCCGATGAAGTATCGATGCGAATCGATGCAAGAGTTACGTTGGCCAAAGGAAAGCTTTGAGTCGATTGGAATCTATGAATCGAATCGATGCAAAGGATAAGTTCCGTTTGAGCAAGTGCTAATTTTAGTTGATCTGGTGTGCATGCTATGCTTTTACGCTGGACGATAAGAGGTCGGCATTTTTCCTTATTCAGTAAAGTGTCCGCAAAACCAAATCGTCGCCTTGTAACGGATTGTGGCATGAGCACGATAGGCCAAATCAACCGAGTAGTTCAAAGGAATGGCTAAGTCCGAGAGTTAGCTATACGACCAAGTTATGGAAGCGAGCCGCTTCAGCTCGACAAAACGACAAGGCGTATTGACTTAAGGTGGACGGGTTCTTGACTCTCTCTCCCTATTCCTTCACGTCTAATAAAATGTATCCTTGTATGCATAAGTTACCATTAAGCTAGCGAGCGCGGCTTGAACGATTAAAGATCTTAGTATGTGTTGAACATTAAGGTAGAACACTAAACAATCGAAGCGACGTACATCATGTGTACGAGTCATGGTAGGGCGTGATGGTAGAACATTGAAAGACAATATCGATATGTGCATCGCGTGCACGACTCCGAGAACATTGAACACTAGGCCTAGAACATTGATTATGGCGTTAGGCGTGCCCTCGTGTACGGAAGCTACGAAATGACTAAGTAACTACGAAACTGTTGTTATATAAATAACTTATGAATGGAACGCGTTGAGTATAAGTACGAGAAGTCTAAGCCGTTGGGCGTCGTGCATCAATACGGATGTGTTGGGACATAATGCCAATGGAACTTGAGATAGAGAGAACGAATTATGTTTACGGAACATGAATATGTTTATGGAGCATGAATATGTTTATGGAACGTGAGATTGGTTGGAATGATATGACTTGTTTGCTATGGCGCGTATTGCATGATCAATGGACTCGGATGGCCCATGCACGGGTGCAGCTTCCCTCGGACGGTTACGACCGGGGCACCGGGACCGTTCGACCTAGGAGGGAATTATGTATAGTATTTATGATGCACATCATTAGGACGGGTTGCGACCGTCCAGTGTTGTGATAAGCTATGATATCAGTAAGTTTGGATCCTTCAGATACTGGGCTAGCAACCCATATTGGAGCGATCATAGGCTTACACATAAGGATGCCAAATCCATTACGGTGCGAAATACCGTAACCTTCATATAGATAGGGCCGGTGGGCTGAGATTTGAGATGGATGCAGGCGCAGGGCCTGCCACCCTTATGCATATGTCTAAGTTTATGGTTGGTTGGTTGGTTGCGTGAGTTGTATGATTGCTTATGTAAGTTCTAACCATTGCAGTCTAGGCAAAAAGGGACGGAGCCATGCACGAATCACTATATTTATGTTCAGATTATATCTAATTGTATCTGCTGCAGGAACACGGTATTGAACACATTTATGATAAGTTGCCATGCGTAAATATTGCCATAAAACTGATCCTAAGGCTAAATAGAAAGATCACCAAATAATATCGCATGTTTCACTAAATGTACTTAGTATTTGGTTTGGGTGCGAGTGGGTCTTGATCAGTGCAGCGAGGACGAAAGCACTAATCCCCCACTAGTTTGCTCGCAGGTTCAGGTTATGATTGGCTCGGGACGGGCTTGGCTTGGATGCGCCGAGGCATGGAGTCCTTAACGTTACAAGAGGAGCTACCGCATTGGCGTTCGGACTTGCGACATAGAGATGTTCGGCCGAAGACTACTTGTTGGCTATAAAGAGGCATAATGTATGGAACAATGTAATCCTTTATGAGCTAGAGAGATCATGAGCGTTGTAGCCAATTGTCATATTAAGTTGGGCTATTCAGAGCCTTTGTAACCTGCAGTTCATTATTAATAAAAGAGATTCTTATTGTATACTCTATTTTTCTTCCGCTGCTTATGTTATCAATTTGAGATAAATACTATGTGAACCTGTTATTTTGCCTTACACGAGCGTAACTCCAGGCTTGTACGGTATCACGCCCCAGCGAGGACGATGGTTCGGGTGAAATCTAGCGAGGACGAGCGATTTCCCGGATCGGGGCGTAACAGGTTGGTATCAGAGCGGTTCCATCCTCTGGACCGTGACCGAATCTCTTTGACCCTCAGTTGCTTCGATATCGAGAATCAGTTGACTCTAAGTTGTTTTTGCAACCGCATGTCTTATGGATCTGCTCGACGCTACATTGGATGTTCCATACAATAAGTCTATATTAAGTGTGTACGTCTGCCACAAGTATGTCGTAACTATCACGCTATCTCCAAGTACCATCGGAGAATGTTGGTTGCATGAAGTGCAACGAGTTATAAAATATTGGTTTCCTGAAGTGCAACAAAGTTGCATGTCGTCGGTTGCATGAAGTACAACGAATATGGTGACATTGGTTGCATGAAGTGCAATAAAATACATATTTTCGGTCGCATGAAGTGCGAACAGATACGTGTTGTTGGTTGCACGAAGTGCAACGAGACGATATATGAGGCGATGAGTGTTATGTGGCTATGCGAATGGTTATGTATTGTTGGTTGTACGAAGTGCAACAAGTCGTGAATCGTTCGTTGCATCGGTGCAACGAGTCGACATGGTATGATACATGTTGTATGGCTATACGGATGGATAGCGATATGTCAAACGAGATTGAGTAATGACCTTAAGTATCGAGAGTAAATTGTTACACGAGTTGCAACGAGTAAGATAGGAAAATCGCAGATGCGATAGTAACGAGTCGTGTTGATCGCTAAGTCGAGTTGAGTAGATGAACGTTTATGTTGGCCGTATGTCACGTTGAGCTTTGAATAAGCGAATGTTGCGGGTGTGATCGATATGATCGCCATGGTACGGTTAGATTTGAATTAATGTCAAACTTGGACGAACGACTATCAAATTGGTCCAGTTGTTGTGCCAACCCGAGTAAGAAGAACGCTAGAGCTGGGATTAGAAAGATCGCCACGGGATAGTTAACTTGAAGTAGATGTCGGACCTATGCGGAGTGTAAAGTTGAGTAATGGCTCGATTTTGAGTGGTATATGCAATACCCCTTGTGCGATCAGCGTAGCGAAGCATTGTATTAATAATGATAGGCTCAATTTCTGAGTGGTATATGCAATACCACTTAGCGATAGCTATGTTAAGCCGTGTGGTGACTTGTAATAGAATGCATTGAGACGATTGTGTCGATTATGATAGGTTTATGCTTAACGGACGGAGTAGTACTGAGACTCGAGTGGGAATGACTTGATAGAAGTCGATGCAAGTATGCTTCGATGAATTGAGTTGAACGATTATGCGCGAAGTCGTATTCATGGATGATACATCGGACGAGAATTCGTTAAGTGTAAGTTGAACGATAGGCTGAGCATAGCGAAGAAATGTTGTATTGAGGAAATAGTTGACTCAATCGAATTTGCATTTAGTTAGTATGAAGACTTGCTCGGACCAAGTTGAGTAGGTACGAAGAAATTGTGCGAATAAATTTGAGTTAGCACGATGAGTCGGTAGCACGATTTGGAAGTACAAGTTAGGAATATGGAATGGATATATGAATTGGAAATTGTGTCTCGATGATGGTAGTTAGTTACAACTGAATGGATCTTTATGTTTGTAAGACTTGATTCGTATTCGAGTTCGAATAATGGCAATGATTGCAACGAATTGGAGCTTATGAGAGAGGAAGATGTTCAAGTTATGCATATCGACGATGGTATTGAGGCGTATCAAAGACGATATGTAATAACTCGAGGATACTCTGATCGAATGAATGAAAATTATGTTGAGCATTGTTGTTGGATGAATAAGATACAAGTTAAGTTGGCGTCAGTTTGGATGACAATGATAGGAATGCTTCGGAGAATTTAAGAGTGGATGGATATTACTTGGATGAAAATGAAAGTGTCTGGATTGCTTCGTGGATAACCACTATGTTGATATTCTTGTCTTGCGCGAGTAAGACACCAGCCTCGCACATGCGTCATGTCGAATTAGGACGATCATTCCGCGTGAGCGCTGGTATGGTGATTCATCCAGCGGGGATGGTTGAACTTACAAGGCGTGGCAAATTGGATTTAGACTTGTGGTTTGATGCAAAGGTGAATTTGAGGATTATTGCGATAAGCATAGAGTGTGTCAGATATTGACCGTGAGCATATAGACTCGTACACGAGGCGAACAAATATTGCTCGGTTGCGATAGTGTTAATGGTAATACATGGGTGATTCGAGTAGTAACGGCGCATCAGTTGTGCGGGGGTAGATAAGTTATGGATTGGTAAATTATGTCGAATTGGATGAAGTTACATAGGAATTATCGAAAATTGATTTGGCTTCGCGATAGGATATGGCATGGTTCATAGTAACTGTCTCTCGTTGATGATCTTCAATTATCGAACGTAGTTTCATGGCAGATGACCCTAGAAGACTTGACTGCCAAATTAAGTGAATGTTAAAGTCCCATAGGATGTCCCAATGAAGTCGTATAAGAAATTTTGTCGAGGATAAAGAATGATGTAGTGCATGTTGAGGATAAGTCTAAGCGAGTGAGTATCGTATTTCGGAAGTTAGCGAGTATCTTTCGACAATTTATGATCGATCGAATAAGTATGTAAATAGACTTGGTCGGTCGATAATCAAATAGGTGTTGAGGAACGTACCTATCATAGTGATGCGGTAAGGCGATTGCCAGAATTCTGCAATGCACAAGAGTGACGAATAGTAGGATGACCCTAAGAGTTGCATCGTAGATCGATTTGAGTAACGGTTAGGCTATGTGTGTTTGAGTGCACGATTTATGTTACAAAATGAACTAGTTGGGATTGATTCGAAAAATTGATTTAAAAATTCCTAGTCGGTCAAGAATCAGATGTAGGCGTATCGTAAGAGACCTTGGGTCGGAAAGATTGTTGCCTTTGAGCATCGTAGACTCAAATTGACCTCTTGTGTCGGGAGAGATTGAGCACGATGTCTGGATAAGTTACCTAGCGGGGGTAGCCCCAGACGCGATGCGTAGGTAGTTCGAGAACGTGGATCAGGTTGGAATAGTTGCGTGCGATGCATAGTACGGATTATAGGCAAGGAAAGTTAGGACATGTTGGACTTAGTCCATGTTGTTAAGGCCAAATGTTATGAACGACTAGATGAAAGACTTGAGTTATGTGAGAGATAGAAAACGGCTGGATGAATAGGCGTTGCAGAAAATTATTGCGATCAGATGCGCAATGACTTAATGCAATGCGAGTGTTAGGTGGCCAACAAGAAACTTATGGGATCGAAGTAACAGTTTTGAGTTAAGTTATATACAGAAATGTTTGGAAGAGGATCACGTGTTATGGGATAATGCATATGAGAAGTATTTTGAGAATAGGCGCTAAGATTTGACTAAGTCAGGTACGGAATGATTGGTACTTGAGGATTTAAGTTGAGCCTGTTAGCTTTATTCCGATATCCTACAACTGAGCTTGGCTAAAATGTATATATTGGTGGGACGCCTAAAATATGTGTATGATCCAAACTAAGTTGTATG
>JANAVB010011397.1:29712765-29760265 GCA_029216955.1 Iris pallida | reverse complement strand
ACTTATTATTTTACGTATGTTAAACTATAGAGTGTATTTGACAAAATTAAGTTTTATCCTTAAAATAATTTTTCTAGAATATCTATATACATATTTGAATAGTAAAAAAAATATATAGTTTCGAATATAATAAATATTTTCCAGAATATTTATTTATGTATCCAAATTTTCTTTGTTATCCTCATGTTCGTATCCAAGCCCTATTCTTCCTATTCCTTCGCCCAATTCAAGCCGTCCTCATATCAACCCTAACTAATTCAACCATCCTAGACCTGATGTAACTGTCCGTGCCACCATCAGAGGTCACCATGTATAGTTGTTGTACCAAAGTCGCAGTTCATGCCAGCTTGATCCTCGCAGCACACCAGGCGTTCTACCAGGCAAGACACCTTGCCATTTGCTGTTTATTTATTTTAGCTCATATTTCATGCATTATTTATTTTCTTTATGCAAAATAAACTGTGATACATGGCATAACTGTTAGAACTTACTGTTCATTTATATTTCCTGCTGTGTATTATTTTCTTACAAATTAAACCTAGATTTAAGGGACCACCTTGTGTGTTGCATTCATTGGCCTTGACACGTTGTAAACACGAAGTTGTGTGTCGCATATAGAACACGGAAGTGCGTGATTGGCTGGCCACCAGTACGTACAAGCCGTGCGATAGGAATAACCGCTAATAGAGGTTGCATGCTAGTTTGACTTAGCGGTTATAGTGGTTGTGTTGTGGATACAACACAGTAGGCATTGGGCGGGGAGGACAATTCCTTAGCGTATGGGCTTCGATGCACTTCCCTTGTGACCCGGACTCTCCGCTGGAGATACGGGGTTGATGACCCAAGATTACTGACGGCCACTGACGATTCTGCGGAACGTCATGCTCTTCCTGATGGGGCCTCTGGTGCCCAAGGGGGGACTACGCCGATCCTATTCAGCCAGGGCCCATGCGTAGGAAGGATTGTTCTTAACTACATTTCACTTAGAACGGTAGGCTACCCTATCCGTTAGGTACGAGTACTTTTGGTTTGGGTACTTGTATCTGACCGTGGCTTGGAACAATAACTTGTCGTGGATTAGTTCGTCACATCTTGTCCTTGTTTGGTTGTAGGTGTGACTTACTACTTCGATGAGAAGGTATTGAACCTTGTTGGGGTCCGTATACCATATTGGATTCATAGCATGGAAAGATACGTCACCGTGAATTAGTTTACCATCTCCTGTCCTTGTTTGGTTGGGGGGATGGTACGCTCGTTCAGTAGGTGCGTATTGGACTATGTTATAATCCAATTGACTTATTTATTTGAGCAATATTTATTCAGTTTATATGGCATGCTATTATGTGTTTTGTTACGTCCCTCTGAGGACCTGGTTGTCTTGCCAGGTATGTGCTATTGTCTTTCGTAGGTGTTCTAGCTCTAGCTGCGACTATCGCTACTTCTACGAGGATGATTGCATTTGGATCGTCTTCGCTTCGCTCGCCACTCATTTTATTTTCTATGTCCTTTTTCTTATTTTTGTTGGTAGTGGATTTGTCTCCGCCCAACATATTGTATCAAGACAATTCATTATCTTTATATGATGTCTTTTTATTCATTTATTTTGCGTGGATGAGGTTAGTTATGGTTCTACTGCATTTTACAGCTTATGTATTTATACGAGGCTTCCATATATTGGAGTATACTTCGTATGAATACAGCTGGCATGTCTACGTTCCTAGTCCTACGTATTTTGGGACTGGAGCGTGACATGTTTTTGTGGTGGCCCATGCAGGTCAAGATAAATTGTTTGGTTACTTAACGGTACCAAGCAAGCCTGCGTATAGGATTAGAAGTTTAGGATCTCATCCACATACTTGACCTCTTTCCTTGATTGTTATCTACCGTTTGACTCATCAATTGCATCTTGCTTGCTTCCTTCCATCCCTATTCTTATCTTTCCTTCGTGCTTGCTAGAGATTGACCCTACTAGTTAGTTGTCCCAAAACACCATTAGTTTAATCCTTTTAAGTTGGGTAGACTACCTTATGACCTAGCAACCCCTTTGACCTAGTGACCTATATTAGCAAGCTTATTTAGATCCTAGAATCTAGAGGACCTAACCCGTCTAGCCAACCAAGAACTTGAACAAGAAGACTATAGGACGACTGTATGACTTAGAATTATTCTACCTTCTTTAAATCTTAAACTCTCGTGCCTATATATTTACCATTTGACTAAATGATGCTAATTTAGCCTAGGTTTTGCAAGCTTATTCTTTATCAAGTTTGTTCATGACATATGCTATTGAGCGCTCACTAGCCTATTGTCTATTCAGAACCGGAACATAATGGTCTGATCAACCAAGTGCACTTTGGTTCGCTTTTATTTTATCGTTCTTCGTGGATGAGGAAATAGCTAAACTTGTCCTTTAGAATCCCATCCACGACTGCCTTGACAATTCCTTTGAAATTATTCGATCGTCTTTGAATCACGTATTCGTATTCGATAAACGCCTCCTTCGAACTCTATATTGCTTTCGCCTTCACCAATTTTCGAAGGACGAAGGCGTCGTGCTAGAACTTCTTCTAACCTTTCCATCGGCTATGACCATTCTCACTCAATGTTGCTATATCTTTACCCTAAACCACTCGTCCTTTTTTGGCCCTATATTCGCTATCATGAACCTTCTAAGTCACTTGATTTAGGCATAAACCTAATCAATCTCTTATTCGTGCCTTAACTCGCAACCCACCTGACCATACCGTATTATCTTTCAATCAACTAGATCGCGATTCTTACGACGTAATTTTGTGAAAACATTGTCATCGTTGGATCCCCATTGATACCCCCTTGTGTCCTCTCACCCCCCTACGAATTCCTAATTTCGAGGACGAAATTCTTTTAAGTTGGGTAGGATGTAAAACCCTTAAATTTTCTACTATTTTTTTTATTAAATTTGGTACCGATTTAAATTTTTGTATTGTACGTCGCGTAGTCGTATTATACGTCGCGCACGAATTTTAATTTTTTGAAATTGCTCGACGAGTGCGATTATATGCGAGCGTACATATTTTGAAAATAATATTTTCTATTTTTGAAGTTTCAAAATAATATACTTAATAATTATTTTGTTATCGTTCCAATTATTTCCAAGTTTGTTATTTTGCATATAAAGCCTTACATTTTCACAATTATTAATAATAAATAATATTTTTATTTGTATGCTAGAAAAGCATAATTATAAGAACATTATTGGTGCATACATATATATTTGTAATTATTTATTGGTTTATTTTAAATATTAATGTAATTTTTGAAATTAATATTATTAGTATTTTTGAAAAATATATTTGTGGAATTATGATAGCAAATTAAATCTTTGATTAGATTTTTATTTAAATAGTTTAAATTTAAAGATAGACTTTTTAAATTAAGTTTAGAGTATCTAGTTTTAAATTGGATTTAATTTGAATTTGGATTTGATCATGGATTTAAATAAATAGATGAATTATCTATTTTTGGGTTTAAAATATTCCTAATCCTATCCAAATTGGGAATTCCTACATCCTATAAATAGGCAGGTACTCCTCCAACCTTTCATTATCCTTCCACAAATTTTCACAAAGTGTACGTGCCTCGTGTCGGTGTCCATCTCTTCCGTGTCAGCCGTGACGGCCTCGGGTCCGACCCCGGGTGTCATTCCAACATCTTATTCCATCCGTTACAAATACATTATTTTCTTCCCCGTGTCGGACACACCCCGACATCAATAGATTTCTAATCCCAGATCCTAACCCTAACCCTAACCTTAGTCCGACTACCCCGTACCATCTTCATCACCACGACAGCTGCAACGGCCAACCCGCATACCGCCATCATCTGACCGTCACCACCATCATTAGAAAACCCCACGACCGACCTCTCCAGACCCGCACCCCGCCTCAACTCCGACGCCACGACCACCCCGGTGTCCCAGCCACCATCAGCCGTTCGACAAACAACACCCCTTCCACCATCGCCACCAAATCCTTATCTCCGACCACCGATACCACGCCCCTGCCGCGGCCACCCCCGGCCGCAGCCACCGCAGCAGCAACATCCCAACCCGTCATCACCACCGTCCCCAACACCGAAAAATCAAAAGATAAGGGAACTGTAACAAAACACTCACCAGGACCCCGTCGCGCTCCGCCCAGAGCCGCCGTCCCCGTCGCCTCAGCGACCTGGAGCTCCGATCCCCGAGCGCCCGTGCCTGACCGTCGCAGCGGCGGAAGCCACCGCCCCTTGCCGGAAAACCCAACGACGCTCCTCCTTCAGCCCCCGCTTCCTCTCCCTCCGCTGACCGACAAACCCCTTGCCGAGTCTTCCGCCTCCTCCGCGCGCACGGGAAGCCACGCCGTGCTGCACCGCCGCCGGTGGACTCCCGCGCCACCGCGCCCTCAGTCGGAGCCCCGTCGGCCAACTGCTCCCTCTCGCCTCCTCGTCCACCACGCTCGACTCCGCCGTGGTTTTTCCCCGTACCGCCTGGCCTCCTTCTCCGGTGAAACTCCGCCGTCCGCCACTGGGTCGGAGACTGGGCGCGAGCCCCGCGCGCCACCGCCTCCTCGTCACCGTGCCCTAAGATGCCGGCGTTTCCCCTCTCCTCAACGCCACCCAAGCTCCGTCCCTCCGCCGAGATCGGACCGCCACCGCCGCCGCTTCCACTCCGATCAAACCGCCGATCCGAACCCCGATCGAAACCGCTCCTCCGCCCCTGTTTCCGCTCACCAACCGCGTGCGCCGCCGCGCTCTTCCCCAAACTCCGTGCCCCCCTTCCCTCTTCCGCCGGCAGCCTTCAGTCCGCCGCTCGCCGCCCCTCCCGTTCGCCTCGCTCTCTCCCTCTAGCTTCTCCCTCTCTCACTTCCCTCTCTCTCTCAGCTCTTTCCTTCTTCCCTCTTCTTTTCGTACTCTCTCTCTCCCTCCTTCTATCTTAATTAGAAGGAACAGCAGCAGTCGGTTGACTGCTGCGCTGCATTGGGTTGGTAAATGTTTTTTTCTTTTTGTGTTAGAAAATTTTTAAAAACGTTTTCTTCTTCTGTTATTATTATTAGTAAATAACTATTTTATGGTTATTATTATTATTATTATTAGAATTAGTTATTATTACTGTTATTATTCTTATGATTAATTTATTGCTAGTGTTATATTTAATCAGTATATGTATATTATGGTTTTTATTATAATTATATTAAACTAATAATATTATATATTGTTAGCATTATTACTTTGTAATTCTTCTAGCCGTATATATATATATATATATATATATATATATATATATATATATATATATATATATATATATATATATATATATATATATATATATATATATATATATATATATATATATGTATATATGATTAATATTTCAGGGTATTTAAATGTCGTTTTTAACAAAAGGAGTATTATATTTTACAAATTAGAGTTTAGGCAAAAAAATATATATGTATATATATGTTTAGAATTTCTAAAATATTTCCTAAAAACTTATTGTTTTACGTATGTTAAACTATAGAGTGTATTTGACAAAATTAAGTTTTATCCTTAAAATAATTTTTCTAGAATATCTATATACATATTTGAATAGTAAAAATATATATATAGTTTCGAATATAATAAATATTTTCCAGAATATTTATTTATGTATCCAAATTTTCTTTGTTATCCTCATGTTCGTATCCAAGCCCTATTCTTCCTATTCCTTCGCCCAATTCAAGCCGTCCTCATATCAACCCTAACTAATTCAACCATCCTGGACCTGATGTAACTGTCCGTGCCACCATCAGAGGTCACCATGCATAGTTGTTGTACCAAAGTCGCAGTTCATGCCAGCTTGATCCTCGCAGCACACCAGGCGTTCTACCAGGCAAGACACCTTGCCATTTGCTGTTTATTTATTTTAGCTCATATTTTATGCATTATTTATTTTCTTTATGCAAAATAAACTGTGATACATGGCATAACTGTTAGAACTTACTGTTCATTTATATTTCCTGCTGTGTATTATTTTCTTACAATTTAAACCTAGATTTAAGGGACCACCTTGTGTGTTGCATTCATTGGCCTTGACACGTTGTAAATACGAAGTTGTGTGTCGCATGTAGAACACGGAAGTGCGTGATTGGCTGGCCACCAGTACGTACAAGCCGTGCGATAGGAATAACCGCTAATAGAGGTTGCATGCTAGTTTGACTTAGCGGTTATAGTGGTTGTGTTGTGGATACAACACAGTAGGCATTGGGCGGGGAGGACAATTCCTTAGCGTATGGGCTTCGATGCACTTTCCTTGTGACCCGAACTCTCCGTTGGAGATACGGGGTTGATGACCCAAGATTACTGACGGCCACTGACGATTCTGCGGAACGTCATGCTCTTCCTGATGGGGCCTCTGGTGCCCAAGGGGGGACTACGCCGATCCTATTCAGCCAGGGACCATGCGTAGGAAGGATTGTTCTTAACTACATTTCACTTAGAACGGTAGGCTACCCTATCCGTTAGGTACGAGTACTTTTGGTTTGGGTACTTGTATCTGACCGTGGCTTGGAACAATAACTTGTCGCGGATTAGTTCATCACATCTTGTCCTTGTTTGGTTGTAGGTGTGACTTACTACTTCGATGAGAATGTATTGAACCTTGTTGGGGTCCGGATACCATATTGGATTCATAGCATGGAAAGATACGTCACCGTGAATTAGTTTACCATCTCCTGTCCTTGTTTGGTTGGGGGGATGGTACGCTCGTTCAGTAGGTGCGTATTGGACTATGTTATAATCCAATTGACTTATTTATTTGAGCAATATTTATTCAGTTTATATGGCATGCTATTATGTGTCTTGTTACGTCCCTCTGAGGACCTGGTTGTCTTGCCAGGTATGTGCTATTGTCTTTCGCAGGTGTTCTAGCTCTAGCTGCGACTATCGCTACTTCTACGAGGATGATTGCATTTGGATCGTCTTCGCTTCGCTCGCCACTCATTTTATTTTCTATGTCCTTTTCCTTATTTTTGTTGGTAGTGGATTTGTCTCCGCCCAACATATTGTATCAAGACAATTCATTATCTTTATATGATGTCTTTTTATTCATTTATTTTGTGTGGATGAGATTAGTTATGGTTCTACTGCATTTTACAGCTTATGTATTTATACGAGGCTTCCATATATTGGAGTATACTTCGTATGAATACAGCTGACATGTCTACGTTCCTTGTCCTACGTATTTTAGGACTGGGGCGTGACATATATATATATATATATATATATATATATATATATATATATATATATATATATATATATATATATATATGTATATATATATGTATATATATATATATAATTTTTACATGTTTCTTCTTCCCCCCTCCGCTTCTGCCCCGACATGGCGTCCCCTCCGCCGCTGCTGAAGGTCTACTGCCCCTCCCTTCCCCGGCCCCCCTCCTCGACCATGCCTCCCACCTGTTCTCGTCCGGCTCATTCTCCTGGCCTCTCCGCCGAGGAGGCCCTCTGCCGCAGGATTGCGGCTGCCCTTCTCCCCTATTACCTTCCTCTCCGTCGCCACCGTCGCCCCCCTCGATGAGCTCCCCCCGGAGGCGCTGGGCTCCCGTCGATTCTCGGGGCACCCCCCTCCCTCGCTTGGACCCTAGCGTAGCCGTCTCTCGTCGGCCACAGCCTCGCGGTGTTGGCCGGTTCGTCCCCTGTCGTTGGGCGGGCTGCCGCCCCAGCCTCTTTGTCTTCGTCGTCGCTGGAGCTCGGTTCCGGAGTTGCTGCACCCCCCATCTCCAGACGACTGCCGCCCGCACCACCCCTTCTTCCCCCAAAGCCACCACCACCTCCCTCCCCTCCGGGCCTCCCGGCCGGACCGGGTCTTCCTTTTCGGAGCCTCTGGGGCAGAGTGACCGCCTCCCTTCCTCGGTCCTAGAGCCCCCTTCCCGCCCTGCTCCCATTCCAATTTCGAACTTGCATTGGAAGCCGTCCGCCAGTGGCCTCGTGTTCCCCTTGGGACACTCGCCCGCGTAGGGGGACGTGCCATACTTGTGCGCGGTTAACTACCGGTATCCCACAGGCCATGTACCCATGTTGGGGGACGTGCCCCACCCGGGCGTAGTCAAACCCACCTGGGCGCAGTCAAACTCCCTTGGCGCGGTCAAACACCTACACCGGACTCCCCCAGGCCACTTAGGCACGGTCTACCCCCGGTCTCCCACAGACCATGTGCCCTTGTTGGGGGACGAGCCCTACTCGGGCCCAGTCAGACCCACCTGGATGCAGTCTAACCCTTGACGGCCCAGGCCTTGTGGCTGCGGCCGGATGCTGTGCCTCTATTGGTGGGGTTCCTGCTGCCACTTTAGGCACCTTTTCCGGTGCACCTGACGTCTTTTCGTGTGTTACGTCGCGTGGGAGCTCATCCTAGCCGCTCCTTGGAGCTTATCCGTCCGCAGGAGGACCCTTGATTCTCCCTCCCCAGTTGGAGGTCAGGCTCCCCTATGGCGCAGTCAACCCCCTGCCTTTTCTTGGCCACGTGGCCCAGGGTTCTGCAGCCCTTTGGGCGTCTATTCCTGTGCGCCTAGCACCCTTCCTCTGGTTGCGGCACATATGGGCGCACCCCAACCCCATGGCGCAGTCAACTCCCCGCATTCACCTAGCCATGTGGACCAGGGTACTGCAGCCCATTTGGATGACTACTTCCGTGCGCCAGGCACCCTTCCTCTTATTGCGCCGCTTGGGGGCGCACCCCAACCTCTCCCCGCGCGCTCTGGAGCTAGCACCCCCTTCGCTGGCTTCTGTGCCAGCCGCTGTCAGGGTCTCCCATCTCCACTTCCTCATGTCCCCTCATCCCCCTCCTGCTCCGTCGAGCGCGAGCCTTCCCGCCCTCCCTTCGGTTGCGCCGGGTGTGGCCGCAACCCGACCTTTCCTTTCCCCTCCTTCCGTTGTGCCTCCCGTGGTGGCCTCGTTAGGCGCAGCCCTTCCCCCCTCCCCTCCTCAGGCTACGTCGAGTCAGGGCCTTCCCCTCTCCTCCTCTTCGTACTTTCCATCCATTGACGTGATGTTGCTCTCCGATGCGGCAGGACTACGGGGCACTTTCCCCTTCTCCGGCACTTCCCAACCATTGCCCCCTCCCGAACCCCCTAGGGTCTCTACGAGCACTCTTCCGAGGCCCGTTGGGGCTCAGTCCCCCACCTCTCGGGGTGCAAGCCTTCCTCTCCCGGGCTCTGTAACTGGGGCGCAACCCACCTTCCGGCCATCACCGCCCCCGGCCCTTCTCTTCGCCAGCCTACTTCCTTTGTCGATATCCTTCGCCCTGATAGGGCTCCCAAGCTGGGACTCCTATTCCTGGACATCACCCTTTCCGATAGTGAGTACCTGCAGGCATCTTCCATGCTGACGGTGCCGTTCACGAACCAGGAACTCTCGTCCCTGGCCACCTCATTCCCCTTCTCCTTCGTCCTCAAATTCTCAGCAGGCTGTTCCAAGCTCGCCAGGGTGGCAGAGGTTATTGCTGGTTGGCGGCTGACGGCGGAGTACAGGGTAGCCCCTATACCCGAGGCATTTTCTGCTACACATATCCTCTGACATGGACCACAAGACGATGTGGTCCAAAGGCACCGGGAGGGTAGACCCAACTTCAATACCAAGGAAGACTCAGCGACGATTGCCGCCTGGGTCACTTTACCCAATCTCTCCCTCATTTGCTTCGTTCCGACGGCTCTTAAGCGTATTGCCAACTCCTTCGGGACTTACGTGGCAACCGCCGCCGAAACTAGCAATCTGACAAAAGCTCATTACGCTAAGATATGCGTGGAACTCGACCTCACCTCAGACCCTCCCAACCATATCCTCATTGAACTCGACAACCAATCGCACACGCAGCAAATCATCTACGACAACCACATTATCTTAACAGTTTCTGTGCACGGCGTGGGCCTGACAGGCCCTATCGCACGGGACGGAGGAACCCACGAGTTGCTGCAGTTTCTGCGCACGCAAACAGTTTCTGCGCACGGCGTGGGCGTGACAGGCCCTATCGGCCGCACGGAACGGAGGAACCCACGAGTTGCTGCAGTTTCTGCGCACGCAAACAGTTTTTGTGCACGGCGTGGGCGTGACAGGCACTATCGGCCGCACGGGACACAGAAACGCATGCGTTGCAGCAGTTTCTGCGCACACGAAGAATTTCTGCGCACGGCGTGGGCGTGACAGGCCCTATCGGCACCACGGGACACAGAAATGCAAGCGTTGTAGCAGTTTCTGCGCACACGAAGAATTCCTGTGCACGGCGTGGGCCTGACAGGCCCTATCAGCACCACGGGACACAGAAATGCAAGCGGTGCAGCAGTTTCTGCGCATGCGAAGAATTCCTGTGCACGGCGTGGGCCTGACAGGCCCTATCGGCCGCACGGGACACAGAAACGCAAGCATTGCAGCAGTTTCTGTGCGCACGAACAATTTCTGTGCACGACGTGGGCCTGACGGCCCCTATCGGCCGCACGGGACAGAGGAATGCAAGCGTTGCAGCAGTTTCTGCGCACACGAACAATTCCTGTGCATGGCGTGGGCTTGACAGGCCCTATCGGCCGCACGGGACACAGAAACGCATGCGTTGCAGCAGTTTCTGCGCGCACGAAGATTTTCTGAGCACGGCGTGGGCCTGACATGCCCTATCGGCCGCACGGGATCGACCGGGTGCGCAGGAGGACCCTTGATTCTCCCTCCCCAGTTGGAGGTCAGGCTCCCCTATGGCGCAGTCAACCCCCTGCCTTTTCTTGGCCACGTGGCCCAGGGTTCTGCAGCCCTTTGGGCGTCTATTCCTGTGCGCCTAGCACCCTTCCTCTGGTTGCGGCACATATGGGCGCACCCCAACCCCATGGCGCAGTCAACTCCCCGCATTCACCTAGCCATGTGGACCAGGGTACTGCAGCCCATTTGGATGACTACTTCCGTGCGCCAGGCACCCTTCCTCTTATTGCGCCGCTTGGGGGCGCACCCCAACCTCTCCCCGCGCGCTCTGGAGCTAGCACCCCCCTTCGCTGGCTTCTGTGCCAGCCGCTGTCAGGGTCTCCCATCTCCACTTCCTCATGTCCCCTCATCCCCCTCCTGCTCCGTCGAGCGCGAGCCTTCCCGCCCTCCCTTCGGTTGCGCCGGGTGTGGCCGCAACCCGACCTTTCCTTTCCCCTCCTTCCGTTGTGCCTCCCGTGGTGGCCTCGTTAGGCGCAGCCTTTCCCCCCTCCCCTCCTCAGGCTACGTCGAGTCAGGGCCTTCCCCTCTCCTCCTCTTCGTACTTTCCATCCATTGACGTGATGTTGCTCTCCGATGCGGCAGGACTACGGGGCACTTTCCCCCTCTCCGGCACTTCCCAACCACTGCCCCCTCCCGAACCCCCTAGGGTCTCTGCGAGCACTCTTCCGAGGCCCGTTGGGGCTCAGTCCCCCACCTCTCGGGGTGCAAGCCTTCCTCTCCCGGGCTCTGTAACTGGGGCGCAACCCACCTTCCGGCCATCACCGCCCCCGGCCCTTCTCTTCGCCAGCCTACTTCCTTTGTCGATATCCTTCGCCCTGATAGGGCTCCCAAGCTGGGACTCCTGTTCCTGGACATCACCCTTTCCGATAGTGAGTACCTGCAGGCATCTTCCATGCTGACGGTGCCGTTCACGAACCAGGAGCTCTCGTCCCTGGCCACCTCATTCCCCTTCTCCTTCGTCCTCAAATTCTCAGCAGGCTGTTCCAAGCTCGCCAGGGTGGCAGAGGTTATTGCTGGTTGGCGGCTGACGGCGGAGTACAGGGTAGCCCCTATACCCGAGGCATTTTCTGCTACACATATCCTCTGACATGGACCACAAGACGGTGTGGTCCAAAGGCACCGGGAGGGTAGACCCAACTTCAATACCAAGGAAGACTCAGCGACGATTGCCGCCTGGGTCACTTTACCCAATCTCTCCCTCATTTGCTTCGTTCCGACGGCTCTTAAGCGTATTGCCAACTCCTTCGGGACTTACGTGGCAACCGCAGCCGAAACTAGCAATCTGACAAAAGCTCATTACGCTAAGATATGCGTGGAACTCGACCTCACCTCAGACCCTCCCAACCATATCCTCATTGAACTCGACAACCAATCGCACACGCAACAAATCATCTACGACAACCACATTATCTTCTGCTCTCATTGCCATTTACGCGGTCACTTACCGAAGCACTGCTTCTGTCTCCATCCGGAACTGAAAAAGAAAAATGAGAGGTCAGATCCCATTCCCAAAGGGAATCAGATTCACCAATTAGCTCAACCACCCCTGCTTCCCCCCGAACTCCCACACCAGATTCAACTCCAGCGAAGGCAAATCCGGCAGAGGCAACTCAGCTGAAAAAGCTGTGATCCCCAACCACCCGCCTAACCTCTCACTGGCCAATCAATTCAGCGCCCTCGCGTTAGAAGCTATTGATTCCCCTCTGAGTCGGTCTGTCATATTGACGACGACCAGGCCCCAGGACCGGACCCCGAGGAACTCAGAGCTCCCCCACTGAGGATACGGAAGAGTCCCCCCTAGCAGGAGAAACAGAAGAGTCCCCCCAGCTCCTACGTCTGCCGCCGAACTGCTTACCCCGCTCAGCAACTCCACCGTCGATGCTCTTGCCATCCTGGGGCCAGAGCAGGCCTTTAGAGGTCTCCAGGTCCTCGCCTCCGATTTTCTCCTCCAAGCGGAAGGGGACCAGATTGGCATCTCAGACGACTCCCTCCTCTTCCCTCCGGAGCAGCCCGACCTCGATTCAGCCGAAGCAACGACCATACCCCCTACAGGCTCCGAGCACCCTTCCCTCGACCCATCCCCTCAGAAGGCAGGGGAACCACACATCACCAACAGGAAAGCGGACAAAAAAGAGAATAAAAAATCCCCATCCATGCACACCAGGTCCGCGACGAAGCGGTCCAACCAAACCCTCCCAAACCTCCATTAATACTAAACATTCTCTTCTGGAATGTCCGCAGTCTGGCGAACAAACCGACGATGAGGAGAATCACCAGCCTTAAGAAAACTCACAAGATCGACATCTTGATCATCATCGAACCCAAAATCTCTTACAAGAGACTCAAATCCATTCAACTGCAGTTAGGCTTTCACTCAGCCATTGCCGGCAGACACGACATATGGATTCTCTGTTCCAAAGTCGTCAAAATCGGTGTCATCCAAGATTTCAGTCAAGTCCTGTCTTGCTGGATGGAACATCCTTTAATCCCCAAGCGCGCCATCCTTTCCGTGGTCCACGGCAGTTGTGACATTGCGGAACGTAGACAGCTTTAGAACGACCTCCTGAACACCAACCACCACAATCGCAACCTCCCATGGCTTTGCATCGGAGACTTCAACGCTATCACTTGCAGAGAAGAGAAGATTGGAGGCTGCCCTCCCCCCTCACTGCCATGCAAGACTTCAACAACTTCATCTTCAACTCTCACCTCACATCTCTTTCGTTCACCGGCAACGCGTTCACCTGGTGCAACATGCAGGAAGGCGAGCGACAATAATTCTCTCGCCTTGATAGAGCATTAATGAACGCCCACTGGCTTGATATGGAGACGAAATCCAAGCTATCTCACCTTAACGCCATCGAATCCGACCACTCCCCCCTGCTGGTTGGTATCACTAGCACATCTATCTATTCCAGAAAGAGCTTCCGCTTCCTGGACTTTTGGAGCGAACACCCCCAATTCTTAGGGGTCGTCACGGAAGCGTAGAACAGCACAGACTCCATAGATCCCCTTAATCGAGTGGCCATTAAGCTCCAGGCTACGAGAAAAGCGCTGACAGTATGGAGCAAGCAAGCTTATGGAGATATCTTCCAAGCCATTCGTGAGGCAGAAGACGATGTAACTCGTGCTGAAGTGAAATACATGGCCGATTGTTCGCCCGATACCAGGAAGACGCTGAATCTCACCAAAGCCATACTCAAATTCAGGCTGAAGATTGAATCGATTTTTGGAAGCAGAAAGCGAGGCTCAAATGGGGCAGCGAGGGGGACAACAACTCTGGCTTCTTCCATGCCTGCGTCAATGGGCAGAGATAAAAACTCATCCTCCACCAGATTGTCGCAGACAACAACACCAGCATTACTGACCAAAAATGTATCCAAGAGGAGGCCGCGAAGTTTTACCCCAGACTTTTTTCCAAGGAGACGGTTCTTAAAGACGACACCTTCCTGAACGGGGTTCCCCCTTATTAGTGCCACATACAATCTACGGCTTGAACAGCCTCCCTCGGAAGAAGAAGTGAAAGAAGCAGTATTGGCCCTCGACGCGCATAGCACCCCAGGGCCAGACGGTTTTTCGGGGGTTTTCTTCCGCACTTGCTGGGATATCATCAAGACCGATATCCACAACGCGGCCTCCGTCTTCCTCCAGGGAGCGACCTACCCTAGAGCCATCTCGAGCACCAACCTCATCCTCATCCCAAAGAAAGACAACCCCAAGACATTCCGAGACTTTTGCCCTATTAGTCTCTGCACCTTTACCAACAAGATCATATCCAAGATCATCGCCTCCCGTATGGCAGGACATCTTCCTAAGATCATCTCGGAGGAGCAGAGTGGCTTTGTTCGGGGGAGAAATATCCAAGACAACATCATGCTGGCTCAAGAGTTAGTCACCTGCATGAAATTCCCAACAAGAGGGGGCAACATCGCCATCAAATTAGACATGGAGAAAGCCTACGACATACTCGATTGGCAATTTATGATCTGGGTATTCAGAGCATTCGGATTCTCGGAGAACTGGATCAACGTTTGTCACGACCCGCACCCTAGAGTAAGGGCATGAGACGTGGGTACGTCCAGCCTACGCCGCAGTGTCGGCGGTAGAACGCTGTCCTAGGTCACAACATCTAACAGTTTAAGGTAATAAACAGTTATACTCCCCGAATGGGGGTGACATAACAGAATATATCTCAATCACATCTAAGGTAGAATACGATAAGATAGAATGATATAAAAGATGCAAGATCCAAATCCATAGGAAATACAAATAGAGAGAAAGCTAAGTGTCTAGATAAATTCCACTAACATCCAGAAATAATACAGATCCAAATATACAACTCAATCTCCAATACTATGAAATAAGATAAAGATATCTATGGAGCAACAGTTTCTACAGCTAAGGGATCCGACTGGAAGTCCGGATCGCAAGTGTCCTCTAAGGCTGTCCCATAGAAAGTATCTAAGCATGCCTCCTCCTCGTCCTCTATAAAAATTTCAACAGGTCCAGTCAGGACGGGAACGAGCACAAATCTCTCAAAACAGTTCATAACAGTTAGGAGTATAAAGCATGCAATAGAGTAAAATACAGGAAATGCTGATAAGGAAGTACGGGAAAACAGGAGATATTTTGTAACTGAAAGTAAATACATGATAAGTAAAGACTGTAAGTGGCTAAGTGATTTAGAGTACAGTATGGTTATGTAAACGGCTTAGGGGCACATGAATACAACTAAGAGGCACATGAATACCTACTGGGGATAATAATCATAACCAATTCTACTCACCCCACCCCAATCAATACACAAGGATCCATTCAAGTTACGTTATTGGCACATGAATACAGCTAAAGATACGTGAACTCATGTAATGAGTAGTACATGAGGCACATGATAGTACATGAAGGCACATGAGAACATGTGAATACATGAACTTAGTACGAGTACAAGGAGCACCTGATGCACATGATAAAATACATGAACATGAAATACCCGATGCACCCGTAGAGGGATAACATCTCAGGAAAGGATCCATATAGTACTAATCCATGAAAATATGTGTCAGCATCATGTAAAATAATCTAGAGCAAGAATATAGTCCAAACAGGTATGAAAAGATCAGAGAATGTACTCGCTTGCTATCTGAATGTCCAAGATAAAAGTACTGTCCGAGAAGTGGTATCTGGCTCCTATTTAGAACAGTACAAGTCACAACAAGTCCAGAATGGTAATAAGATGCACTACAATGCATTCTACATGAATCTAGGTCAATCTAGGCCAAAGTAAACTCTTGGTCAACCCTAGAAGTCAAACTAGGTCAACCAAGTCAAACCTAAGTCAAACAAGTCTATACTAGTCTAACTAGTCTATTATAGGTCTAACAAGGCTATACAAGTCTAATCTAGACTCTATACTGGCATTCAACCACACCCATAGGCCATAGGCTATATCATGCCTATAACCCAAACCATATCACATATACACATGACAATATATATATCTAAAATATAATACACTCATAGATATATTTATAATCTAATATAGAAACACACATCCTAATAATGTATATAATATAATATAGAATACACATATATATAGGATACATATAAGTACATGCCACATACCCATAAATATACATGTGTATATATACTCATACATAGAGACATAGGAAAGGGGATGTGGTGGTGACATGTGTGTGTGAGTGAGAGACAAGAGTGTGTGATATAACATGTGTGTGTGTGATACATGGCATGAGGGTGTGTGTGAAGAGACATGACAGTGGTGGGGTGAACATAGAGTGTCAATGGAGTTTTCAGGAAAATCAGTGGAGTTAACTATAGGTAAACAGTGAGTGATACATGTGTCAAGTGGAAATCAGTAAAATGCATTTGTGTGACTGGGTGTATGTTTTTGACATGTGCAAGAGTGTACAGCAGGTAGCAATAAGGTGACAGGATAATAGGTTGTGTGTGTTCATGTTTGACAGTGTAGGCATATAATAGATGAGCTGCCACAGTGTTCCATCTCAGGAACAAGATTCAGAGTGTTATCAGTGTTCAGTGTTCAGGAGCCAATTCCCTGGTATGTCAAAGTGTTTCAAACTCAGGGATCAACATAATCTCAGGTTCAGTTTAAGAATTCATAAATCTCAGGAAAAATAGGAAATGAGATAACAGTTTACATGAACAGATTTCAGGTAACTCAATACCAAAACCTACATTGAACTCAACCATGTACACAACTAATAAAGAGTCATGATTTCAGTTCATTAAGAAGGAAAATAAATTCGAGCATTGAAAAGAAACCAAATCTCAGTTAACAGTATTTCAAAAAGGGAAAGGAAATCAAAATCTCAGTTTTCCTAATTCAACCCAACATCCCATATCAGCAGTGTAACTTCAAGAATCAATTTACCAGGAACTTAACACATGGGAATATTAAAAATGTTCAGGAGATTAAAACTGAAAAATAAATAAAATTTAAAAGCTAAACCCAATTGCCAAAATCCCATTTACAAGCAAAAGCCTAATTCGAATTGTAAGATTGTATTAACATGGACTAACAAACATGTGAGAGTAATTTACAGTTGGAAACATTACTTAAAATGGGATTAACAATAGGAATTAATAGGTAAAAATAGAAACTCCATATATCAGTCCATGTGTATCAGTGACAGTGTGCAGTCGAATGAATTTAATCCAACATTCGAATCCAATTTACATCAACAACCTAACTAATCATGTAAACTAATTTATCATAGATAATTAGACATGTTAGGATCTAAATTAGTAAATAATAACATGTATTAAACATTTAAAACTGAATGTAAACAGAGAATAAAACAATACACTGATACGCACAGTGCATTCCCCATGCACGCGCGATACTGTGTCCGATACGACACGAAAGGTCGTGTAACTTGACACACGTAGTGTCAGTCAGTGCCCCTTCGTGTGTGTCCAAAATCACGTGTCAAAGTGGCGTGTGCACTGCGTAAACGACCCCGAGCAGCAGGGGAGGCAACAGTGCTCGCGTGCGTGTGTGCACCCGCGTGTTCTTGTGTCCCCCGCGACCCGACACGACACCAAAAACGACTCAGGACACTAAAAACCCATAAGCCAAGTTAAAAACTAAATTTATATTCAAATACATTCCTGAAATCAAATCGAAATGCCCTTTGGGGCATTTCATCAAACACCTACATACTTGGACTGATACGTGTCCGATACGGACACGTATCGGACTCGAAACCTAGGGTTAGCTATACCTACAGTTAGGCTAGGACTAGGCTTCCTAAATATGAAATAAAAATAGTATTTTATGGTATGGATTTGAATTTACCTATGGGTTTACAAAGGCTCAAAAAGCCCCAACATGAGTGGATCTTCAAGCTTCCAAAACTCTCCCAAATTGTTTTTCCCTGAAATGTCTCAATACCAACAGCAAGTAGAATAAATTTAGAACCTATTGCAATTAGTTTGAGGAAAAAAGGAATTAAAATGGATTTTCTAGGAATTATTAAAGTTGGGGACTTACCTCTTTTTCAAACTTGCAAATATTTCTAACGGAGGCTAGCCCTAACTTCTAGGAGTCATTAAATAGAGTGGGGAGGATTAGGGTTGGCCGGCCATAGGCTGTGTTGGGCTAGGTTAGGGTTACATGGAGTTGGGCCTCTATAGGCTTAATTCATAAATCATGACTTGTGAAACCACAAGCCATTAACTAGCCTAATCAAATCCTAATCTCTCCAAATAAATTCTAATGAGTTTGATATCACTAACTTAGGTCAAGCTAGGGTTTCATAACCTAACCAAGTAGTCATGACCTAGGTTAGCCTCTAGAACAGTCTCCTAAGTCACCCTGAGTCTAAGTCAATAATAGCACCAAATCAATTACACTAAAAATCACTTAAAAATTCTAATAATTATAATTAATACTAATAATTCCCAAATAAATCTAAAATTTTAAAAATGACCAAAATACCCTCAAGCTAGAAATGTGGTAGTGACAACGTTGTGTGGAGGTGCTCCTCCAAAAGCTGCAGAAACACCGACTCCTGAGGACTGCACTGGCCTTGTGGCACCGGAAGCTGGCTGCTGCTGAGGTCGAAAGGTGCTAGGCCCCTCTCCAGCGTCTCCCAGTCCAGGGCGATGCGATCTCGTCTCAACCATCATGGAGACACAGATCAAACAAGAAACAATTACTGAGAATGAGTCAAAATATCAAAGGAGGACAGTTTAAATTTCTAAGGAAGACAATAAGGAGCAAAATAGATATACGGAATCTAATAAGGAGATTTTCTAGTGTGATTGAGTACCTTAAAAAAAATACTAATTCCTACTGCATGCTGCAGCGATATTCTAGTTCGAATACCACTATATTTCCAACCTATACCTGCATGGGCCACCACTAAAAACGTGTCACGACTCGCACCCTAGAGTAAGGGCGTGAGACGTGGGTACGTCCAGCCTACGCCGCAGTGTCGGCGGTAGAACGCTGTCCTAGGTCACAACATCTAACAGTTTAAGGTAATAAACAGTTAAACTCCCCGAATGGGGGTGACATAACAGAATATATCTCAATCACATCTAAGGTAGAATACGATAAGATAGAATGATATAAAAGATGCATGATCCAAATCCACAGGAAATACAAATAGAGAGAAAGCTAAGTGTCTAGATAAATTCTACTAACATCCAGAAATAATACAGATCCAAATATAAAACTAAATCTCCAATACTATGAAATAAGGTAAAGATATCTATGGAGCAACAGTCTCTACAGCTAAGGGATCCGACTGGAAGTCTGGATCGCAAGTGTCCTCTAAGGCTGTCCCATAGAAAGTATCTAAGCATGCCTCCTCCCCGTCCTCTGTAAAATTTTCAACAGGTCTAGTCAGGATGGGAACGAGCACAAATCTCTCAAAACAGTTCATAACGGTTAGGAGTATAAAGCATGCAATAGAGTAAAATACAGGAAATGCTGATAAGGAAGTACGAGAAAACATGAGATATTTTGTAATTGAAAGTTAATACATGATAAGTAAAGACTGTAAGAGGCTAAGTGATTTAGAGTACAATATGGTTATGTAAACGGCTTAGGGGCACATGAATACAACAAAGAGGCACACGAATACCTACTGGGGATAATGATCACATAACCAATTCTACTCACCCCAATTAATACACAAGGATCCATTCAAGTTATGTTATTGCCACATGAATACAGCTAAAGATACGTGAACTCATGTAATGAGTAGTACATGAGGCACATGATAGTACATGAAGGCACATGAGAACATGTGAATACATGAACTTAGTACGAATACAAGGAGCACCTGATGCACATGATAAAGTACATGAACATGAAATACCCGATGCACCCGTAGAGAGATAACATCTCAGGAAAGGATCCATATAGTACTAATCCGTGAAGATACGTGTCAGCATCAAGTAAAGTAATCTAGAGCAAGAATATAGTCCAGACAGGTATGAAAAGATCAGAGAATGTACTCGCCTGCTATCTGAATGTTCAAGATGAAAGTACTATCCGAGTAGTGGTGTCTGGCTCCTATTTAGAATAGTACAAGTCACAACAAGTCCAGAATGGTAATAAGATGCACTACAATGCATTCTACATGAATCTAGGTCAATCTAGGCCAAAGTCAACTCTTGGTCAACCCTAGAAGTCAAACTAGGTCAACCAAGTCAAACCTAAGTCAAACAAGTCTATACTTGTCTAACTAGTCTATTATAGGTCTAACAAGGCTATACAAGTCTAATCTAGACTCTATACTGGCATTCAACCACACCCATAGGCCATAGGCTATATCATGCCTATAACCCAAACCATATCACATATACACATGACAATATATATATCTAAAATATAATACACTCATAGATATATTTATAATCTAATATAGAAACACACATCCTAATAATGTATCTAATATAATATAGAATACACATATATATAGGATACATATAAGTACATGCCACATACCCATAAATATACATGTGTATATATACTCATACATAGAGACATAGGAAAGGGGATGTGGTGGTGACATGTGTATGTGTGAATGAGAGACAAGAGTGTGTGATATAACATGTGTGTGTGTGTGTGATACATGGCATGAGGGTGTGTGTGAAGAGACATGACAGTGGTGGGGTGAACATAGAGTGTCAATAGAGTTTTCAGGAAAATCAGTGGAGTTAACTATAGGTAAACAGTGAGTGATACATGTGTCAAGTAGAAATCAGTAAAATGCATTTGTGTGACTGGGTGTGTGTTTTTGACATGTACAAGAGTGTACAGCAGGTAGCAATAAGGTGACAGGATAATAGGTTGTGTGTGTTCATGTTTGACAGTGTAGGCATATAATAGATGAGCTGCCACAGTGTTCCATCTCAGGAACAGGATTCAGAGTGTTATCAGTATTCAGTGTTCAGGAGCCAATTCCCTGGTATGTCAAAGTGTTTCAAACTCAGGGATCAACATAATCTCAGGTTCAGTTTAAGAATTCATAAATCTCAGGAAAAATAGGAAATGAGATAACAGTTTACATGAACAGATTTCAGGTAACTCAATACCAAAACCTACATTGAACTCAACCATGTACACTACTAATAAAGAGTCATGATTTCAGTTCATTAGGAAGGGAAATAAATTCGAGCATTGAGAAGAAACCAAATCTCAGTTAACATTATTTCGAAAAGGGAAAGGAAATCAAAATCTCAGTTTTCCTAATTTAACCCAACATCCCATATCAGCAGTGTAACTTCAAGAATCAATTTACCAGGAACTTAACACAAGGGAATAGTAAAAATGTTCAGGAGATTAAAACTAAAAAATGTATCAGTTAAATAAAATTTAAAAGCTCAACCCAATTGCCAAAATCCCATTTACAAGCAAAAACCTAATTCGAATTGTAAGATTGTATTAACATGGACTGACAAACATGTGAGAGTAATTTACAGTTGGAAACATTACTTAAAATAGGATTAACAATAGGAATTAATAGGTAAAAACATAAACTCCATATATCAGTCCCTGTATATCAGTGACAGTGTGCAGTCGAATGAATTTAACCCAACATTCGAATCTAATTTACATCAACAACCTAACTAATCATGTAAACTAATTTATCATAGATAATTAGACATGTTAGGATCTAAATTAGCAAATAATAACATGTATTAAACATTTAAAACTGAATGTAAACAGAGAATAAAATAATACACTGATACGCACAGTGTATTCCTCATGCACGTGCGATACTGTGTCCGACACAACACGAGAGGTAGTGTAACTTGACATACGTAGTGTTAGTTAGTGCCCCTTCGTGTGTGTCCAAAATCACGTGTCAAAGTGGCGTATGCACTGCACAAACGACCCCGAACAGCAGGGGAGGCAGCAGTGCTCGCGAACGTGTGTACACCCGCGTGTTCCCGTGTCCTCCGTGACCCGACACGACACCAAAAACGACTCAGGACACTGAAAACCCATAAGCAAAGTTAAAAACTAAATTCCTATTCAAATACATTCCTGAAATCAAATCGAAATGCCCTTTGGGGCATTTCATCAAATACCTACATACATGGACTGATACGTGTCCGATACGGACACGTATCGGACTCGAAACCTAGGGTTAGCTATACCTACAGTTAGGGTAGGCCTAGGGCTTCCTAAATATGAAATAAAAATAGTATTTTATGGTATGGATTTGAATTTACCTATGGGTTTGCAAAGGCTCAAAAAGCCCCAATATGAGTGGATCCTCAAGCTTCTAAAACTCTCCCAAATTGTTTTTCTCCTGAAATTTCTCAATACCAACAGCAAGTAGAATAAATTTAGAACCTATTGCAATTAGTTTGAGGGAAAAATGAATTAAAATGGATTTTCTAGGAATTATTGAAGTTGGGGACTTACCTCTTTTTCAAACTTGCAAATATTTCTAAGGGAGGCTAGCCCTAACTTCTAGGAGTCATTAAATAGAGTGGGGAGGATTAGGGTTGGCCGGCCATGGGCTGTGTTGGGCTAGGTTAGGGTTACATGGTGTTGGGTTGGGCCTCTATGGACTTAATTCATAAATCAAGACTTGTGAAACCACAAGCCATTAACTAGCCTAATCAAATCCTAATCTCTCTAAATAAATTCTAATGAGTTTGATATCACTAACTTAGGTCAATCTAGGGTTTCATAACCTAACCAAGTAGTCATGACCTAGGTTAGCCTCTAGAAGAGTCTCCTAAGTCACCCTGAGTCTAAGTCAATAATAGCACCAAATCAATTACACTAAAAATCACTTAAAAATTATAATAATTATAATTAATACTAATAATTCCCAAATAATTCCAAAATTTTAAAAATGACCAAAATACCCTCAAGCTAGAAATGTGGTAGTGACAATATTGTGTGGAGATCGATCAGCAACTCGTGGTTCTCTATGATTATCAACGGCCAAGCGGACGGGTTCTTCAAATCCACTCGCGGGGTCAGGCAAGGAGACCCGCTTTCATCCACCATTTTCATCATTACGGTGGATGCATTGAGCAGAAACCTCAACCAGATGCCGAACAAGCCGAATTTCCAGCACTACCATACGGCTAGCGGCTGCCCGATCATCACCCACCTAGCCTTCGCTGACGATATCCTTATATTCTCATCAGGAGACACATGATCGATGGAAGTCGTCTATAATATGCTTCAGATCTACGAAAAGTGCTCCGGGCAGAAGATCAACCCGAACAAGAGTGTCATCTACACCCACCACAATATCAAGAGAGAGCAAGCGGCTAGCATATTAACCACCACATCATTCCCCATCAAACACCCCAATTTCTCTACCTCAGGTGCCCCATGGTGTACGGGAAATCCAATGCCGAGATCTTCGAGAACCTGACCAATCGCATCAGGAAGAAGCTAGAGGGCTGGCACAACGCCACCCTATGACCTGGAGACAAGATTATCCTTATCAATCACGTCCTCACCTCCATTCCCATCTACACCCTGGCAGCGTGCTCCCCCTCAAAGAAAGTCCTATCCTTCATCGAGAGCATCTTCAGCAATTTTCTCTGGAGCCACAACGACGGCCACGACAAGCACCATTGGGCCAGCTAGGACACCATGGCATATCCCACCGAAGAGGGAGGGCTGGGTTTTACCAAACACTCCCACATTGTTAACGCTTTCACGATGAAATTATGGTGGACGCTTCGCACCAGTAAGAACTTGTGGTCCAGATTCATGAAGGCCATATACTTCAAGCATATCCACCCGTCCACGGCCATTGCTAATAACAGATCTTTCGCGGCATGACGCCGCATCCTTCACAGGCGATCCCTCATCGAACCGGCGATTCGCCTTAAGGTTAGTGAAGGAAAAGCATCCCCATTCTTGGAGCGCTGTGCAGGCGATTTCTTACTTCCCAACACTCCAACGGCTCCTAGGAACATCACTATCAAGGATCTATGGGACCCTCCTAATAACACCTGGAACTGGACCAAAATCAGGTCATGGGCTGGGACCGAAGTGACCGATTACATTCATTGTAGCGGTCTGAGAATCGGTTCGGACGCCGATAAGCTCGTGTGGGCACCCGACGGAGCTGGCACCTTCTCGGTTAGGTCCGCCAAAAGCATTATCCGGAGAATCGTGGCACAGTCTCCTACCTATTTGCCATTAAAATTCTTTTATTGCAAATTTCAATACAAACAGAACAGTGTTACAATATAGGACTTAGATATAGTCCTAGGAGTACACTTTTGTTTATCTGGGTCCCTTGTGCCGATGGAGTGAGTGGTAATGCGTTGACTCCGTTGACGATCTGACGACGGTTATCGGTTCTCTGAAGGTTTGGATTGCTCTGGGTGCTGGAGCTTGCTGAGAGGAGGAAGACGTTGAGTGTCTGTATCTGCCTCTCTGGTGGTATGTTCCTTCATTTTTTGTACGTAGGATCGTTCTGTATGTGTGTTCGTTGTGTGTGTGAGAAGGAAATGATCCCTCTATTTATAGCTTTGCAGGCTGGGTTCTCATGCGCGTATGTAGGATGCGCCTGTACGCGGGGACGCTACGTGGAGATTGCTGATGGAGGCGCATGGATGATGTGCCCTGATCGAGGGGTTGAATTCTTCATGCTGCTGTTGTGAGCTGGCACGTAGCAGAGAAGAGGATCTTTCTGTTGCTGAAATCTTGGTGAGTTGATTCAAAGGACACAAGTCGTCGACTCATGGCTCGGAGATCTCGGATTTGATGGGGAATGATCTGGTAGGATGCGTCTAGGATTGGGCGCATGAGGAGACTTTGGCTCGTAACCTTTAGGAGTCACGGACCCTTCTGGGCGCATGGTTTTTGAGGCGCATGCAGAGCTTCAAATGGAGACTTTTCTTCTATCTTTAGGGATCAGTGAAAAGTCTGAGGCGCATGGCTTTTGAGGTGCATACAGATTTTGGCGCATGACTGCGGAGGCGCATACGAGTGGTTGGGTGGCCACGTGGCAGTAGCCGTCGAAGTAAAGGTAATGATGATGCTGACGTTGCCGACGCTTCGTCTTCTGAAAAAGCTGTCAACTGTTCAGGCTTTGGGAGGTGTGCTGCCAACTCTGTCAGTTCAGCATTTAATGTTTCTGATATTCAATGGACAGCTGAGTGGACGCGTCGATTGGCGTTCCACTAGGCGTATGGGGACGCATGAGGGCGCATCCTCTGTGATGCGCTTGGTACTGAAGGGCACGTCTGTGCTGATGCGCTTGATACTGAGGGGCGCGTCTGTGTTGATGTGCTTGATGTTGAAGGGCGCGTCTGTTTGATGCACGGTCTGGCCGGCGCATCCGCTTTGTGACACATTTTTTAATGCAGCGACTGTTACGTTCTTCAAGTGCTTTAAATAGCCGTTTTGATTTGGCTGAATTCGAAGCGTCCGGTTCATCCATTAAATGTAAATTCATTACACGGAATTCGGAGAGCCATCCACTTGGCGCATGGGTTTGATTTGCCCGGCCTATAAATAGTGGCATGGAGAGAGGGTTTGCTTCTCGTTCTCTCACGTACTTCCGACATGAACTTGTGTACTCGAGTGCATTCTGTTGACGAAGTGCTCCTGAGGGTGAAGATGCGACGCCATGTCTTCATTAATGCACTTGAAGGTGACTGTTACATCCAAAAGTCGGAGTCGAGGGCTTCCGAGGCAGGTGGAAGGTGCCTGTTGCATCCAAAGATAGGGATGCTCGGGCCTCGTCTTCGTTGTGCAGGAAGAGCCGTAGATCGAAATTGCGGTGCTGCGGCTTTGGGGGCTCTTTCTTCCTTCAAAGTGGGTGTTGCCCACTCTGGTTGTGTTGAAAGCTGCTCTTTTAGCCGCAGTTTTGATTACGGCCTTCCTTCGCCTTTGAAGGCTCCTTCGAAGCCTCCCCTGGCCACAGGTTGGCTTGCGGTGCTCTTCTCTTCCTCGGCTAGAGGGTTGATTGCCACCTTCGTTTTGCTCAATAAATGCTTCATTAGTCGAAGCATTTTGACGGCAGTGAGCCTGGCTGGAAGAGCGGCACATAATTGGGCTGCTGAAGGGATGCACATAACTGGGATACACATAACTGAGCTCCTGAAAAGGATACGCCTTACTGAGGGCGCATGGTGGGATGCGCCTGACTGAGGGTGCATGGTGATTGCAGCGCCTGCTTGAGGGTGCATGGTGATTGCTGGCTGTAGACTTAGGATCTTTTTTTGTAGAAATTCTCCTTTGTACAATCTTTTCTTAGACATGTAATAAACTTTCACATGTTAAATAAAAAGTCCCTTTTCAATGTCTATATTTGTTGTTTTTGCTGTGAAGTACTTTGTCCGAGCTCTGGCGCATGTAGTCTGGCGCATGGGCTTTCTGGTTCTGAAATTCCATGCTTCTACAAGACCCCCTTCAAAGTTTTCAAAACTTTTGGATAAGTTTTGGAATACTTTGAATAAGAAGCATGGTGGTAGAGGCGCATGTCTGTCAGGGCGCATAGGTACTCCGCGCATCAGTGATGGGGCGCATACTCCGCTCAGTTAACGCAAATGATGACGTCTCGGTAATCGAAAAGATTAATGATAATCTTTTGGGTTTTATTTACGGTTATCTCTTCACAGAGCCTGAGGCGACGGCTGAGATCACACGTCATCGGTTCACGCGTGCGACCAAGCCCTATAAATAGGCGAGAGATGGAGAGAGAGAGTTCTTCTCCTCCTTGTTTTTGCTTTTTTAGAGTTCTTCCTCAAAAACCTTAACTTTTCTTCTCTCAAAGAATGGCTCCCAAGACTCCTTGCGGCGGTGCTGGCAAGGGAAAGGACAAAGGAAAGGAGCCTGTGAAAGTTGCGGCGGCTGACGTTCCCCGTCGGCCTGTCGAAGTTCGGCCGGAGGTGGTTGGTAAGTTTCATTTGACGTACACCAATGCACATAGACCTTGAGTCTTTGATCATGTGCCGAGGTTTTTGCCGCCGATGCGTATGGGTTTAAGCCCTGAAGATGCGCCGAGGCTCTACCGCTGACGCGCATGGGTTTAGACCCTGATGATGCGCCGAAGCACCGCTGACGCGCAGGGGTTTACACCCTGATGATGCGCCGAAGCTCCACTGCTGATGCGCATGGGTTTACACCCTGATGATGCACTGAAGCTTCTTTTTCAGACACACTATGCGCTTCTGATGAGTCTTAAATTCTTTTATTATTTCTAACATTTTCGAATCTTTGCTAGTGTCGATGACTATCCCACTCTTGAATGAAGTGCTTCTGGATGCTGCCCTCAGTCAGACGGAAGTAGATTATGACGAGGAAGTGATAAACCCTACTCAAGATGTTATTATGCTGGATCAGCATCCCGAGAGAATGACTCAAATCCGGGAACAACAGTATGGGTTCCTCAAACGGATGATGGAGCGTGGTGTTTTGAAATCTGCCACATCTGATAAAGTGACCTTCTTGAAGCCTGAGTTCCTGTTCGGGGACCGCCTTACTTCTACTGAAGCAACGGTGTTGGAGGTCAAGGAAGACTGGTTCTTTGCAGCAAAGGGAGTGCATATGACTGTTAAGCAACTTGAACGTCAATGGCCTTTGACGGCCTTCTGTCGTCTTGCTTCCAAGAGGAGGATGTCTTGGGATCTTACCCCCTCTCAGGGGGGAGCGATGACTGGCATCATCAAAATTGATTCTACCTCCGATCAAAGGGATACTTTGACCGCCGTACGGTCTGGGCCTTCTTTCACCTGGCGGACTTTACGTCCTGGGAGCATTTACAGTGATGTTTCCATCGATACATTTGCTTTAGTGCTCCGACTTTTGCACATCGCATGCTGTTGATGGAACGCTCATACCCGAAAGGAGAGTTTCGGGTGGAGGGTTGGTGTCATTACGTTTCCAAATGGGATAAACTGACACTCTGGATCTTGTCGCAATTTCGGACTGAGCTCCGAGAGATTGGGTTGACTGCCGCGATCCGTGCTACCCAGGCGGGTGTTGACATTAACAGGCATATGTTCTTCGCACTCTTGGAGATGTTTGATATCCATACCGGGACCTTTTGTACTCCGGTAGGGGAGTTAGGGCTCGCACTTCAAGAGATGTATGAAGTATCAAAGCTCCCTTGGGGATCGGAACCCTATGAAGAGTACTTTCCAACCAACGAAGAGTTTTAAGTACTGGGGGACAAGGCTGAGGAGATGACGGCCGTCTTTAAGGAAGTGGCGAGTCATCATTACTATATGCAAAAAAGGGATAAAAGCGGGTCGCAGCCCCATGTGACCGCTTGGAGAGATTACGTCTTTAAACAAGACAAAGAGGATCCCTCGCAGTTCTCCACTCCGCCAGCGCTCTCTCGTAGCGAAGTGCTCTATGAAATGAGCAGGTTAGGTGAGAAGAATCCCCGGAGGAACGAAGACCAACAGTCGGATGAACGCTCCTACAGCTGTTTCTGGCATCTTGCTCATCGAATGTCGTCGAAAGCAGTATTGGTCGCGTATCTTATGGTTTGGCTTCGGGATTACGTCTTCTCGGGCGGATCCGGCTCTGTAGAGAGGGTGACCCGGAACTTAATCCTGCCAGCCGTGAAGTTGGTCTTTGGCCGGCGTTTGGCTCTACTCCCGCAATGGTATGTAACCTGCAGCGAGGTTTACGAGAGTTTGCGGGAAATGTGATTCATGACCGAGGTAGAAACAATAACTTCCCGTGCGCCGAACTGCCGTTTCACTATTTGATGGGGTGGTTAATTTTACACCATCCCAATGTGATGAGTCCGGGTTCAGAAGAAGACTACAGGGTCGGAGATGCATTCCTCCGCCGTTTCCACCAGAGGAGCTGGTCGCACACTGGCATCCCTATTTGCAGAAAGGTTTTATCTCGTCTTTAGGGATGGGAGATCACCAAAGTTGGTCCAATCTTCTTGGGTTTTGAGGCCAACGAAGACTTAAAGGATTCGGGCGAAGATGCCATCGCTCTGCCTCCATGGGGATTCCGCTGGTTGCAAAGTATTCGGCCATCCCATCTGGTGTACCGGAACAGGAATCAGTGCTACCTGGAACCGTATTTACCGAGCCGCTTTGCACGATAATTCGGTTATGCTCAACTGATGTTGGATAACCCCAGTATCACTTTGGGGTATACTGGAAGTTTGTTGGATGGTGCACGAGCTTGGCATTACTATAATGCCGGATGTACCGGGGCTCGTTTTACGTTACTCGTCTCGGATCCGCGGCCGCCCATTCTTTACTCGGCCGCCAAATTTTACTGTGTTATGGCTGCCGCGCCTCCCGGATATGATAGGGAGACCAGTCTTATCGCAGGCACTCAGTTAGCTGTGGCCGGGGACATGCCGGCGAAAGCTCGATCGTACCGTCCGCCAGGGGCGGGTTATCGGGGTGCCCCTACCGTGCCCACAGGGGGTCAGGCAGAACCCTCGGTCGATCAATCAAAACGATCTGCAGAGGTGTCCTACATAGTCTGGTTTAGGTTCCACATTCCATGTAATCAATGCTTCCCTTTTTTATAGGAGTCGCTAAAAAGAAAGCCTCGTACTCCAAAATCTGGTGGAAGCAGGCCAAAAGAGATGGCGGGCTCGTCTGAAGTGCGCATCCTGCCGACTATGATGTCTCCCATGGAGGAGAATTCGGAGGATGTTGTTCTCGTGGAGATTCCAGCATCCCCAGATTATGTCAGAAGGAAAGCTGAGGGTGCAGCAGCTTCCGAGATGATGAAGGCCGCAGCGGGGGCTTCGGATGCCGAGGGTCCAGCAGACACACGGATGAAGTGGGGTAGAGTTCGTCGTCTTCGGATGACGTTACTCCATAGTTGTAAGAGCCTGTTGCGGGGGCATCAGAGGTGGTTGGAACAGAGGAGAGGGTTGATTCCCCTCCTTGTCATGATGAAGGGGGGTCGGCTGCAACATTGCCGAGCCCTACCCCAGACTTAGCAGCGGAAGCTGAGGTGGCTACCAATCAGGAGGTAACGACAGATCTTGTCCCTGTAGAGGGAGTTGATGTAGAGGATGAGACTCGTCTGACGGTCCCGACTCCTGGGGCGGGTCAGGAGACAAGTGTTGATCTCCCCGTTCTGCCAGGGGAGGTACTGGCTGCTGATAGGACGTTGGGGGCTGAAGAGGTGGCCACTGACGTTAGTGGTACTTTCGAGTTCGGGAAAGGTAAGAGTGTGATGGAACCCTCCGTTGCTCCTTCCACTTGGGGTACTATCTCGACGCCTGTGCCGGCTTCCTCTGTTCCCTTGGCTCCTCGGGCTAGCAGTCCGACCCCTGTTGATGAAGAGCCTGTTGGTGCCGAGGTTTCAGCCTCGCAGGTTGAGGTCGGCGGATCTTCCTCTGGTCCGTTAACTGGAGCAGCTCCTCCAACTCCTGCTATGACGCCGCAGGTACTGGCGGATGCAGATGAATATGTGAAATTCATCGTCGAGGCAGTATATAAAATGCTACAGAGGGGTGTATCGGCGGCGATGGATGCCAACGGGAGTTTAGCGACGGCAAGAACTCTAGCACTGCCTCATATCAACCTGATCCGTCTTTACCAGGGCCACGATCATATGGTCGTCATTCTGGAAGCCACGGTGGCTGAGTTGGACCAGTAGCTTTTCGAACTTCAACGCATCCAGCGAAATGACCTCTCCGTCTTAATAGATACGGAGAAGGGGAAGCTGATCGCCGAGATCGAGTCTTCTTACCAGGCCACTGTGAGTGTCTGGGAACGTGAAGTAGCTGAGACTGAAGCTGCAGTGGAGCGGTTATCTCAGTCTATGCGGAAGACAGTGGAGACGCGAGCAGCGTTGGACGCTAATATCGTGGAGATTGACGCCCAGATCCGCCGCCTTGAGGACCAGCGGGCCCGACTCCTATTAGACTCTGAACGTGTCCAGGCTGAGCACGTAGCATTCAAGAAGGAGGAGGCAGCTTTTACCCACCGAGCTCTTACCCTGGTTCAGCAGCGGCAGCAGCTTGATGGGAAACATGAGAACGATACTTCTGCTGAGGCTGTTGAGGCGATGCGTCAAGAAGCTGAGCGTCGAGTCCTGGCGACTGTGGAGACTCGGGCGGCAGACTTGAAACGCCGAATTGCAGAGCTTTCAGCCAATCCTGGGGATATTTAGGGCTTGTAGTCTCTTTTGTGTATTTGTAACTCTTGCTGGGGATAATGTAATCCTTTACTCTCTCTTTTTTAGAAATAAAGAAGTACACCATTTTCTGTGATGTGTTCATTTTTGCTTGTCATGAAATTTGATGATTTGTGTGGACCTATTATCTTTTGCGCACCTTGGTTTTTAGGTACAGATAATAAGTTTGAAAGAACCGACATGTTTGCTCAGAGGTAATATGGACGTGGCAAATATGGGGTTCAAATGATAGAATCTTCCTACTCAGAGGTGTTATGGACGTGGTAGGAATGATCCTGGGGGATGCGCGGAACTACTCAGAGGTAATGTGGACGTGGAAGTTCTGCGATCAATGTACGGCAACGCGGGGGTTGTCTGTACGGGATGTTTACTCAGAGGTAATATGGACGTGGTAAACATGAAGGATAACGTAGTCTTACGGGGTGTAAGATTCTGCTTTATAGGACGTAGGGAACAACTCAGAGGTGACATGGACGTGGTTGTTCTTCTACTGGAGGATTCCACGGAATAGTTGGGCCCCGGAAGCGTAGGAATGAGATTGTATGTGAGCCCCGATGATTGGGTCCACAGATCCCCTTGTGGAAGTACACATCTGAAAGATGTCAAGAGTAGTACTTCTTTAGGAACTTGCCGTTGATGGGCATCATGAACAAGTCTCCATTGGGTTTGGTGAGACGGTAAGCACCGTTTGAGTATACCGTCTCTATGATGAAAGGTCCTTCCCACTTGGGCTCGAACTTTCCTGGTGTCTTGTGAGTTAACACCATCGGCCTCCTTTCTGCCCGAACCAGGTCACCAACTTGGAAAGTCCTCTGCTTGACCTTCTTGTTGAAAGCCTGTGATATACGGGCTTGGTAGAGTTCAATGCATTGTTGAGCTAGGAGACGCTTTTCATCCAGTGCCTCCAGTTCCCGCAGACGACGACGTTGATTGTCTTCTTCTGTGAGTTGGTTTGTGATTGCTACGCGGAGTGAGGGTATCTGAATCTCGAGAGGCAGTACCGCTTCGCTCCCGTAGACCAGGGAGAATGGTGTGTTTTCTGTTGGGGTCCGTACCGTTGTGCGGTAGGCCCAAAGGTATTCGCCGAGCTTTTCGTCCCAGTCGCGTTTATTAGATGACACGACTTTTTTGAGTAGCCTGACGATAGTCTTGTTAAACGCCTCTGCTAATCCGTTTGCAGCCGGATTGTAGGCGGTTGATGCCACGTTTTGAATGCGATTCTTATCACAGAATCTGCTAAAAATATGGCTGATGAACTGAAGACCATTATCGTGAATAATCCTCCGGGGCACCCCGAAACGGTAGATGACGTGGTGCTTGATGAAGCTGATCACTCTGGAGCTTTTTACTTTTTCTCGTGGAACTACTTCTGCCCATTTGGAGAAGTAGTCGGTGATTGCTAGGATAAAGCGGTGTCCTCTTGATGAAGGAGGGGTGATCGGTCCCACAATGTCCATATCCCAAGCTTCGAAGGGCTAGGAGGCGACCGTAGGATGCAGTGGTTCTGACGGTGTATGGATGAAGTCCGCGTGAAGCTGGCATGCATGGCACTTCTTAGCATATTCGACAACATCGGCGACAATGGTTGGCCAGTAGTAGCCCATGTGTCGCAGTCGGTCCTGCAACTTAGGGCCAGGTTGATGGGCCCCACAGGTTCCATCATGAGCTTCTCGAAGGGCTTCAACTACTTTTTCGTTAGACAAACATCGAAAGAGAAGTCCATCGTAGGAGCATCGGTAAAGCATTTTACTGGCTGTATCGTAGTAGAATCGAAGAGAGCGTCTCCGGACTGAGACGACTTCTTTCGGGTCCTCTGGGAGAATTCCGTAGACAGCAAAGTCGATGAACGGGAATCTCCAGTCTCGGACGTTAACGCCGGCCCCCGTTGTCATGGCATGGGCCACTTGTGAGCACAGGTTGTTTTTAGGGCAGACCAAGTCTCGACCCACTACCGTGACATAGTGTTGAGTCCCGAAGGATGCCGCCAAGGAGGTTGCGAGGCCAGCTAAGCGTCAGCCTCAAGATTTTGTAGACGAGGTACGTGTTCGATGAAGAACTCGGTGAAGGTTGAAACGATGTTCAATATGACTTCATGATAAGGGATCAGATCTTCATGGCGAACCTCGTATTGTCCCCTGATCTGGTTTACGACGAGTTTTGAGTCGCCATAGGCTTCCAGATGATTTACCCCCAGCTGTTGCGCTAGCTGAAGTCCCATAATGAGCGCGTTGTACTCGGCAACATTGTTAGAGCACGGCTTCGAAAGGGAGTAAGCACGCTGGATGACCAGCTGATCGGAGGAGACTAATACTACCCCCACTCCTGCGATAATTTGGCCTTTGGGGCCTGTTCTTGAAGCACCATCGAAAAACATCCGCCAGACGGAGCCTTCTTCGGTGACATTTGATTCTTGAACCTCATCCGGGATGTCTTCATAGAGTCTTGAGGACTCCGGGATGGGGTGTACAGCTAGAAAGTCGGCCAGGGCTTAACCCTTAACAGCTTTTTGCGGAACGAACACCATGTTGTATGGTGTTAGCAAGATCGCCCATGTGGCTAGTCGGGAGTTCAACGATCCTGGCTTCGTCATGAGGACTCTGAACGGATTAACTCAGGAAATGACGTGAATTGTCTGGCCCGAGACATAATGTCGAGTCTTTTGGATGGCAAATACCAAGGCCAAGCACTCCTTTTCAACGGGGTTGTACCGGTGTTCGACCCCGATAAGCGTTCGACTGAGGTAGTAGATTGCTTGCTCATAGCCTGTATTGCTGTTCTGAGCCAGCAGAGCGCCGAGGGAATGATCCATGGCACGGACGTAAAGGAGAAACGGTTTGTCGGCGACGGGTGCCACCAGGACTGGTGGGCTCGTCAAGTAGGCTTTGATGTCGTCGAAAGCCGTTTGGCATTTCTCTGTCCAGACGTAAGAGATTCCCTTCTTCCTAAGCTGGGTGAAGGGTTGACACTTGCCGGAAAGATTTGCTATGAACCTCCGAATATATGCCAGACGTCCCTGTAGGCCTCGAAGTTCTCGAAGGTTCTTCGGAGGGTCCATATCAAGGATGGCTTTGGTCTTCTCGGGATCGACATGAATGCCTTTCGCCGTGATGATGAAGCCCAAGAACTTTTCGCAAGAAACCCCTAGGAAGGATTTAGCAGGGTTCATCTTGAGTTGATGCGCCCGCATGAGATCGAAGACTGTCTTGAGGTCTTGTAGGTGATCTCCCTTGAGACAGCTCTTGACTGCGATGTCGTCAACATAGCATTCGACTGTCTTACGAAGGTGCTGACGGAAAATGGTGCTCATAGCTCGTTGGTATGTCGCACCAGCGTTCTTCAAGCCGAAGGGCATCACTGTGTAGCAGAAAACGCCTTTTGGAGTCCTGAATGACGTATGTTTTGCGTCATCGGGGAACATCTTGATCTGGTTGTTGCCCGAATATCCGTCCATGAAAGACATGCGTTCGAAGCCGCATGTGTTGTCGATCATCACGTCGGTGATTGGAAGTGGGAATTCGTCCTTCGGGCAAGCAGAGTTGAGATCCTTGAAGTCGATACAAACTCGTATCTTTCCATTCTTCTTGGTGACGGGGACGACGTTGGCTACCCAATCTGGGTGTTGTTCTTCACGGATGAAGCCGCTGGTCAAGTGCTTGTCCACCTCCTGATCGATGGCGTTCATGATGTCCGGCTGGAAGCGCCGCTGTTGTTGTTTGATAGGCTTGGCATCAGGTAAGATGTTCAGCCTATGCATCACGATCTGGGGATCAAGTCCCGGCATATCTTCGTAGCTCCAGGCGAAGACGTTGATATACTCTTTAGCCAGCTGGATTAAAGATTCTCGGTCTTCTCCTTTTAGGCTTTTGCTGACGAAGATGGGTTTGGAAGAAGATCCATCCCCAAGGTCGATCTGCTCGACTTCGTCTTCGGTGGGATGTTCACGTAACTCAAAACGAGACTCCTATTGTTCTCCTAGGCGTTGAGCCTAGGGTTCTTCTTCGAAGAATTTCGGCACTTGATCTTCGCCTTCATCTTCTTGAGGTTGTACTGATGTCATGTTGGCTGACAGCACTTTCTTGAAGACTGATCCGATGCTAGTATCGGAGTCCCACGTTGATGCTTCAGACGAGTGAGAATGTTCTACTTCTTCTGCGTCTGAACTCTCTGGAGTTGATGGTAGCGTGACATAGCCTACCCCCCGTCGGGTCCGGTTGTAGTAGTCCTGTGGCTTCCCTTTAGGCGTTGGAAGTCGAAGAGGGAGACGTCGACCCTTGCCGTAGTTCAGGCCTTTGTTGCTTTTTAGGTCGTAACCCATCTTTTGGATGATGTGCTTTGCCGTATCCGTGTACCGATAGACTTGTATTCTACCGGTATCTGGTTTTGGCTCGAGTGGCGGGAGGTCTTGATGACGCTCGACTTTGCCGAAGATGATAGATTCTTTGTCTCGACTTCGTGGTGGGACTATGTAACAGACTTCTTGAGACGGGACTACTCAATTTACATGATGGATGGTCGTTATTTGTGTTTGCAACGACCGTAAAACGTTATCTAATGTATACATGGCATTCCAATATGGAAGACAAGAATAATTAAAAGACACTCAATTATTGATGAAATACGAGATTTTATCCCGCGGGATTACATTGTCCAGAGAGAGGGCATCTACATCAGCCGAGATATAGTCCCCCAGCTCTTCATCTGTAAGCACTGGAGTAGGATCGGGAGAGTCCACCACAGTGTTGGTCTTGGAGTCCGAAAGGATTACGTGGGCCTTCTCTGGCGGCTGGGATGGCGGCGGCCTGCCTTTAAGACGCACCTTCAGAGGTGCCTCCGCTGTGCCTCCGGTGATTGGCGCCTTCCCCTGTAGTTTTGCCACGAGGGGAGCCGATGTTTGGGGCGGCTTTCCCTTGAGCCGTATCTTCAGGGGAGCTTCCGGAGCAGTTGGTGCTTTCCCGGGTAGCTTAATGCTCATGGGAGGCAACTTCTGAAGCGGTTTGCCTTTGAGTCAGATCTTTAAAGGAGCATCAGGAGTAACCTCAGGCTCCATGTCCGGCTCTGCTGCTGTTTCTGCTTCGTCGTCAGCATCATTGGCCTCCTCCTCGTCAGGTGACTTGTATAAGTCAGCATCGGTGAAGTAGGCTTCAATCCCTTTGAATGGGTCGATGTCCGCGAACTCCGTACGGATAACGTTGTTGGCGGACACGTACTTCATACATTGGTAGAGCATGGATGGCACCACCATGTATTCATGCAGCCATAGGCGACCCAACAGAAGGTTGTAGTTGACTTCAGCGTCTACGACATAACAAGTGACCTCGGTTCTGAGGTTACCGATGTGGCACTTTAATCGTATCTTGCCCAGTGGTTCGCTTTTGCTGGCGTTGAAGCCACTGATTGTTGTGTTGGAGGGCGCCAGTCGGTACATTGGGATCCCCAGTATTGAGAGCAGCGTCTTCGGGATGATGCTAAGGGAAAACCCCAGATCGATCTGAATCCGCTTCACCTTGACTGAACCAATATACCCTGTATAATACAGCGGCCGGTTATGTCGGTTGTACTTGAGCAGCATATCTTGTTGGGTGAAAGTTATGTTCGGGATAACTTCATCCGTACAATGACAGTGCGTACATATAGTTGGAAGATCTTCAGACTGCTTGACCTGACTGAGGAAGGATTCAGCATCCTTCAGAGCTTCACAGAGAGCTTCTCGGGAGTCTTTGGACAGACGAAGGAGCTCGAATAGAGATAGGCGGGCAGGAGTACTGGCCAGTTGTGCCAGTATGTCGAAGTTGTGGGGCTTGGCTAGCCCCGAAGCATTCTCCTTTCGTAGAGGTCTGTCAAAGCGAGCCTCCACATGCTTCTGCTTATTGGCTGCTGAGGGCTTAGATGGGCCCTCCTCCTGGGCAGCAGGGACGGTGCAAGGAGGCACCACCTCGGCGGCAGCTTCGTCGGGTTGGAGGTTCTGTTGTGAACGCGTCTGCACAGGAAGTGCCTCTTCTGCTGAAGAAGATACCGTGCGGCAAGACTTGATCTTCCTACCTTTGGATTTAGAGGTAGGGCGTACCTCCGGTTGAGTCACCTCGGAGACGAGGTAGGGTGAACCCATAGGACCTCTCCTCGAGATGTGGTGAGTGGGATGAGTCCACTCACGTTGTTACGGGTAGGTGGTAGGTTAACCACCTCCATTGTCGCCTTAGGGATGGGGACGACGCCATCTTGTGTTGTAGTTGGTAGTAGGGTGCCGAACTGGAGTGACACCACGTTGGCCGACACCGTCTTCTCCTCGTAGTCGACGGAGATTACATCCGCATTGATCATGCGCTGGATGTAATTCTTGAGGACATAGCAGTCCTTGGTTGGGTGTCCGACAAACCGATGGTAGTGACTGTACCTCGGGTTGTCCACTTTCCCAACCTCGTCTGGACGCTTCGGGTCTGGAAGCTTGATCTTGTCACTCTGCTTCAGTATCTCAAAGAGTTGCAGGGTGTCTTCGTCGTTGAACGAATAAACCTCCTTTGGCCTTGGTACGAGTGGAGGCTTCTGAGTAGGTGCTGACCCACCTTTTGAGGCATTGACAGTCAATGCCTGTTTTCCCTTTGTCTTTCGTCCGGGGTTGTTGGCTGCAGGCCGTTTTCCCTTGTCCTCAAAGGCAGGAAAACTGACTCCCAGAAGACGAGCATTGGCCGCCTTCTTCTCTGCGGCTTCTGCTTCAATAATCAAGGAACTCCAGTTGGGAAGAGGAGTGGAGTTGAGCCAGAGTTTGACTGCAGGCAGCATGTTCATGCTGCAGGAGGAGAGGAGTGCGTGTTCTGGCATGCCCGGGGCAGTCTGAAGCAGGCCTATCGGAAGCGTTCGATGAACACTCGAACTGTTTCCTTCTCCTTCTGGCGTATCTCTATAAGGGACGCCATTGTCATGTCCTTCCCGCCGTCGTAGAAACGGTCGAGAAAGAGGCGCGTCAGGTCATCGAAGGAAGATATTGAATTATCGGGGAGGCTGCAGTACCAGTCGTACGCCACTCCTTTCAGTGCCCCAACAAATATGCTGGTGAGTAGCGCGTCCTCCTTCGGAAGATGCCCCGTCTGAGACTGGAAGTACGTCAGATAGCGGCGCGGAGAGTCCTTTCCGTCGTACGGTGTCAGTGTTTATGGTTTATACTTTGGAGGATAAACCACCTTGTTCCACTCGAGGGGATAAGGCTGGGGGATGCCCATCTTTTGGCACTCCTCTTGTCTCATCTTGGACTCAAAGCGCTCGCGTAAGTCCCTGATCATCTCGACCACGTCTTCCGTGGAGCTGGGAGTCGGGGAAGGTGGTACCACCTGATGTTGAGTATTTGAGGGCTCTGACGTCCGAGGTGCTTCTCGGCGATCTGTGTTCGAGGATACCCGTTGAAGGGGTACACTCGATTCTCCATTGGCCCCTGGGTCGGGACCGGTAGAAGGTGTTCTGGCCAAAGCTGACCGTATCTCAAACACTGCTTGAGTCAGTGTTTGCATGGAGGCAGAGAGGGTTTTGAGTCCTCCCTCCAGGGTATCTATGTACTGGACGAGGTCTGTTGGTGGCGCATCGGACTCGACATCAGCCCCGGTCACGTTTACTGTCATGACGCGGCCGGGAGTGGATGGATGGGTTGAGGCTTCACTCTCGGCCTCACTCTCTTGTAGGGGAGTTGCCTCTCCTGGAGCTTCGTCTTGGCTACCTCCGACTATGTTCGGGAGAACATTCACCACGGGCGCATCTGCAAGGGCCTGATTACCCTCAGATCCGTCTTGAAGGGTTTCTTCGTCTCCGGAACTCGGGTCCGTAGATGCTAGACTACCCCCAGCCATGTTCTGGGGGATATCCTCGTCTTCCGGGGCTTCTGGGAGGCTGACTTCGCCTCGAGGATACGCCCTAGGTGTACTTTGGACACACTCATCTTCGGAAGGAGGCTCGACAAGGGTCTGACTACCCCCAGCTTCCTCCAATATCTTCTTCCTCCCCCGAGTGCCTTCGAACACTCCGGAGGACGAGATAGCTGTCTTGGTCTTCCTCGGCTGGCTTTTGGACGAGGAAGAGGAATTGCCAGTCGCCTTTCGGACTGACGAGGAGTTGGAGATCACGTTGCATGAAGCAACCTTTGGTTCTTCTTCTGTTGAAACCTTCTTCCCGAGGCGACGTCAGAGGGGTGTCGATGATTGCAGCCGCTGGAACACCGACTGCCTTGGTGGGACTGCCGTTTTACAACAGCAGTTGATGGTGACGACAGCACAAGTATACCCCGGGAGGGGCGCATCGTGCTTGTCAGTTGACTCTCCTGATCGGCGCTTGTGAGTGATCACGTCGCGCAGATCGTTGGAGGAGAGTGCCACCTTCGCACCCCCTTCAGGCGCATGGCAAGGCCAAGCGCCGGGGTGGTCAAGTGAGTGTTGCGCCCCCTGATCTAACAGTAAACAGGTATCCCGATCAGTAGTGGGGGAACCACAACATTTGAAGTGACTTGAACGGACCTCAAACGCACAACCAGAGGAGGCGCGAGAGTTCAAGACCACTGGATTTGCCTTACTCGACTTGGTTGTGCACGTGATAGATGCGCCCAAGTGAGACAAGGACTTTGAAGGTCGGCTCGTTTCTGGCGCCGCAGCACTCGAGTCGACCTTGTATAGCTTGCCATCAGCAGCGCGCATGATTGTGAGCGCATGCTTCTGGCTTGCTGCTGGCATAGCACGTTTGGGGCGCATGGCCCGTGCTGCCTTGGATTTCTTCGTACCAGTCCGTTGGGGCGCATAGTACTCAGAATCCAAATTCTCCTTGCCATTACAGCGAGTGAGTCTGTCAAAGACAGAGACCTTCAGTGGCACATCAGAGGTGATGCGCGGGGCATTAGCTGTGCCCCTGCTCCGTCGACGCATCTTTCTCGTCTGAGAGGGAGATGGCTGGGGAATGTGGTTAGCCGCACGTTTCCCCGAGAGATGTGCTGCACCGGCGGACGCATCTTGGTTGCTGAGGACGTCAGCAGGAAGGGAAGGCTGGATTGGCGCATCCCCTTCGTTGCTGGTGCCCGAGGCGTCGACCTTGCGTACCCAGACTCGGCGGGTCTTCTTCGGCTTCGGCAGCCGCTTCGAAGGACTCGTACTTCCTTCAGAGATGAACTCCTCATACGCCTGTTGATTGAGGCGTACGACCAGCATCTTGTGGGAGGAGCCCACCTTCACGTCGTCGGATTGCGACACAGCTTTGTCGGTGGAGGAGAAAGAGGTCCCCAGCAGAGTCGCCAGCTTGTTTGCCATTAAAATTCTTTTATGGCAAATTTCAATAAAAACAGAACAGTGTTACAATATAGGACTTAGATGTAGTCCTAGGAGTACACTTTTGTTTATCTGGGTCCCTTGTGCCGATGGAGTGAGTGGTAATGCGTTGACTCCGTTGACGATCTGACGACGGTTATCGGTTCTCTGAAGGTTTAGATTGTTCTGGGTGCTGGAGCTTGCTGAGAGGAGGAAGATGTTGAGTGTCTGTATCTGCCTCTCTGGTGGTGTGTTTCTTCGTTTTTTGTACGTAGGATCGTTCTGTGTGTGTGTTCGTTGTATGTGTGAGAAGGAAATGATCCCTCTATTTATAGCTTTGCAGGCTGGCTGCTCATGCAGCGCATGTAGGATGCGCCTGTACGCGAGGATGCCACGTAGAGATTACTGATGGAGGCGCATGGATGATGCGCCCTGATCGAGGGGTTGAATTCTTCATGCTGCTGTTGTGAGCCGGCACGTAGAAGAGAAGAGGATCTTTCTGTTGCTTGAAATCTTGGGTGAGTTGAGTCAAAGGACACGTGTCGTCGACTCATGGCTCGGAGATCTCGGATTTGATGGAGAATGATCTGGTAGGATGCGCCTAGGATTGGGCGCATGAGAAGACTTTGGCTCGTAACCTTTAGGAGTCACGGACCCTTCTGGGCGCATGGCTTTTGAGGCGCATGCAGAGCTTCAAATGGAGACTTTCCTTCTATCTTTAGGGATCAGTGAAAAGTCTGAGGCGCATGTCTTTTGAGGCGCATGCAGATTTGGGCGCATGACTGCAGAAGCACATGCGAGTGGTTGGGTGGCCACGTGGCAGTAGCCGTCGGAGTAAAGGTAATGATGATGCTGACGTTGCCGACGCTTCGTTTCTGAAAAAGCTGTCAACTGTTCAGGCTTTGGGAGGTGTGCTGCCAACTCTGTCAGTTCAGCATTTAATGTTTCTGACATTCGATGGACAGCTGAGTGGGCACGTCGATTGGCGTTCCACTAGGCGTATGGGGACGCATGAGGGCGCATCCTCTGTGATACGCTTGGTACTGAAGGGCGCGTCTGTGCTGATGCGCTTGATGCTGAGGGGCGCGTCTGTGTTGATGCGCTTGATGTTGAAGGGCGCGTCTGTGTGATGCGCAGTCTGGCCGGCGCATCCCTTCGTGACACGTTCTTTAATAAAGCGACTGTTACGTTCTTCGAGTGCTTTAAATAGCCGTTTTGATTTGGCTGAATTCGAAGCGTCCGGTTCATCCATTAAATGCAAATTTATTGCACGAAATTTGGAGAGCCATCCACTTGGCGCATGGGTTTGATTTTCCTGGCCTATAAATAGTGGCATGGAGAGAGGGTTTGCTTCTCGTTTTCTCACGTACTTCCGACATGAACTTGTGTACTCGAGTGCATTTTATTAACGAAGTTCTCCCGAGGGTGAAGATGCGACGCCATGTCTTCATTAATGCACTTGAAGGTGACTGTTACATCCAAAAGTCGGAGTCGAGGGCTTCCGAGGTAGGCGGAAGGTGCCTGTTGCATCCAAAGATAGGGATGCTCGGGCCTCGTCTTCGTTGTGCAGGAAGAGCCGTAGATCGGAATTGCGGTGCTGCGGCTTTGGAGGCTCTTTCTTCCTTCAAAGTGGGTGTTGCCTACTCTGGTTGTGTTGAAAGCTGCTCCTTTAGCCGCAGTTTCGATTACGGTCTTCCTTCGCCTTTGAAGGCTCCTTCGAAGCCTCCCCTGGCCACAGGTTGGCTTGCGGTGCTCTTCTCTTCCTCGGCTAGAGGGTTGATTGCCACCCTCGTTCTGCTCAATAAATGCTTCATTAGTCGAAGCATTTTGACGGCGATGAGCCTGGATGGAAGAGCGGCACATAACTAGACTGCTGAAGGGATGCACATAACTGGGATGCATATAACTGAGCTGCTGAAAAGGATGCGCCTTGCTGAGGGCGCATGGTGGGATGCGCCTGACTGAGGGCGCATAGGTGATTGCTGCGCCTGCTTTAGGGCGCATGGTGATTGCTGCCTATAGACTTAGGATCTTTTCTTTGTAGAAATTCTCCTTTGTACAATCTTTTCTTATACATGTAATAGTCTTTCACATGTTACATAAAAAAGTCCTTTTTTAATGTCTATATTTGTTGTTTTTGCTGTGAAGTACTTTGTTCGAGCTCTGGCGCATGTAGTACTGGCGCATGGGCTTTCTAGTTCTGAAATTCCATGCTTCTACACTACCTTTGCCTCATTCTGGCAGACGTGTATCCCCAAGAAATGGTCCTTCCTTATCTGGAGAGCCCTTCACAATATCCTCCCCACCGACGACAATCTCAACACAATCGGATTCAGCCTTACATCTGCGTGCACTTGCTGCTCTGATCGACAGTCGGAAACAGCTAACCACATTTTCAATCAGGGGGACCTACAGGTCAAGGTCTGGAAAGCTCTTTCCAGCGTTGCAGAATGCCTCACGGAGGCGACAACTTTCACCATCTCATGGCAACATGGGCTTCAGAGTCCCATGGCCACCAGATCGTCGCTGCGGCCGCCACATAGGTTATCTGGAAAAACCGAAATAAGGTGAGATACGAAGGCCACCAGTACAGCGTAGACCAACTTATTTGGGAGACCATTCGTCAATGCCGCAAAAGGATATCCCTCTGCAGGCACGGCCAGAAGGCTTTCTGGTCCTCTCTCCTATCCTCGGCTTAGCCTTTTTGTTTCTTGTTTTCCTCTTCTTTTGTCAGTATACGTGTATAGGTTTCGACATTTTGCGCCTCATGGTATACTTATATAGGTTCGGCCTTTTCGGCATTCTTGAATGAAATGGTAGTTTCCTTAATATATATATATATATATATATATATATATATATATATATATATATATATATATATATATATATATATATGTGTGTGTGTGTGTGTGTGTGTGTGTGTGTGTGTGTGTGTGTGTGTATATAGGTATTTATATATATGTGGATATATGAAAAGAAAGCAGCAGCATCCTTCCCAAGTTGGCCCGGCCCACAGCAATTGCAACCCAAGCCGGCCCAGCCCGGGCGCTAATCCCTCCCGACCCTGTTTAGCGACAGCAGTGTATACATATATAATCGGGAGAGAGGGGGCTCGAGAACCCAAACCTTAACAAAACCCCACGATCCCAGACCATGGGCGACCCTCCCAGCCCTGGGCACCGCCGTATGGAGCCGTCGGCCGGCCAGGTCCGTCGCGGACAGCGCGCACGCAGGCTGAAAGAACATCGATAACAGCAGCAGTAGGCACCCTGTGAAGCCACCTTCACGATGTCATATCTCCCTCGTCGCCCCACCGTTTCGTGTTTCGATTTTTTAGGTACGACCACAACCCATACTTCCATCAACCCCTTCATTTAGTTCATACTAGTATGCTCTAGATTGCTCGAAAAATCGTTACGTAGTTGACCGAAAAACCTGTCCAGAAACAGGGTAATAACAGTCCATTCATCCACGTTTGAAGATCGATTTTGATCGATCTAGTACCAGATTCGAAATTCTACTTGAACACAGTTATAGACAACATATAGGGCTCCACAACCCATTTTGCAGAAGTCGACTTCATCGACTACGCGTCGAGAAATCGGATCCCAAAGTTTACCAAAAACCTATTTTAAAACTAATAAAATCCTTCGATACGACGTACGTCCCACCAATCCAGGCGACGTGGTCACGAACCGAAAGCATCGAAAGGTGCATATCGACTTCGTGGACGTGTGGGCTTTAACGGAATTCAAATTGGTCGCGTGTGCACGACGAATTTGATGCGTATTCGTCAAAATTTACCGTATCGACCTCTGTGCAAATTTTCCAATTAATTTGTGCACGTTCCTCAAATCGAGACGAAACTTACGCCAATAGGACCGTATCGTTTTTCTGGTCCTGTTTGCCAAGTTTGGTCCAATTCTGAGATAGTTGACCGGACCATTTTGCGGGCCTACGATCCGACTCAACGGGCGATTTTGTGCACGGCCCGCTGAAATCTAACTTTGGACATACGGTTGGATTCGTATCGGAAAACCGGACCTGTGGATATGTAGTTTGACAACTTTAGACACCATTGACTCTGGTACGCTTTTCGGTACAAAGCGGGTCCAACAGTGGACACCGTTTTGACCCAAAATTATCGTTTTGCCCCTGTGTCCAGAATTGGACTTAAGGACAGGCAATCCTAGCTAATTTTACTATTCTAAAAATGTTGGTAATATCTATTTCAGTATTCGGAGACTTTTTTTCCATGTGTTGACTTTAGTGACTCATCTGATGTGGTTGTACTATCGGTTTCACCAGCTAAGGACCTCAGGCAAGTGCACTTTCTGATTGCTTTCGATTCATAGTAGTCTTTTCATTTCATATTTATACATATGTCTTGATGCTTGTTGACACGCTCGTCACACGAAGATTAGTATCATGGATTTATTATACATTCTTGACTGTCATTTTTATGATTACCATGCTTGCGACCTGATTCCATGAGTACTAGCTGGGCGGGGAAATATCTTAGTAGACGTGTGAACTACCCCTTACCCATCCCAATATGTCTAATCTTGACTAATAGCAGTTGCACATGACATGTGCAGGGTGTCGTATTTACCCCTTAGCCGTTCACATGTCGAACATGATATTTCAAATCACATAGATAGTTATATTTTATTTGTTTTCCTTGTCTTCTTCACCACTTGCCATGTCATCAGTTACTTTCTAGTTTTCATCTCCCATATATTATTTTCATGTCTTGTGAATTATATTGTATTTTCGCATTGCCGTCAGTTTGTGTACTTGTTCCATTCCTGACTGAAAACTAACATTTTTCAGGTTAGCTGTGGCTTCACTTAGCATTGGGAGATACGGGTGTACTTGCAGATAGAAAGCTAGAAATAGATATCAGTTGTATAATTTTTATTAATTGTGAGAAATTTGTATATTCTTTAAATATAAATGTTGTAAATATTGTAATCAAATTTAGAACTGTGAATGAGCAATAAAGGTTACTTTGAGCATTTATTTCTTGCGAGCTTGACATCGTTCTACCGTCGACTCTGCGGTGTAGGCTGGCTTGGACATGTCTCGTATCCGAAAAGCGGGTGCGGGTCGTGACAAGTTTTTGTGGTGGCCCATGCAGGTCAGTTTTTGCAAAATATATGAACTCGTGATGGTACGTTAGTCATACTATTGCGAGCCTGCGACTAGAGAATGCTCATTCACAACTTAGGTTAAATTGATTTAAGAGAATGACTAGGACTATGAGTCCCTTGTTCAAATTGACCGTTGGGTAGTTAAGGTTGTCAGATAGGCCATGCAATTTAGAATTATTAAATTTAGATAGTTTGCCAGATCTCTATAGATACACTATTACTTTTGATATGACGGTATGATCCAATGTGGATATACTATTCACCTGGTAAGTTAGACTTTCCTAGAATTAAGGCTCTAGTCTTGATAAATTGTTCAATTTTCTTTTGCTCTGTTAGATATAAACCTTATATCATAATTTAGAATTGCCTATTTAAAATCCTATTTTGCTGTAAGGAATTAGTTTATAATTTCTGATTCTGTTATTCGTATACGAATCTCGAGGTAGACTTGATTCAAAGTTTTCCCTCAGCCATTTGAAATACATATAAAATAAAGATTAGGATGTTCTTATTTCTCTTGTCTTCAGTTATTTCCTCCCCGATCAATCTTTTATTTTGAGGATTGAGACTTATAGGCAGATGTTTACGCTTTCTATTATAGTCAACTAGTTTGAATCTCTAGCAGCACCTTGAAGTTCTTAGGAATATAGTTAGAATAATTTTAACGACTGCGATGGCTGGCCAGCAGCGCACTGGCGAGGTACGACCCATAGAGTTAAAATTATTTCAAGGAATCGTAAGTTATGGAACATTGCTAAAACTATGTCCTCGTTGACCTCTTTAGATCTTAGATACCCTTGTGTCAATATAAGGTAGGGTATCTGATAGCATATCACATTTGAATCACGGAACCAAGGGTTTACCACAGTCAGAGTATACGGGCGAGGCATAATTCTCGGTAAAATGACTTCAGATATGATTACAAGTTTAGGATACTATAGTGAATAAAAAAAATGCCCTGTGTGTCCCATAAGATCCAAATCCAATACTAGTGAAAGTTCTGTAAGTTGGGTAGCATGTCTCCCAACCTAGCACTCCATGGTCCTTGTGATCTATTAACGAGGTAATTGACTGACACTAATAGGTTTACCTAGAATATATAATTTAGAGGTCCATAATCCATTAGTCGTCCAAGGCCTTATGGATAGAAGATAGTAGGATGACAGTATAAGCAATAACACCAGGTAGGGTTTTGATTCTCACAAAACTTGAACTACTTTGCCTCCTTCCAAAAATCCCGTATACTTGTATTTTGACTATCTTGACCAATGTTGCTATTACAGCCTAGTTTTGCAAGCTTACTCTTTTATCAAGCTTAATTCAAGATATATGTTTATTGGGGACGCCTACTAACATATTGTCTTATCAGAATCAGTGTATTACGGTCTGATCAACCATGATGCATTTGGTTCGCTCTTCATTTAATTATCCTATGTGGATTAAGATATAGAGGTATCCAGGGTCTCATCCGCGACTGTATTGACAATTCCTCTTGAATTATACATTCGCCTTTGAATCACTTAATTGTATTCGATGACATCTTTCTTGAACTCCTTATTGCTTTTGTCTTTTACTAATTGGAAAGATGAATGTTCGTATTTGATAGATAGATACAGAGTATCCCCATGACTATGATAGTTGTGTACACAAGTGTAGCTACCATCGGCCAGCCATGTGACTGGAAC
>JANAVB010011397.1:29517765-29705265 GCA_029216955.1 Iris pallida | reverse complement strand
GTCTTTTCTCAATCTTTCCCGGTCTATGACTCGGAGGAAATTTCTTAGACTGTACAATTACACTAGTCAAAACTCCTTTGAACATAGATTCCTCTATTCTCAACAGAGGTCTTCATGATGGAACTGGGGATTCCCAGGACCCTTCCTTTGGCGTGCGTATTGATCGATAGAAAGTTAAACAGATCTAAAACGTGTTCTAACCCTTCATAGGCGGAAACTAGGGTTCACGAATTATACCTGCGGCGGAAAGGAGACAAGTAATTCTTGGCAATCTCGAGCGGACGACCCCAAGATCTTCTGCACGTATTCCTTCCTCGAGTTGGACGTCGTGTGGGCGACGATCTCCCAACCTTTTCTTCTCCTTGGCAGCACTCTCTTTCTCTCCTTACGTGAATCACGAATTTAGAGAAAATTTCAGATTTCTGATCAGTAATCTGGCGGCCAGAGAATAGAGGATATATATAGGCTACGACAGGGACCATGAGAAGAAATTATGGTTAGGCCTCATAACGGATCTAGATATCCCGTGTTCAGTCCGAACACACAATCCAGGCCCATTAACAATAGCTCGGTCCACTAATGAGCTATTGTTGCACTACCTCCCTAATCCCAAATTATGTTTGTGGGCTCCTTTTATTATATGCTCGTTTTGGCTCCCCATGTTAAGATATCGTATGTCCGTCGATCAAATTAAGTTACTGACAACTATATTGATTCGATATCTTTTATCCTTAAGTAGCACCGCTCAACTTTATTTGTCATGTCGGATATAATCCACCTGCAGGATTTACATGACAATCCTTATGAGCTCCTTAAGAGGACATCATCAACCCGATGTATCGGGACATGGATTCCATTTATAATCAACAGCCCATCATACATACAATGTTATTACCCAATTCATAGAGGTTGTTGATCCATAATGAATCTCACTCTTTTATGAGTCAAAGTAATGCACACTGCATATACATGTCCGTTATTATATCCGGATTAAGAGTACAAGCATCCATAATAACAGAGGTGTTTGTTCTCTTATGTAGTCAGTACAAAGAGAACAACCTCAAGTGGTCCTGTTCAATACACACAAAGTGTACTAGTGTAAACCTATAGTCAAGATAGACTAATACCAGATTACACTACAACCTTTCCAATAGATTGTCCAAGTCCATCTAGGTTGTGAACTATTTATATACTCCATAGGAAACTGAAAATATGATCTTCTGTGTGACACCACACACCACATTGTCTATAATATAGAATATCAGACATTTGTATTAACACTTGCAACAAATACAATATGCAAACATTTGCCCATATGATTCTCATTCAAAATTTAAGGAAATAAGGTTACTACAAAAGTGATGCTTTTAGTATATAACCCTAACAATCTCCCACTTATACTCAAAGCATTGCTTTTCAGTATACTGTTACAAATCTCCCACTTATACTTAAAGCCATGCTGCTACACATCTGACTCCCATTCCCTCAACATGACTGTCAAAAGCCTTAGCTGGTAAGCTCTTTGTAAAGGGATCAGCTAGGTTGTCAGCTGATGCTATCTTGATCACAGCAACTTTTTCTTTCTTTACGAAATCTCGTATCAGGTGGTACTTGCGCTCAATGTGTTTGCCTGTCTTATGGGCTCATGGTTCCTTCGAGTTTGCAACTGCACCACTATTATCACAATAAAGTGTAATAGACTTAGGCAAACTAGGTACCACATCCAAGTCCAACAGAAAGTTTCTGAGCCAAACTGCTTCTTTGGCTGCCTCAGAGGCTGCCACATACTCGGCTTCTATGGTGGAATCAGCAATACATTTTTGCTTGATACTCCTCCACACAATGGCTCCACCTCCCAAAGTAAACACATAACCTGAGGTAGATTTCCTGGAATCCATATCTGACTGAAAATCTGAGTCTGTATACCCCAAGGGAACTAAACTATCTGCCTGGTAAACTAGCATATACTCTTTAGTCCTTTTCAGGTACTTCAAAATATGCTTTACGGCAGTCCAGTGCCCTTGTCCTGGGTTAGACTGATATCTGCTGACCATGCCTACGACAAAGCAGATGTCTGGTCTCGTACATAGCATTGCATACATTAAGCTTCCTACTGCTGAAGCATAAGGAACTGCCTTCATGTTCTCTATTTCGTTAGGTGTCCTCGGACACTGCTCCTTTGATAGAGCAATTCCATGTCTAAAAGGTAAGAAACCTTTCTTAGAATTTTGCATACTAAAACGAGTTAGTACAGTATCGATATAGGAAGCTTGGGATAAGCCCAACATCCTTTTCTTGCGATCTCGTAGAACTTTGATCCCAAGGATGTGACCTACTTCTCCCAAGTCCTTCATATCAAACTGTTTGGATAACCATACCCTTACATCAGATAATACCTTTACATTATTTCCAATGAGCAAGATGTCATCCACATAAAGTACTAGGAATACCACCACGTTTCTGTCACACTTTCTATATACACATGATTCATCCTGACATTGATCAAATCTATAGGATTTTATCACCTGATCAAAAAATATGTTCCAAGATCTGGAAGCTTGCTTAAGTCCATAAATGGACTTTTTGAGCTTACAAACAAGATGCTCCTGGCCCTTTTCAATGAACCCGTCTGGTTGCTTCATATAGATGTCTTCCTCAAGACTTCCATTAAGGAAAGCTGTCTTGACATCCATTTGCCAAATCTCATAATCGAGATGAGCTGTAATAGATAAAAGAATCCGAATAGACTTAAGCATGGCTACAGGAGAAAAGGTTTCCTCATAATCGATACCCTCTCTTTGAGTAAAACCTTTTGCTACAACCCGAGCTTTAAAGGTTTCAACCGACCGTCTGATCCTCATTTTCTTTTATAGACCCACTTGCATCCAATGGCTTTTACACCAACGGGTGATTCTACAAGCTCCCAGACCTGATTAGAATCCATAGATTCTATTTTAGATATCATTGCTTTTTGCCAAGACTCTGCATCTTTATCTTGGAGTGCTTCATTGTAGGTACATGGATCATAATCTTGTTCCTCAGGGACGAAGTCTGACGACTCTCCCAAGAACATATATCTATCAGGTTGTATCACAACCCTCCCACTACGACGAGGCACTATCGGTTGTGGTGTAACATTTGTGGCATGTTGTGCAGTTATTTGTGGTTCATCCTCTTGTACTGTTGGTACTGAAGTACTTGGTGTCTCACGTCTCAGTTCTTCTAGAACAACTCTACTTGTGGGTTTATGGTTCATCACATAGTCTTCCTCTAAGAATCGGGCATTGGTGCTAACAATGACCTTCTGATCCTTAGGACTATAAAATAAACCTCCTTTCGTTCCTCTTGGATAGCATACAAATAAGCGTACTTCTGTACGAGATTCCAACTTATCTGCTTTCCCATTCAGCACATGTGCTGGACTACCCCAAATGCGAACATGTTTCAGACTAGGCTTACGCCCAATCCACAGCTCTGTGGGAGTAAGAGGTACTGACTTAGAAGGAACCAAGTTCAAAATATAAGCTGCAGTCTCTAAGGCATATCCCCAAAACGAATCTGGCAAATCTGAATAACTCATCATTGATCTAACCATCTCCATAAGAGTTCTATTCCTTCTTTCGGCTACACCATTCTGTTGGGGCGTTCTAGGTACAGTCAATTGGGATGCAATCCCAGCCTCTGATAAATAATCCCTAAACTCTCCAAAGAGGTACTCGCCACCACGATCTGATCGTAATGACTTGATACATTTTCCATGATGTTTCTCCGTTTCAGCCTTGTACTCTTTGAATTTCTCAAAGCACTCAGACTTACGGCGCATCAAATAAATGTATCCATACCTTGAATAATCATCAATAAATGTGACAAAATATTCAAAGCCACCTCTAGCTTGGATAGTCATGGGTCCACACAAATCAGAATGAACCAATTCCAACACATCTTTGGCCCTATACCCCTTTGCCGTAAAAGGCCTTTTGGTCATTTTACCTTCCAAGCAGGATTCACAGACTGGTAGTGCCTCCACTTCCAATGAACTCAAAGGTCCATCTTCAACCAGTCTTTGAATCCTTCTTAGGTTAATATGCCCCAATCATAAGTGCCAAAGATATGTTTGGTTCATACAAAAAGGTTCTTTTCTCTTATTTAAGTTAGATGACATATTATTCATTTCCATAAGTTGCATTGTGGGCGAAATAGGATTAATGACATACAAATTATCAACCAATGCACCAGAACAGATAAAATGTTTATTCTTTCTAATAACAATATTGTCATTAAAATAAACTGAGTATCCATCCTTAACTAACATAGAAACAGAAACTAAATTCCTTCTAAGTGAAGGTGCATAAAGACAATCTCTCAATGTCAAAGACTTATTTCTACCAAAAGATAAAGTAACATCTCCTAATGCAACGACCGATACTTTTGTAGCATCACCCATGAACAAGCATATCTCTCCATCACTGAGCCGTCTGGTTTTCTGGAACCCCTGCAATGTATTGCAGACATGATTAGTGGCTCCTGTATCTACACACCAGGTGCCGGTAGATAACACCGCTAAACATGTTTCAACTACTAGTAAATGAGATATACCTTCTTTGTTCCCTTGTTTGAGAAGTGGACAATCAGTCTTCCAATGTCCTGACCCTTTGCACTTGAAACATTTGCCTTTCGGCTTTTTCACCGCGCCTTGAGGTCCCATGCCCTTCTTTGCCAGTTTCTGAATGTTATTCTTCTTCTTACCGCCTTTTGGCTTAGAAGTAGAAGCCTTTTCAGAAACAAAAATATGACCACTCTGCCTAAAGAGAGATTCAGCATCCTGTAGCTCTTTTGCAAGTTCTGCCAAACTATACAACCTTTTGTTCATGTTGTAATTAAGGCAGAAATTGTCAAAACTTTTAGGCAGAGTCCCGAGAATGATATCGACCTAGGTTTCCCCATCGATTTCAGCTCCAAGGATCTCCATCTCATTCAGATAACCCATCATCTTGAGAACATGATCCCTTACTGGTGTACTCTCTGCCATTTTTGTATTCATCAAACATTTCATAGCAAACTGCCTAGCTGCTCTACTCTGATGTTCGAAGAGTTCCTTGAGGTTATACATCATGTCATAAGCTGTGGCCATGGCCTGATGCTGATGTTGCAGTACATTTGACATAGATGCCAGAATGTAACACCGCGCCATCTCATCTGCCTTTTTTCACTTCTTATAAGCCTCTTTGACCTCTTCATCAGAGTTAGCATCAGGCTTAGGTGGGCATTCCTCAACAAGTACATATTTGTACTCCTCAGCAGTCAGAACAATGTCCAAATTACGTTTCCAGTCAATATAATTAGGTCCAGTAAGTTTGTTTTCTTTAAGAATCACCATAAGTGGACTGAAAGAACCCATTTTTGAAATCCTGAGAATCACATAAATAAAATTATGAAGGGCAAAAAAAAACTTTTTTGAATTAACTAAATATTGATTCCCTCAAAACAATAATAAGAAATTCACCAACACCTTGAACACCATGAAATTAGCATGCCACGATAGTATGGACGTATACAAATTCAACTTTGTTCAAGTAGATTTTTCTTATTAATTTTACTATCATGTCAATATAACTTTATGACAAATAAAATTAATATGCTGGTCTTGCTCTGGTCATACAAATAATAGCAGTGACTCCGATGGGGAGGATACCATTATTTGTATCTAAGTGTATACCATTACTTAATACTAAGTCCATTACCTTGTAATGAGTTCCTTCAGATGGAGAAATGAACACATACTAGGTAACTTTCTACAATTATCCCTAAGGAAGTTTGTACTGGTGATCCATAATTATACTCATCCGATATGGAGGAAAGCACTAAAGCCAACACGCAAGTATAATTACATCACCTACCAACCAGTAATGGAGACCATAGGATTTATACTAAATAAAAAACCTCTCCCACTTAGTTATTTAACAATGAGGGTTTTTCTACTAGTTGAAATTATGTCCATGTTGTCTATTATTAATGTAGGCTTGGTTTTTCAAAAAAAACAACCACACAATAATAAACATGCATAATCAGAAAAAGTAAAATGACAAAAATAAGAGAAAATATCCAACTATTATGGCCATCTTTGCTGCTCCGTCCTCAACTATCCGAATCCAAAATCTGGCGCTGCGCAGATCTATACGGGGTTCGACCTGCCCGGTCAGGTCGCGGGCTTCGGGGCAGCGCCCCGATTTTTTTTTATAAAGGTTTTGACTGTCGATTCCTTCATCGAAAATCATCTGTCTGCCTCTGGATTGCTTAAAACCAGCATCTCGTCCGGCGTCAGAAACAGCCACCACCCCCATCACGATTGATCAAAAATAATTAAAATTACATCAATCCTATGCCTCCCGAAGGAGTTCACACAAAATCTAGATTGAAAAATTAAATTAATAAGCACGATCAACCCTCGTGATTTTAATTACATCCACAGCAACAACAACATCCACGACATGTCCGTGGTTTAAACAACACAATAAAAAAATACATTGGACCATAATAGTTGGATCTAAGATGCCTGCAAAACCGAGTTAGAACAGATCTACATCTACCAACTATTACATAGCGCAAGTTTTATTGGACAACATGGACGTATCAATCAATACGTAGATCCAAAGTGGCTCTGATACCAATTGATGGAACTGGAGATTCCCAGGACCCTTCCTTTGGTGTGCGTATTGATCGATAGAAAGTTAAACAGATCTAAAACGTGTTCTAACCCTTCATAGGCGAAAACTAGGGTTCACGAATTATACCTGCGGCGGAAAGGAGACAAGTAATTCTTGGCAATCTCGAGCGGACGACCCCAAGATATTCTGCACGTATTCCTTCCTCGAGTTGGACGTCGTGTGGGCGACGATCTCCCAACCTTTTCTTCTCCTTGGCAGCACTCTCTTTCTCTCCTTACGTGAATCACGAATTTAGAAAAAATTTCAGATTTCTGATCAGTAATCTGGCGGCCAGAGAATAGAGGATATATATAGGCTACGGCAGGGACCATGAGAAGAAATTAGGGTTAGGCCTCCTAACGGATCTGGATATCCCGTGTTCAGTCCGAAAACACAATCCAGGCCCATTAACAATAGCTTGGTCCACTAATGAGCTATTGTTGCACTACCTTCCTAATCCCAAATTATGTTTGTGGGCTCCTTTTATTATATGCTCGTTTTGGCTCCCCATGTTAAGATATCGTATGTCCGTCGATCAAATTAAGTTACTGACAACTATATTGATTCGACATCTTTTATCCTTAAGTAGTACCGCTCAACTTTATTTGTCAAGTCGGATATAATACACCTGTAGGGTTTACATGACAATCCTTATGAGCTTCTTAAGAGGACATCATCAACCCGATGTATCGGGACATGGATTCCATTTATAATCAACAGCCCATCATACATACAATGTTATTACCCAATTCATAGAGGTTGTTGATCTATAATGAATCTCACTCTTTTATGAGTCAAAGTAATGCACACTGCATATACATGTCCGTTATTATATCCGGATTAAGAGTACAATCATCCATAATAACAGAGGTGTTTATTCTCTTATGTAGTCTGTACAAAGAGAACAACCTCAAGTGGTCCTGTTCAATACACATAAAGTGTACTAGTGTAAACCTATAGTCAAGATGTCTAATACCAGATTACACTACAACCTTTCCAATAGATTGTCCAAGTCCATCTAGGTTGTGAACTATTTATATACTCTATAGGAAACTGATAATATGATCTTCTGTGTGACACCACACACCATATTGTCTATAATATAGAATATCAGACATTTGCATTAACACTTGCAACAAATACAATATGCAAACATTTGCCCATATGATTCTCATTCAAAATTTAAGGAAATAAGGTTACTACAAAAGTGATGCTTTTAGTATATAACCCTAACACTTCAAACCTCTGCTAGGGGGAAGAATGTCGATCAAAGAGGCATCCTGCCTACCCCTATGGTAACTACTCAAGATCTTCCAACCTTGTATATCTCAAGATCCAAGCAAGGAAAATTGCTGGTATCTCAAACAGATGCACCGGGAGCAGAATTATCTGATTTGCGCGCCTATTTCAACAGACGCCAATCAGTATCAACCTCGGTAAAACGCAAACATCCTATGCCAAGGGCCAACTTGCGCCAGAAACACATCTTAAGAGAAAGAGCCAACCACTTATGCCAATGAGTTAAGTACTTCTCTGTACACCCACGAAACTAAGTATCTTAAAAACCGGAGTCATGTTCCTAACATCATTAAGGAATACGTTCCTCCGACTTTTTCTCATCCCGTGGTGGTAACTGATCTCCGGGAACGTCTTACACAAAAACGGGAGATCACAAAAACATCTCACTCACCTCTAATCCACCCATCAGAATGCCACTGCGTTCATGAAGTGGTTATCAAGTGTTGTTGTCAATCAGCTAAACGATCTATCTTCGATCGTCTGAACTATGCTTCAACCCCTGAACCCATGATGGTAGATGAAGATGAGCTGTTATATGCTTCTATCAATATGACTTTCCGGGATACTGGGGGTAGAAAATATTCAAAGCGTGGCACGTCTCGCAATCCTAGTCAGCAGTACTTGAGTCAACTCTGTGAATCCAGTGAATGGGTCTTTCAATATACCAGATCAAAAAATCGGGATTTGGACCAAGATGTCTTTAATCAGGAAATCCCCCCAGCACTCATAAAGGAGAGGATTCTTTATCTGACTTTGACGCAGATAGTGAAAGCTCTGAACAAACTATCTCATCAATAGTAGCAAGAGAGGTGACATCCTATGCCGTTATAGAAGACCAAGATGCTTCTAGTTCAGCCAGTCAAGAACAATGAATTGCTGTACTGGAAGATAAACTGAAGACCACAGCTGAAATGGTCGCAAGTATGCACACCATAATCGTGGCTCAACTTACAGTGTCATCGGTTATGAATCCTGCTACAAATCCTGAGCTCATAGCATCTTCTGTGCCTGTCAATGTTGGTCTGGGGGTACCGTCTCCCCAGGTTGCTTCCGTACCGATTCAAATCGCTCCCAGTCAGTCTGGTGCTGAGGGTGGTAATTATCATGCTGTTCCTCCTCCTAACATCTCGAATCAACCCACCAATCCACAGTCATCAGGGGATGCTAATGAGGCTGTAAAACTCTTACGCACCCAGTTCGAGGCCTATAAGCAGAAGGATGGTCTACAAAGACTTGGGATAAAATAACCTTATCCTGCGGAATGGAAGGAGGTTCAATTTCTACCTAAATACAAGCTTCCTACCATTATGCTGTTTGATGGCAGCACTTCTCCAAGTCAGTATATCAATCACTTTGAAGTGATGACTGATCAATTGCAGCCAAATGATGCTCTTCTTACCAGGGTGTTCGTCGGTTGTTTAGCCGGTGCAGCATATGACTGGTACCGTAGTTTGTCTGATGGCTGCATAACCTCCTTTGCTGGTTTCAAGCAAATGTTCTTGGAATGATTTTATGAGGGGGTCAACGACATGACTATGTCTGCCCTCATTAAAATTAAACAAAAATACAATAAAACCACTGAGAATTTCATTGAAAGATTCTACCGTGAGGCACTCAAAATGCCCCTAGGAACTCCATCTGCTGTAACAATGGACACCTGCAAATCAAACTTGTTGCCTATTATCAGCATGTAGACAGGATCAACACAATTCCAAGACTGGCCTTCTTTTATTGTAAATGCCAAAGCTGCGGAGGTTAGTGCTGAGAAGTTTAAATAATTAGGAGTTCAAATGGATAATCCTAACCAAGTTGAACATCCAACATCCGACAACAATAATTGCCAGAACAATCGCAAGGGCAAGGAAACGTTGGCCATCAATCTCAAGGGCAAGGAATCATTGGCTGTCAATGTTGCTCAGCCTACACCCACTCCATCAGCACCACCACAAATAGCACCTCGTCCAAAAGAAGAGTACTCTTTCGATGAAGATGATATCATGAGCATCTTCGATTGCTTGATCAAAAGTAATAAGCTTCAACTGCCGGATGCGAAACGGCCAGAGGAAGTTGGTAAGACTGATCACCCTAAATATTATGTTTATCACAGGTTTATAGGGCATCCAACTCGAGTATGCTACGTGCTTAAGGGCAAAATCTAAGAGATGGTCAACTCTGGTACAGTTACTCTCCAACAGGACGAGAAAACTGTGACGGCCAATGTCATCTCTATGCAATTTGGTGACTTTCCACCGCAACTAGTGCAAGATGGTGTCGTCCCTATTCCGAGGGCTACTCTTGAGATCGTGAATCTTCCATCTCCCCAAAATGAGGGTCTTGTTCCGCTATCCACTGATAAAGGAGAAATCATGTGGATTTATCCAGATCTAGTGGCAGACTTTGAAGCACCTTCTTCTTCCAATCAAAAGAAGCGGTCTAAAACTAAATCGAAAAGCTGCAACATGGTATCCTTTAAACTTGTAGCAGAAGAAGAAATTTTAATCGGCACCATATCTGGGAGACCTTACCTCCGAGAGTATCCTGAAACTCAAAAGAATCCTGCTCCATCTCCAGATGTTATTCCTGCATCATCTTCCCCTGTTGAGAATATACCATCTACATCTTCGCCAGTAGTGGAACCGATTCCTCCCAAACCAACATCATTAGACAAGGAAAAGCAACCTGTCCGCTTTGATAAAGTGTTGAAAAAGTCTTCATCTCTCGGACTTGAGAAGCCATATAATTTTGACATACTGGCTCAATTGGCTAACACTCCAGTGAGATTGTCAATTTTCAAACTCTTACATCTCTCAAGAGAGACTCGAGAAACGCTGAGTGAGGCCTTGATGCCGGCTGATGCTTGTCTTACTCTCCTCAAGAAGCCTGAAAAGGAGCCTGTCAGTTGTACACATTGTCATAGTGTATTTGAACTAATGCCCAACATCACCTTTACACAAGATGATATACTGTTAGAAGACAATCGTCATGATCATCCTCTCTACTTCACGGGATATGTGGACACCATGAAAGTCGATCGCATTCTGATCGACCCAGGGTCTGCGCTTAGTATCATGCCGAAGACTCTGCTGGACGCTTTGAAGATCCCGGTGCAAACCTTTCTACAACTATCACTATTATCTTAGGGTTCAATCAAGGAAGAAGTGAACCTTTGGGGAAGATACGCCTGAAACTTCAAATCGGCAATCTTCGTACGAAGGTGACTTTCTACGTAATTGATAATCATGACTCATACAATGCTTTGCTGGGAAGACCATTCCTCTACGAACACAACTTATACCTTCTACTCTCCACCAATGTTTCAAATATATGGATGGCAATGGAGAAGTACGGAAAGAAGTTACAGACTTAAATCCTTTCAGGGGGTTGAAGCATACTACAACGATTCTCGTATGTACGAAGAGGAATTCATGAAGATGGTATTAGCAATGGATACCGATGAAGAACAGAAAGGCGTGCCAAATGACACTTTGGTGATCCCTGTCAAAGGACGTACTTCCTGTCCTCAGTCTTCCAAGACATTGACTATTTACCTTCCTTCTCACAAGAAGCAGCCTCCTGGTGTTAGACATGAACAAAGGGAGCTCACCTCTTCTGAGCCACTTGTAATCGACCTTCGTCGTAAAAAACTCCTCCCTCCTTCTCGATCTTCTTTTCCTCCTCTGGTTATCAATCTAACTTAGCCTTCTAAGGCTAAAAGTCCTATTGTAAATGATGATCTAAAGATCAATAAAGTACCATCTCCTTTGCAGTATACTGAGATCTCTTATCATACTCGATGTTAATTGGATATGCTAGATAGCTTCAAACCATTTACAATAGGAGTCGTACTATCTCTTCAAAATATGGTATCATTTGAATCAATACAAGAATCGTTCTTCCTAGTTCCTTCTCGAAAGAAAGGTGAAACTCCTATACTTTTTAGTAAAGGAGCAGAACAAAAAATCATGCCTAATAGTGATAATGAAAATGATGATACATGAAGGCTACAACTACGTCGTTATAGTCCACAATCCAAGGCAATCATCCGTAAAATGGGCTATGATTTCAAAATTGGCCTTAATAGCGGTAGAGGAAGACAAACTCCTATTCGTATTCTTGTTCCAAAAGGAAAATCATAATAATACTATAGCAAAACGAAGTGGGGATTAGGTTATACTTCACCAATTCCGACTCCAGAAGCTTTCGAATCGATGAAGAAGAACGATCTAACTCTTCTGATTCTGTCTCATGGGATTCAGACACCAGTGTGGGGCACGTCCATCGAGTGACCCTATCTTCCAATATGGTGTCTGCTGAGTTATCAAAAAATGACGAGGATGATATTGAAGAATCTCCTGAAGCAGATCCTTGGGCACAAAGGATGGACACTCAGTGGGAACTCCATTTTGAACAACGAGAACCACCTACTGAAGATCAACTAATCCAGGTCGATGTTGGAGAGAAAGGTGCACCACGACCGATCTTCATTAGCAAGAATCTTCCAGAGGATGATAAACAAGAACTGATTCATCTCATTCTTGAATATATCGATGTCTTTGCCAGGAGCTATGATGATATGCCGGGTTTAGATCCTCAGGTCGCAACTCATAAACTTAACATTTTGCCTAATGCCAAGCCAGTCAAACAACAGCAACGGCGATTCAAGCCTAAGATGATGGATGTGATAGACGAGGAAGTCAGAAAGCTTATCGCTTGTAGTTTTATCAGAGAAGAACAGCATCCTGACTTGGTAGCCAACGTTGTACCAGTCTTGAAGAAGACCGAGAAAGTTTGAGTATGCATAGACTTTCGAGATCTCAATGACGCTTGTCCTAAAGATGAATTTCCTCTCCTAATTATTGATGTCATGATCGACAATACTTGTGGATTCAAACGAATCTCTTTCATGCATGGGTTTTCTGGATACAATCAAGTCCGGATGAATCCTGAAGATGAAAAACACACTTCATTCCGTACTCCCTACGGAATATACTGCTATACAGTCATGCCTTTCGGTCTTAAGAACGCAGGTGCAACTTACCAGCGGGCTATGAGTACTATCTTTCGAGATCATTTGCGAAAGACCGTCGAATGCTATGTTGACGATATTGTTGTCAAAAGTCGTCTAAAGGAAGATCATATCCAAAATTTAAGAACCATCTTCAATCTAATGCGCCAGCATCAACTCAAAATGAACCCTACCAAGTCTTTCTTGGGAGTCTCTAGTGGCAAATTTCTCAGATTCGTTATTACCTCTAAAGGTATACACATTGATCCCGAGAAGATCAAAGCCATTCAAGAGATGCATCCTCTACGCAACCTAAAAGGGCTACAAGGATTCCAGGGTCGACTTGTTTACATCAAGAGGTTCATTTTGAATTTGTCTGGATGTTGCAGACTTTTTACTCAGTTAATAAAGAAAGGTGTATCTTTCATTTGGACAAAAGAATATCAACGAGCATTTGATGACATAAAGCGGTATTTGATGAGTCCACCAGTCCTAGTACCACCGATCTCAGGAATACCCTTCTTGATGTATGTCCGGACGATGGACCATTCATTGGGAGCTTTGCTAGCTCAGAAGAACAGAGAAGGTCGTGAACAAGCTATCTACTACCTTAGTCGGACGATGATTGGAGCTGAACATCGTTATAGTCCGGTAGAGAAGGAATGCTTAGCCTTAATATTTGCTGTTCAAAAGACAAGGCATTACATCATCGGCCAAACTATTCATGTTATTTTTTGAGTCAATCCTTTACGGGTCTTAATGAAGAAGTCCAGTACACTCAATTCTAGGCTTGCTACATGGGCCATATTATTAGCACAATATGATATGGTGTATGTTCCACAAAAGTCTATAAAAGGCCAAGCACTCGTTGATTTCTTAGCAGCTCATCCTGTCCCTGAGACATCTAAACTCTATGATGAGATTCCAGACGAGACATTGGAATCAAATATAATCTCAGAAAAATTTTCTACTTGGCGTTTATTCTTTGACGGAGCATCTAGAATTGGACCTGGAGGCACCCTTGTTGCTCGAGTGGAAATTATTTTTGTTTTACCAGATGGATTAGCTATTCAGAGCTCCTTAGATGAGTCATGCTCCAACAACGTGGCAGAATATAATGCCTTGCTCATTGGACTCCAGTTAGCTAAATAACTGGATATTGAATATGGTGATTCTAAGCTGATTGTTAATCATGTTAGAGGTACGTACGAAGTTCGACATCAAGATTTGGTACCATACCACGAAGAGACAATCAGAATAGCTTCCTCGTTCAAAGTTTTTTTCATCGAACATGTACGTCGAGCATGCAACACAGAAGCTGGTGCCTTAGCTAACTTAGCAGCGGTCTTGGCAATTCCGGTCAAAAGACAATAAATGGTTGTTATCTCTAATAGAGAACTATTTTGTATTAAAAACAACCATAATATTGAATTCAGTAATTCAACTGAAGTCAATGTCTTCAGTGAAGATTGGAAAGCACCTTTCATCGACTTTGCAGTACATGATATACTACCTGAAGATCCTAAGGAAGCTACAAGTATTCGCCGGCGATCGCTTCGATTTTATTATAATCATACCACCAAAACACTCTTTCGACGAACTTTTGATGGATTACTCTTAAGATGCCTTGCTGGTGATGAAGCAAAGCAGATATTATGCGAAGCTCATGATGGCGTTTGTGGACCACATCAGCCCGGTCCCAAATAACAGGTTCGTATCCGACGTATGGGCTACTACTGGCCCTCTATGGTATCAGATGCCATTGATTATGCAAGGAAATGTCGAACAAGTCAAATTCATGCAGATTTCATTTACCAACCATCGAAATTTCTTCACCCGACTGCTGCCTCATGGCCCTTCGAAGCTTAGGGCATGGATGTAATTGGTCCTATCAATCCTCCTTCGTTTAAAGGACATCGGTTTATTTTGGCTATAACCGATTATTTATCTAAATGGGCTGAAGCCGTACCTTTAGCTGAAGTGAAGACTAGCAGTGTTATCAACTTCATCAAACATTATGTGATATACAGATTTGGTGTACCTCGTCAGATCATCCATGATAATGGACCACAGTTTATCAGTCAGAAATTTACTAGGTTCTGTGATGACAACCGAATCAATAATGTTGCTTCTACGGCCTATAATCCCTTGTTAGCAATCACCCGAATAAAACTCGTATTATACGCGAATTTTTCCGTATCTTCATAAACGTATAATTCTTGCATACTTTTAACAGATCCAAATCAGTACGTAAATTTTAAGCATGCGAAGTTTTAAACGTATTCTGTATAAATTATTGAAAAAATTGGCACAAAAAATGTGCTGAAAACCTGTTTAATTAACCAAATTTGACAACATATTGAAGAATGTGAAGTTTCTAACCTCAATATTTCCATTTTTTGAATATTTGATCGAATTTTTGAACGTATTTTATTTATACTGAGCCGATTTATACTCGTACTTTTGCCGTCCCGAATTTTTTCTGTTTGCCGAATTGCTAACAAGGCTATAATCCTGCAACTAATGGGTTAGCTGAAGCATTCAACAAGACTATCATAAAACTCCTTAAAATGTTTGTCTCTACTAACAAACATAATTGGAGTAAGAAACTTGGAGAATGTTTATGGGCTTATCGCACTACAGTCCGTAATCCTACAGGTTGTACACCTTTTTCTCTGGTATATAGATGTGAAGCTGTCTTACCGCTGGAAATTCAAATTCCATCCTTGAGAATTGCCATTGCTAATGAACTTACTACAGAAAACAATGATCGTCTCCGGCTTCGAGATTTGGAGGCATTCGATGAGAAAAGGCTACTAGGTCAACAACATATCGAATTATATCAGGCCCGTATCTCAAAAGCTTTCAATCGCAAAGTCAATGTGAGAACATTTCAAAAAGGCGAGCTAGTTCTTATGGTCCCTATGACTATAACCAACATGAGTAAAGGCAAATTCGAAGCGAAATAGAAAGGTCCGTATGTGGTGAACAAGGTTTTCTCAAATAGAGCCTACCAATTAACATATATGGATGGCAAAATTGCTATGATGCCTATCAATGACAAATTTCTCAAAAAATATTATGTATAAGAGCAAAATGTTTTTATTCAGAGAAATGATGTAAATAAAACTCATTTTTATTCGCATTATTTAAAAGCAGAAAGATGTATATAATATCAAGGACGTGGACGAGGACCCGACCCTTCCTGGTTAAATACATAATTTGCCAGCAATTCAAACATCTCGTTGTCTGAACACACCAGCAACTCACAGGCAGCTGTCCTCACGGCTTCTTCTTCAACAGTTGAGCCTTCACTCAGTCGTATCTTCAATCTTCGGAGTGAGCATATCTTCGAAAGACATTCTGTACTGAGAGAAAAGAAGTTGACAACATCTACAGAAGTTCTGTTCTATTTATAGACAGAATGACTAAATGATCGGCTTTGAGAATCGATGCGACTTTTCCTCCTCGAAAGAAGTCTAACTGTTCATTCATTCACTTTTTCTCCCTAAAACAGTCCGATTGTTCATTCATTCTCTTCCTCGAAAACCGAGGTGACTATTCATTCATTCAGTTTCTCTCCCCTAAGAAATCTGACCGTCCATTCATTCATCAGTCTTAGCATTTGTTGTCTTTTATTTACTTTCTCGTAAATAAAGCCATAGATGATAAATCCTCAAATCTAAAACAGAAAAAGAATTCACGTCCTCCGCACCTCTGAATTCCAAATATCTATGTCAGCAACTTGTCACGTCCCTATCACCTCTAACAAAGTTGTCTATTGAAATAACAATATTTCCAACATTATATTCTGTCATGTCCACATTACCTCTGAGCAGATGTAATAAATATCGTTATTTACTAATCAAGAAATATATCACGTCCAGTACCTCTGAATATATTTTCTATTCTATTACTTATATCTATAACAAGGTATGCAACAAGTAATGTAACCACAAATTTTTTTCTCATTTCATTTCCTTTCGATTAAAATGTTCAAAAAGATACATCATAAATAAAAAACAACAATTTTGGTCATTTTATTCTGAAGAGTAAGTGATGAGATCCATGATCCACTTCTTCAAGGCTTTAGCTCTTTCGGTACAAGAATCCAACACCCGTTGCCTGGCTTCAACCTTTCCTAACTCTGGGTCAAATGGGTGCAGAGCGGCTGTTTGACGGGCTAGTTCTTCGTTTTGTAGCCGGTCAAAGTCATCCTTTTGACGCTTCAAAACGTCTAACTGGTTGATAGCAACCTGATGTAGCTGAGTTTCTTTTTCTACACCCTGCTTGATGGCTTTGAGCTCTTCCTGAAGCCGGACAATTTTAGCCTCCAGATCAGAAGCTTTTTTTTCCTTATCTGCAGCTGTAGCTTTATGACTCTCGGCAGTAGAAGCTACTTCAGAAATCTGGACATCCAGCTCAGAAGATTGTCTCGTGAAAGCCAGTAAGAAAGCTTCAAAATTGGCTTTATTAGTTTCAGCCTCTCGAGCCATAGCTTCGTATTCTGCATTCACTAGCAGCTCAATGTCTCCTCTTTTAAGATCTTTATAAACCTTAATTGACTCCTCCAGCTCATTCAAAATATGCTCTAGAAAAGTGGTCTGAGCCTCATCTCCTTGGCTGCGGATGCCTCCAATTAAAAATAAGGAAGCATTTCTGACTGTGCTGAATGGAACATCCTCTCTCTCCATTACCCGATGAATTAAAGGCTCCAAAGATGTGAAGAAGACTTTGGTGAAGGAAGCCACCACAAATTTGTTAGCCACTACAGCACTTGGGGTGGCTACCACTTCTGCCAGAGTCTCTACAACTTTAACAGGTGGAGGAGCTTCATCTTGTGCACTGATATGGGGAGAGCTCCCTTTTCCTGCTGGGGTTCCTTTGTCCAAGGGAGCCATCGTCGAGCTGGTGGTTCCTGTAGGTCCTTCTGCAATTTACATATGCCATTTGTTAGAGCGATGTACGATGTTGAAGGAGCTAAAATAAATAGATCATGTTTAGAAATCTACCTGAGCCGGGCATTGCATGTGGAGTCTCAAGAGGTCTGGATGGTTCCATCTGAAGCCTCGACATGGTGTCCGCAGACACCGTAGCTTGACTACTTCCAACCCCTGATTCAGTTTGAGGTGGCAGAGTAATTGGAGTTTGCTCTACTAACTCTTCAGTGATTACCATTCTTGAAGCCTCGGGATGAGTTACACCTACTTCTTCAGGAACTCTGGGTTCATCGATTCTGGGACTAGCATGCCCTTCATCAACAACCAAGTTTTTTTCACCCTCAGCAATTAATTGGTCTTCGTCGGTCGGTAATTCTTGAGGTGATGGAACATCCACTAAAATCTGTCCCTCCTTAGCGGCACTATTATAGTCATCACCAAATGATTCGTCACCATAGTTGCAATCTACTAACGCGTCTATCATCTCTCGATCCTCTTGAGAGTGAGTAGGATCTTGAGCCATTGGAGAATTTATCACTCCCTCTTGAGGAGGCAGATCATTCTCTGGAGAGATGGTTACCGGAGTAACAGGAGTTGGTAAAGGAACCGTTATCCCTACCACAGCAAGTACATTAGCGGGAATACTTACTACCAAAATATTCGATCTTGGGGCCTCTACAGTCGTGGCAGAAGGCTGGATATCTGCTGAAGTAGCCACTGCAAATAAATAAATCAATCAAATGTACATCTTTAAAAGGAAAATATGTATCGATGTATATCAAAACCTGATATTACCTTCCTGAGGTAGTAAATCTTGTTCCATATGGCTAGTAGATTCCGTCGATGGGGAAGGGACAGAAGACGTATCAACTCTCCGAAGACCTGGTCGATTCGCTAATAGTTTTCTCCTGAATTCCCTGCGTGATGGTGCAACCAGTTCCTCAGCAGCTTCAGTGCAATCATCATCCAGACTGATTAAGGCAATAGATGTTTCTTCTTGAGTAACCCCTCATTGTTTTTGAATAGAAGAAGGAGTGGCTTCCTTCTCTCCTGGAGCGGTACTAAGGAGCATCTGTTTAGACTGAGAACGAGTTGTTCTCATAGTCGTTGGTTCATTTATGACCAATGAGGTTCTTTTCTTCTTTTCCTGATCTCTAGGCGAAGCAGGTTTATCATCAAGTTGAAGGAGGGCCGTTGTCTCCCTACCTTTTCTTTTTCTTAACCCCTTGGAAGGGGATTTCTCTTTTCGGACCTTTAAAGTTACGTCCAAAGGATCATGTACCCATCCAGATAGTTCTTGACAATAGAAGCTTCCAGCGGTGGATCTGCAGGATCTTTATCCTCCTTGAAATGTTTGTGCAATGTGTTCTCCTAATTGAGATCTCTTGTCACTTGCAAAGCTATGAGCGAGATGGAAGCTTTCAGTAAAAGTGTTTGCTGAAGTATAGAAATTCGCGTATGTATATAACATACGCAGGCCTTGCTGAAGATAATAGGGCATGGAAAATATAGCTTTCGTGCCCCAGGCATTGCAATATCTCCAAGCCCTAGCTCCATAAATCAGATAGCCTTTGGCCTGCAGACAAGTAGTAGCATTACCCGCATGTAATTGATCATAGCCAAACTGCCATGCAAATCGACTTGGCAAATATGGCTCTAAATAGTAGTCTTCTTCAAAACGGTAGACTAAGTGAGATGGGCGGATTATTTGTAGCCATGAAAAGGTGGGTGGACTTAGGCGGAGTAATGCCGCATCCAGATCCACCAATTGTGGAGGGATAGTCTCGTATCTGTGGGGGGGGGGGGGGGGGCACACTGAAATCTCTACGCAGATCCACGATTCAATGCTAACCTGTATTCCGAAAGAGCAGTGTAATTCCAACGAGCGCTGGAGTAACGTCGGATGAAATTCCTACCAACAGTTCCCATATCGGGATTCATCAGACATGGATGGTGAAGCAATAACCATATGAACAAATATGTGTAAGGCATCTCAGTACGAGGAAAATCTTGCCTCGTCGTCTTATTATGAAGCATGGTATGCACAAAAGAACGCAATCCTGCGTTCAAGCGACAGGTCATTGCCGATAGAAGATCCATCTTATACCCAAAGACGAGACGTACTGCAGCAAACAGAATGCCTCGATGGAACCTATCAACTGCACTGGCTCCTGGAACTATGAAGCATCGCAGTCATAAAGAGAGAAAACCTGCTAGCTGGGCCTCTTTAGACATAGATCTATAATCCTGTCTGAGATAACTTTGGATGGTGGTACCAGCCTTAAACGGATGCCAATCTTCATCTAGTCTAATATCTTCATGTTTGTGTTTCTCTATCAAATATTGCACGTCGCTTTGACTGAGAGGCTCAAAGAAACGAGGAGCACAAGCTTGGCTCTCAAGTGGCTTATCCTTCCACGCATGGCCTAGAAAGAGGTACGACATCCATTTGGTGATATAACAAGTACTTGCAGTGGCACTTTTATAGTGGAGAGAGCAGATCTTGTAATGACACAATAGTTCTTAAAAGACATCGATCATATGAGGATTGTCTTCTGATATAGTATCCAATTCTTCATTTGTGGGCACATACTCTTCATATGGATTATTACCCATCGGAAGATGGAAGAGAAATCTCATCTCATGAAGTGCAAATCCTATTTCTCCATGTGCGGTCATGAAAGTTCCAGTCTTATCGTTGTATCTCTCTACTAAGGCCAGAAACATATGAGCATTCTGGCAAATGCCGTAGATAGTGGTCCAGATGGCATCATAAAGTTCTAGTTCGAGGAGTTTATCCTTGAATTGATCTAAGATTCAGGTGGCTAAGCTGCTCCAGCGTTTCATATCTGGGTTAACTAGACCTGTCATACGCATGCCGCGATCTGGATATCTTCTTTCAGACTTCGTGAATGTATTTGCAAAGATGGGTACCCTGACTGGAAGGGGTAAAGACGAATCCTCGAGAGGAATGCAACATGGTCTTAAACCTCTCAAGCGAGTGCTGTATTTCTCAGAAGTGCTGTAAAAGGTATCCTTGTGTTGCGGACCCATTCTATAACAAATTTTTTCGACTCTGGCCTGTTGGATTGGAGTCAGGTCCCATGACATTCTTCGGGGGTAGCTCGCGAATTCATATTGAGACAAAGCTATATACCTTGATATTTCTGTAAGGTATATGATTTTGTCTCCGCATTGGTATATTTTATCCTCTTTTTTGCCTTAGACTGGAAAGTCTTCTTGATGGCATCCCCAAATAAGAAAGTAGGCTTCTTATGAACCACACCGTCAACACTTTCTAGGGGTTCTCCGTTCATTAAACTCAGCAGAGTATGGCTTTCTTGGGCCACAAGAATAGTCTTTCGTGCTTCAGGGCCGTCATATTGAGAAAATGAAACATGGGATAAGTTCTCTTTATAATATGGGACATTAAAAGCTGAAGTGAACCTCTTAGCATGAGGATCTTCCCTGAGGTCAACTGCAAAAAAATAAATAGAAGTTAGATTTATGCTAAAAAATGCACAAGAAATAACAAGAGTGCGCAACAATCATAAGTACAAACAACTATGTTGCACGACATCCTAGGTTGCGCGATACTTAAGTTGTGTGACATCCCGAGTTGCGCGACATACAGGGTTGCGCAACAACTTGGTTGTACGATATCCTTGGTTGCGGAACAATTGAGTTGCGCGATAGCATACACAACACGGTTCGTAAGAACGAACAGTGCTCAAACAAGCAACCACACCCTAATAAGGGGTGGCATAAAGTCTGTGATGTGCCAAACACTCTAAGAAGAGGGGCACAAGTCATTCAAATTGAAAATCAAGTCGGCCACAATGTTCAAAGTCATTCGTTCTCGGTCACCTTCCAAAGCAGGATTAGCCGTTTCTCGTCGTGAAGAGGGAGGCACATACTGCAGCGTACGAATCGGCAGAGCACGGGTCAAGGGTTCAGCAACACCCTACCCTTTATCGGCGACGGTCTTCTTGGGTGCCATTACGTCGAGAAGATGATCGGAAGGAAGATCGAAAGTGCTCGAAGAATTCTTTCAGAAGATTAAAGCAAAGGTAAAGAGTTAAAGTCAGTTAACAAGGGGTTATTTATAGCCTAAACAGAATCCTAAAAGTTACCCCAAGCTGCGCATAAAATATCGTAACAGCTCGCAACAAACTGTGCGAGATAGGCGCAACTTGACTCATTAATTGCCACGATTCAAAGTATTTCGAAGTTTTGTGATATTTTAAAATTTGAAAACTTTGAAAGGGGTCTTGTAGAGCCTAAAAATCAAGTTACGCCATATTTGTACTACACAGAAATCAAGTTGCGCCCAAAAAATCAGGTTGCACCACTGTTGTGTAGCCCGAAAAGCAAGTTGTGCCACTGCTCAAGCTGCACCACATATCAGATTGCGCCTAATCATATTGCACCTAAGCCTACGTGGCATCTGATAATAATTATCATCATTATCTGACAGCACTGACAACTAACAATACGTTAAATGAAGAAATCTCTTCGAATCCCATGAAGCGTAGCGCACGAGACGATTTGATGTCATTGATGAATGCTCTTCAGCGCACTCTACAAGTTGTGCCTAAGCGCAACCTGATCAAACTCTCCTCACAGACTGACACGTAACCCAAATGCTAGGCACAGTTTGATGTAAGGCGCAATCTGCCACGATCAGACACATCATCATCAAATGATGCCACGTGCCTATACACTGAGTTGCGCTTAGGCGCAACCTGATCAAGCGCAGTTTGACTCTTTGACTGAAGCTCGCGCAACCTGACAAAGTTGAAGCAACTAACGTTCTAAAGCAGGATGACGTGGCACACATGCCACTAATCTCTCAAAACGTGTCCACTACTCTGTACACGACCATGCGCAATTCAATCATATGATGCCACGCGTCTAAATACAGTTAGTACACGTTCGAGTAATTGAATGGAAGTTGGCGCAACCTAAGGTTGGCACAACCCGAAGTCGCGCAGTTTGACCTCGCGCACATCAGAATAACTGCTAAAACAGTTATTTCCAGAACTCTATAAATAGAGTTTCCAATCATTATCAGAGGACCAAAAATCAAGAGTTCTTGCAAAATTGCTGTTGCATTCTCCAGAGGCTGTAATCTTCAAGTTCACATAGTCCAAGGGATAAAGCGATCGTCTTCTGATCGGATTCCTAAAGTTATACTTTCTCAGAATTCATTGTACTTTGTACGATTCTTTTTAAGTTTAGAATAAACCTTTTGTTTTTGCAAACAAAACAAAACAAAATAAAATGACCTACATAATAAAATAAAGAAATTAGTAATATGTAGAACACATAAATAAATGACGCAAATAATAACACTCACAATATGTACTTGAAGATTGTCCAAAACCTCCCTCATGGCCAAGACCCGGTCAGCAGTTCCTGCAGAATGGGATCTATTGGCCCACCTTAGAGCAAGTGGATCGCCCACCTTATAATTGACATTATGGGTTGGCCTTGTGAAGGAAAATACTCGTATATCCAGGCCTGAAAAACAAATATATATCGGACATATAAGAACATAACATAAATATTGGGCATATAAGAACATAAAAACGTGCATATAAGAAGAAGAGATAGCTAGCTCTAGTAATGTCAGGTATCCACATATTTTTGCACCCCACTCTGAGATGCTAATCCAAGCTATCGATACAAGTATGCTAGAGCAGCTGCCCCCAAGCATACTCATGGACGTGGTTGACCGTCTCCAGAAGACTGAGAATTTTGGTGTCAACACGTGTGCCACGTTTGTCTGCAAAAATTATGCATCCAAGCATGAACCATAAGTATGCACGGGCTGCACATCTTTTTTTTCCTCTCATCCGTACTAGTGACATCTCTACTAAATCGAGCACGGAGCCACTCCAACCTGACCGAGCTACCTCTCTGGCCCTGAAGGGCATCGACTGTGTCCCTTTCTGTCACCCCCAATAACCTACTAATCATTTTCTTAGGGGCCGTCGGTCCCTTTTCTGCCTCTGGTGCAACCACCGGTAATCCACTAACCGAGTGTCCTGTAAGACAAAATACGTCATCCAACGTAATTGTCATCTCATCGAATGACATATGGAATGAGTTGGTCTCCGGTTGCCAACACTCAACAAACACACAAATAAGATTTTTGTTTGGCTTTTTATAAGAAATCCACCTCAAGTCTGGAATTTTGGAACGATAAATCAACATCTTAAAATCACTACCCCCTCTACCAAACTTCCATGCTTCCATCTTGGTCGTGTGGCACCAACACCTCAACACGGGCGTCTCAATCCCATTATAAATCTGGAACGCCACATGAGTCTTGAAACTTGGGATAAGTCGGTGTGAGCACCCTGATTTTGGGTTAATTTTTTTATATTTTTTATTTTATTTTCTGATTGATTGGTTTCGTTAAATAATTTATTCTGTTTAATTATCCATAAGTGTACTTTTTCGTGCCTTTGATATTTGGAGTGTCAGGGATGTTCAACTCTGGAAATCTTCTTTACGAGTTTTGGAGTGGACAGGATTACCTTCATGATGGTATATAGTGTCCCACTCAAACTTGTTCCCTTGTACTCTTTTTGCTTCGCTGAACTTCGGGTCGATTTAGACCATTTGATCATTAATTAATTCTCCCACTCTTTTCCTTGATCATTATTAGCACGTTACCGTGACTTTTAATTTGGGAGCACCAGACCAGTCAGTTTCTTGAAACCAACTCCTCATGCATGATCTACTCGAGACGCTCGTCACCCATGACCTTCGTGTCCCACTCAGACACGCCATTTTGTGCTTCATTTGCTTCGCACAACTTTCCTGACATGTGACCCAATTTTATTTCACCCAACGGCGTTCATTTTTCAACTTGATTTGTGGGTACCCTGTCGACCAAAACCTGTCAGCCCCAATTATGGACATGGCCCACATTGAGCCTACTACCCGTCCGATACTTGTGTCCCATTTATTGGAATCCCCATGTGTTACTTATTTACCCATGATCATCAACACCTAATTTTAATTCGATTATTGCATAATGTCTGATTTTGATCCAATCCGGCTCCACCAAGTCCAGCCCAGCTTCGTGCTATCCTCCATCGTGACACCCTCATTTTTCCGTGTCCAAAAATAATATTCAATACCTAGTTTTCTATTCTAAATATTGAGTGTAAATTTTTGTTGATTTAATCCTATAGGAATAACCTAATTTCCTATAATTAATCCTAGCCTTTGGAATCCTCCAAATAAATCCTAACCATTAAATTCCTACATGACAAATCCCACACTCTCACAACTCACACAGCCGGCCCTAAGATTGAGGAGTACTTTTCTCCCACTCTCTCTCATTAATTGTACAACATTATCAACATCTTTTCTCTCTATCCTACTCTATTCTTTCTTCTCCCATGCACCAACAACATACAAATACACACACACCCGAGCACCATCCTCCTCCCAAGCCAGGCCGACCTCACCTCCCCCCTGGCCGCCGGCCACCGGCCTCCTCCGCCGTGGACGAGCGCGCCCGTCTTACCACTTCCCTCCTCCTCCTTCTTCTCATCACCATCACCACCACATCTATCAACACCACTCCACCCGCGCCACCATAGCCCGCCACCACCTCCACCACGTTCGCCATGCTGCCCCGCCGTGCCTCCGTCGGGCCAGGATGGCCGCACAGCCACACAACGCTGCACAGTACAACGCACTGTAGCTTGCGCGCATCAGCCGCGCGCCCCTTGCGCGCGCGCACGGGTGGTACAGCACCGCCGCCTGCCGCACACCGGCGTGGCCGACCCCCGACATGGCCGAGCGCACCCCTGGGGTAGGTCCCCTGGCGGCCACCGTCCTTCGGGACGCGCCGTCGAGGCGATTTGTGCGTTTCGCACGAAGTCCCGTCATGACGAGCTCGAGAAGAGCCTGAAATAGCGTTCCGTCGCAGCAACTTCGCGTGCGTTTTCTCGGGAATCCGACCATTGGATCGGTGATTTCTTCGCTCCGTCACAATCTCGGTATATCCACCTTCACTCCTGTCAATTTTCATCCATTGATTTTATCGTTTGATACATCAAAACCGGCCACCAAGTTGACCGTTTAAATTGTATTAATTTTGGACAGTTTCGCGGGGCCAACTTCGTCAGCTTGTATCTCCTCCACCGCAGCTCCTTTTGGCGTGCTACCAATTCCTGTGCGAAGCTGGTATAACCCTCTTACTACCCCTCTACTTTTGTTTTATTGTGAGCTTGTTTGATTGGTTGAATTCGACGCCAAAGTTGGCCGTCCGAATTCGTAATTTCCAACTTGTAAAATTCTATTTTTGAACACGGGACTCCAGATTTCATTTCTGACACCACCATTAGACTCGTGGCGTCATTCTGGCATGTTTTCATCTAAAATTTGTTAGATTTGGAGAACGTGGGCCCTGGCACATTTTTCGGTGTAAAGTGGGTCCCACATTCTGGGTCAACGAGACTTTTTGACGCCGGCTCATCGGAATCCAATTCCGGATATACCGTTGAGTTCGTATCGTCATTCTGGACTCGTTGACATGTAATTTGCTAGGTTTTGGTGGACATTGGATCCGGTACGCATTTCGGTGCAAGTCGGATACCAATATCCGGGTCAACGGGTCATTTTGAGTTCGGCTCATCGGAATCCAATTCCGGATATACCGTTGAGTTCGTATCGTCATTCTGGACTCGTTGACATGTAGTTTGCTGAGTTTTGAGAACATTGACTCCGGCACGCATTTCTGTCTAATATTTAAAAATACTATAAATATTTCTCGTAATAGATAGGTAATAATAATAAAATATATGATGAAATATTTTAAGTAGAAATTTCTTTTTTACTATTTTGAAAATACTTTTATAAAATTATTTTTGTATAATAATCTTTCATTAAGTTAATACAATGGTATATAGGTATATATCTATATACCTATGTATTTATATGCATAAATATATGTATATATATCTTTCTCTAAATCTATATATATAGCCAAAACCTAAAAAAAGAAAACCTAATTTCTATTTTCCCCCGCCCCCGCATACATATAGTATAGTAGCAGCATCGACTACATATAGTTGTAGCGGCCCAATGCCTCGCCATACCGCCGTACTCTGCCCGGCCATAGGCCACCGCCTAGGTACTAAGGCGCATGGCCAGGTGAGGCTAGGCAACGCCGGCGGCCCATGCGTGTACGTGCAGGCACTAGCAGCGGTGCAGCCAACCGCCTCCGTGGCCCTTATCAAACTACCCCCGTGGCCCTGGCGCTCCGATGAACCCCCCCCAATAGTCGTCGTCTGCCACGATACGAAAAATTATTTGATGATCTCCTCCAACGAGAAGAACAAAATTATAAAAAGTTATTTGATGATTATCTTGTAGATCATTCTAGGCTTCTGTCGAATCTTTACTAGATCCTTTGTAGAAGAACAGAATTAGTCCCTTATGTGTAGTCTTGATGTGTCTGTACTAGACTTTGGTAGACATGACAATGAAGGGACTTCTCTCTATATCTTCTGTTTTGTCTTTTAGCACTGAGCCTCAGTCTCCTGCATCTTCTGCGCTTTGGCGAAGGGATGTCTTCAGCTGAGATTTTTCATGCTTTTACAAGACCCCCTTCAAAGTATCCCAAACTTGAGTCAAGCTCGGGATACTTTGAACAGAAGCATGAACACGCGTCAGGACTGTACGAGCTGGGTGATGGCTGGTGTCACGCCTAGCTCTTAGCATTAATGGTCCTGAGTCATCATTTTAGAGCATGGGCTCCTGATGGCTTCTTGATATTGGAGCCTCTCACATCTTTACAGGAATCACGAATCTCTTTATCAGAGGAGGTTCAGGGTCACGTTCCTTGCAGTACTGCCATCGTCATGGAGTGAAACTTTAGCTTAACTTATAAGCTTCCTTCTGACCGATGTCTGGCTCGTGCTTGGACTACGCGAACAGCCTACATAAAGGACTGTCCTCCTTCAAAAGAAGACTTAGTTGCTTCAATAATGGCCTTGTTTACCCGATGTTCAGCTTCTGACGAACCTGGAGTTTGCTTGAGACGGCCGTCGGTGGCAAATCTTTCTATCCAAAGAAGCTGTAGTAGAACTACTACTGGATCTCGAGATGTACTGCGTTCTGGATGTCGTGGGCGTCAATGGCGTCTCGGACCTCTGCTTTCTAGTTTAGGATTGCTTGCCATTCTGACCAAGAAATAGCAAGGCCTGCTGCTGTGGTTGCTCTCACCGGCCAGCTGGGGAGATAGGGAAGTCCTATGCTGGTCTTCATCCCCGGCTCGGGCCAGTAGCAGCTTCGGGCGGTGGCTTCCTTTTGACCAGGAAATGATTGGCTCTGTCACTGCCTCGCCCGCACTATTGAGAGCTTGTACTGTAATTTCAGCTTTTTTTGCTTCTGTGTATGCAACTACAAAGAGTCTGTAATAGGTCTTTGTAGCCACATGTTTCTATATGTAGAAGCCTTCTTGTTTCCTTTGCTTTTGCCTCCAGAATAAAGAGGGAATATTCATAATGGATTTGCCTAACCAGAGGTAATATGGATGTGGTAGGCTTGATCTTGGCTGGGATATAGAAAAACAATCCAGAGGAAAATATGGATGTGAACTATTTTCTAAAGCGTCAGGATAATCATAGAACTGATGCGAGAAGAACGACTACTCAGAGGTAATATAGACATGGTAGTCGTGTCTTCCAGGCATAGAGGAGCAATCCAGAGGTAATATGGACGTGAAGTGCTTCATCTAGAGAGAATGTATAGAAGGGAGAGCGAGAGATCCCCTTACCAGAACTCATGGGCACCCTTTTCAGGGGATGTGGGTGCCTGTGCTGGTTCTGTCTTCAGACGTAATACTTCTTTAGGAACTTGTCATTGATGGGCATCATTAGCAAGTCCCCATTAGGCTTAACCAGCCGATAAGCACCGTTGGAGTACATCGTTTCTATGACGAATGGTCTTTCCTACTTGGGCTCGAACTTCCCAGCCGTCTTGTGGGTCATCACTGTCGGTCTCCGTACTGCCAAGACGAGGTCGCCCACCTGGTAGGATCTTTTACGAACCTTTTTATTGAAGGCCCCAGATATACGAGCTTGGTAAAGCTCAATCCTTTGCTGCGCGAGCAAGCATTTTTCATCCAACGCTTCTAGCTCTTGTAACCGCCTACACTGATTGTCTTCGACGGTTAACTGATTGGTGATCATGTTAGCAGACAACATCTTCTTAAGGACTTGACCCATACTGGTATCGGAGTCCTAAGTTGAGAATTCAGAAGAGTGTGAGTGCCTCATGACTTCTTCTTCTTCTGAATCTTCTGAGGTGGTCGTAGGTGTGACATACCCCAGCCCTCGACGAGTACGCTGGTAGTAGTTTTCAGCTTTTTCCTTTGGAGTATGAATCCGTATGGAAAGACGTCGACCTTTACCATAATTAAGCCCCTTGTTGCTATTCAGGTCATATTCCATCTTCTAGATAAGGTTTTTGTCCTGCACCGTGTAGCGGTAGAACTACATTTTGTCGCTGTCGAGATCTGGGTCTTCAGGAGTTATTCGCTGCGGATGCTCCAATCGACCAAATATGATGGGTTCCTCTTCTCTTTTTCTAGCTGGAACTATGAAGTAGGCGCCTCGAGCAGGGACAACCCGGCTCACACGGTTGGCAGTTGTCACTTACGTCTGTAATTTACACAAAAAATTGTCCAAAAAATACCTGGTGTTCCAGCACGCGCCAGAGTAGTTCGATGACAACTTTCTATTGATGAAGTGGGATATCTTGTCCCGAGGGATTACGTCATCAAAAGAGTGGGCCTTTGTATCGGTGCAGACGTAGTCTTCTAGGTCTTCATCATTGAGCGCTAGAGCTGCCGCCGGAGGAGAAGGAGGACGCCATCCTTTCAGCGTGACCATCAAGGGAATGGTGGTCGGATGCTCTTGCGCCTTCATGGTCAACCTTGGGGACCTCCGGGGTAACTTTATTCGTATAGGTTCCTGACCATCTTTTATCATCACTGGAGGCGAAGGTGGAGCTTTTCCCCGAAGCTTAACAACAAGAGGCGCTGACACCTTGGGGGGCCTCCTTTTCAGTCGAACCTTTAAAGGTTCTTCGGCCACTGCTGTGCTTTCCGAAGCTGCCTCTGCCTCATCATCAGCATCATTGCTGTCGTCATCCCAGGGGACTGACTTGTATAGATCGACATCCGTACAGTAGGCTTTAAGTCCCCGAAACGGGTCGATATCAACGAACTCCGTTTGATAGTCCCATCGCTGGCTACGTATTTCATATACTGATATAGGGTGGAAGGGACAATCATGTACTCATGGATCCATAGTCGCCCCAGCAGCATGTTGTAATTTATTTCTGCATCAATGACATAGCAAGTCACTTCAGTATGAAGGTCGCCGTTCTGACATTTCAGGCAAATTTTGCCTAAGGGCTCACTCTTTCCCGCGTTGAAGCCACTGATTGTTGTGTTCGAGGCTGTCAACCGATGCATTGGAATCCCTAAAGTTTGAAGCAGGCTTCTTAGGATAATGATCAAAGAGGAACCTGGGTCGATGTGGATGCGATTAATGGCACCGACATATCCCGTATAGTACAGGGGACGGTTGTGCCTGTTATTCTTTAGCAACATGTCTTGCTGGGTAAAAGTGATACTGGGAATCACTTTCACCATGTTGTGACAATGTGGGCAAGCTGTAGGATCCACTTTCGGTGGCTGAACCTGGGTGAGGAAGGACTCGGTGTTCTGTAAAGCTTCACTGAGCGCATCTCGGGTCTTTTTAGAAAGGTGGAGGAGCTCGAAAAGTGACAATCTAGCCGGAGTATTAGCCAGCTACGCAAGAATATCAAAGTTGTAGGGCTTGATAGGCCCAATTGCTGGATCCTTTTCGAGGGGTTTCTCGAAGCGAACCTCCTTCTGTTTCTGCTTGTCTACAGTAGGGGCCCGGGATGGACCCGCCTCTGATGCCTCAGGATCTGAGGTGGACATACTGCTGATATATCTGGGACAGGGGGAGTATTTGATGGAGACTCCTCCTGGTCTGGAGCCTGGCTCTCATCTTGTCTCTGCACTGAACGAGTGGTCCCCAAAGCATCGTCGGTCGACGTCGAGACCATGCGGCATGCCTTGCTTTTCTTTTCTTTGGCAGAAAGGGTCGTAGATGTCATCATGTCGGGAACCAAGTCAGGATGTATCCACATGACTTTGCCTCGAGGCATGGAGACCGGGATGAGCCCTTGAGCGTTGTCCCGTGCTGGCGAAAGGTTGACTACCTCCATCGTCGCCTTTGGAATAGGGATGACGCCATCTTGTACCTCTGTGGCTGGAAAACTCTCGAACTGGAGAGTAACCATGTTGGCTGTGACGGTCTTCTCTTCGTAATCCAACGATATGACGTTGGCGTTAATGAGGCGCTGAATTTGCCCCTTCAACACATAGCAGTCCTGTGTTGAGTGATGGACGTACTGGTGATAATGGCAGTACTTGGGATGGTCCGGTCACTCTACTTTTTTTGTATTTTCAAAATCCTAAATTTACTTTTTGATTAATGATTAATTGTTTAATTTATTTTCAAATAATAAATTTTATAACTATTTTGAAGGGAATTAAATTAGAGCAAGATTTCAAAATTTAAAAATTTGTTATAACCAACTATTAGTGGTCCCCACCTTTTCTAACTGATTTTGAGGGATCCATGCAAAATGTGAAAAGGGCATGGGATTTTGTGTTAATAGGCCAGTAGTGGAGGGACTTTATTGCATTATTTCATTTTTATTTATATAGGTACTGAGGAGAGAGACTCCTCAGTTTCATTCTTCTCGAGCCAGTGCTCCTCTTCCCTTTCCCCAATTCTCCACCGAGAGCTTAACCCTAAATCCTAGTTCCGACGACGACGGACGACAAGATCGATGACGACGGTGATGGCGGATTCTCGGATGGCGACTGCTGGCTGACGATCATCCTTCGAGTGCAACACCATTTCCTCCGATCGACAGCAGGAGCGGACCTTCGTCGATCCTCTTCTCCGACGACTTCGAGAACAAAAGAGTGGTGAGTCCCGATCGTTCCTTCCGTTCTTCTATTCCTTCTTGAAATCGAGCCATCTACTTATTCTCGATCTGGAATTTTAGATCGAACAAGATCGATCCAACATTTGAGCTCACTGACGTTCTCCTCCGATGATCACGAGTTCGCATTTCTTCGATCTACAAATTCGAGTCTCCGGTGAGTGTCAATCCTGAATTTGAGTTATGATCTAGAGTTGCTGTGGTTTAATAAAATCGAATTAGTGAATTGTCTAGCCAAACTTTATTGATATACAAATTCTTCGTTTAATTCAGATCCGGATGATCAGTCGGGATAGATCGACTGAGAAACCAAATTGATCGATGAGCTTGATTTAGGTAAGCTGTTCTGAATCCTTGACTTGTATTTCTTTAGATTTTTAGATTGGATTGAGTTTTCCAGTGTTCAGTTGTGGAATTGATTTTTCTAAGAATTGATCGATTCATCTTGAATTCAGGACTAGATGTTGATCTGGTTTTGATTAGTGGAATTTTTGGATTAAATTCCTGCAAATCTTGGTTTCAAAAAACAGAGGAGATGCGGGAATTTAACGTCTCTTTTTTTATCACAAACTGTTTGGTGTAATGTCCAAACCAGGGATCGCTTGACTTCGAAAGACACATAGACCATATTTGGACTCAGGGAAGAAGTGTCCGACGCTTCAGAGCGAGCCCTTATTTTTGTGAATTCTTCTTCAGGTAATTTTCTATAACTCATTGCTATGGGACATTTGCTATGATTTGTGTGTGTGTGTCCAGGAACTGTAGTGTTCATGAGTGCATAGCTGTTCGTGTTCGTGTAAATTCAATCATTATGACTGTTCGTGTCAGTGAGGGCTGTGTCTGGGATAAGTTGCTGCTGCGTGTCAGTTAGAGCTTTTGATTGTTGGATGCCGAGTCTAATAGCTGGCTGGATCGAATTGTGACAGAATTCGTTTCGTGCAGTTGTGTCCAACCATTTATTTGTGTCCAGCGTGTCCAGTTTGTAATGCCCCGCTCCGCGCGAGGCATTTGGTTGGTTTGTTGGATGGGATCAGAATAGTGGACTGTGACTTATGTTGGAGATCAAGAGAGTTGAGACTGATGCAGTCTCTCTTAGCTGGCTAGACGGAATGGGTATTGGAACGTGGCTCGCTTATGGAGCTACGCTTAGTAGGATTGGAGCAGGAAGACCCTTTTATGCAGGCAAGTGGAACTGTCCTCCTTCCTCCTTATTCCTGCATGCTTAATAAATGGAATAATGTGATGCTATGATAATGTCCCTTGTTTTGGTTGTCGAATAATAGAGATGCTTATGCTAAGAATTATTGTACTGCTGATTGAATCACACTCGAACTGCTAATGTAATTTGATGCCTGAGAATAAATTGATAACGTCCCTTCGGTTAGTACTGCTTAAGCAATGAATACTTGAGTAATGAGATGCTACGAGAATGATACATGAGTAATGAACTGGCTATGCTATTAACACAAAGAATGAAAAGAAACACCTCAATCATGTATATTTTGCATAACTGTTGATGTTGCCTATTTCCTTATATACAATGAAAGAAAGAATATTGTCCCTATGAAATGAATGAAATGATGCAGGTCCTATCGATATGAATGAAATATTATTTGTTCCTCCCAGAAAGGAATGATATGAGAAATGTTGGGGCTTGGGATCATTGAGATCACCAAGTGAACATGTGAAAATGTTGGAAAGATGAGATGATGAAATGTTGTCTTTTCTTATCTTATTATTATATTATGCGACTTCGAACACGATCGGGTCGGACACGCATTCGCATGACCATAGACGTACTTGTATACAAGGATTTTCTCGAACGGTACCCGCGGTGGTGGGATCGAGTCGTCCTAGGAGGAATTGGTGCTTTGGTAGCACGATATTAGGATCCTCATTCGGGCTCGCAACCTGGTGAAGGGCACATCCCATACCCTATGAAGTCCTATATGGCACATCGATATGGTGCACAACCACCAGTGGTCATGTAGTCAGGATGCATGCTAATGAATGTTTTGTGCAGACAGAGTAAGTATATCATATTATCCTGTATTCTTATGTAGGTATGCGGAGTCAGATATCGGTAAGAAGTCACTTAATGTGATAGATGTAATATATGTTGGTTGAATGGTCTGCTTAATCATGCTAAACAAGGAAATGTTATGATAATGCCTTTAAAAGATAACTCTAGACATGCTCAATATGTTAAATACAATATGCTGGAATGTTGCCTTGCTAAAAGAAATACCTATAACATGTTTGGCTCATGTTAACTCAATGATGCTTAATAGATGCCTCGAATGTACATTGTCATAACATGTTTAATGTTATTGTTAACGATGCTTCAATGATATCTTTTCATGATAACACCTGGTATGCCTCAATGATGTCTTGCATGATAACACCAAGAATGCTAAAATGATATGTTCATATGAATGCTACCAAGAATTATGTTTACATGCTTCACTCTGATTATTGGCCATGAACTATAAACTGATGCTAGGCCCCAAGTAGAAAGATCATTCTAATAAATGCTTGCTTAAATGATCACTTTAATGTTGGTTTATGCGAGTGGGTTGGATTCTGCTCGCCAGTACATAGATGATGTGCTGACCCATGTTTTGTGGGCAGGTGCTCGTGCTTGGAATGTTCTACACACGAAGATTGGCTTGATTGGTCCCGCGGCATGGAAGATTTGTTGGACATACAGAAGCTCTCCTTGTACAAGATGATGTCTTCTGTTTATAAAGGGCATAATGTATGGAACATTGTAATTAGCTGTACCAGTGAGATTGTAAGTCGAATCAGTGTATCGAGTTGTAATCCATTGTATCCAAGTATCAAATGTAAGCTGTTAGCATTGTTCAGTTGGCTTTTAATGTAAAGTAAGATTGGTTATAAGCATTGTACTTCAATATCAGTCTTGTACTTTTCTTCAATTATCAATAAAGAGAATAAAGTTCTATATGTCTCTCTGTGGCTTCAAGTTGTCCTCTTATCTCCGCTGCTATAAAGAAGTGATGTACTTCTATTCAATAAGAAAGATTGTCCTTATTAACTTCAATTTGTCTGCTTCTGCCGCTGCGATGTGTTTCTATTTGCAGATTATCAATTATGTATCATCTTTGCCTTGTACAAGTGCAATACCAGACTTGTACGGCATCACGCCCAAGCGAGGAAGATCGATTCCAAGAGACAAATTATGTGAATAAATGACTCTACGAATCGGGGCGTGATAAATTGGTATCAGAGCACGGCTTTACGTCCTTGGTCTCTTCTTGATTTGTTTCAAATCAAAGTTGCGTCGACGATTAACCAAAGTTGCTTCCGCGATCACTCAACGTTGCTTCTGAGATTTAAATCAGAGATTGCTTCTGCGATTATCCTGTTGATGTTCCGTAATCATCTTATGTTGTTCTATCTGAAAGTTCATTGACCCTTTTGGCTACTCACTGGATGTTCCATACAATAAGTCTATATACATTGTGATGCCCCTGAATGAATGATTGTTGTTGGTTTGGACACAAATAACCCAACAATGACTCGATGCCATATTATGCTATATTGTGATTGCTGCTTGGAATTGTGGGAATAAAGAGAGATGTGGCTCCGTATGCTATAACAAGTTAGTAATTGCATGTGATATTGGAAAAGAATTATGAATGGGGTAATTGATGGATGAGTTTGACATAACTGGTGAATTGACTCATGTGTGTTGCTAAGTGCTTTCGAGATCCTAAGAATGTTGACTTATAATATTGAGACCCTGAGATGTTGGCTAAGTGTTGTGATCATTGCAGATCACGAATGTCCGGAATAGATTGAGTTGGTATTGTTTAAGGATGGCTTCGTCTCTGAGTGGTATATTGCCTCTACCACCTCAGAACGAGATGTATGTTGACCCTTTCTATAGGATAACAAGGAGACTATCTGTGGGTACTGGGTAGTGCCAAGACTTAGCTGGGAGTCATGTATTGTTGCTAGATGACTCGAGTGTTCCTTGACGGAGATGTTATATTGAGTAGCGAGATTGTCGGAAATTATAACTGGTGGCTTGGTTAGAAATTATATAGTCGAGTGATGACTCATACTAGTAAGACCGTTAGTATGGTATGGGTAAATGGATTTGGCTAAAGAATGTAGTGGCTTAGAACATCTGAATATTGACTTCGATTGGTTGGATGTAAATCATATGTGGCTAATACAAAGTTGATTGCTAAGTTGGAAGCTTTGGAAAAAGTTGTCGATGACCAAAAGAATATTAGAGATCTGTGCCTGACCCTAAGGTGTAATAGATGTTAACCCATCTAGATCACCAAAGGATAGTTGTTGCCTATGTGCATGTATGCTGAGGAATTTAGTGGGATTAGAAAAAGTAACAAGTAGCCACCCTGAATATTTGTGTTGAAAAGAGATTGGTTAACCGATGCATGAATTGTCGGATTGGATGGAATGAACTACTCGACCCTTGAGGTAGGGAATTTTAAAAATGTCCGTATGAGATTTTGACGGCTGGAAAAAGAACGAGATTTAAGAATGCCCGTAAGATAGTTTGATGATTGAGAAACGAATGGGATTGATAAATTACAAACGTATTGGATATGTCGGTATATGTGACTGTTGGTTGGGATATCGATTGCTGGCTTATGATTTAGTGGTGGGACCTTGTCATACAGACCGAATAGTATGATTCTATAGTTATGTTAAGACTATCGGAATCGATGACCCTTGAATAGTTAGCCTTGGCTTATGGGTTCGTGTGAGTACAAAGGATTTGGAATAGAAATTGAGTCATTGGGAATTTACTTGATGGATTATTAGAACGATGAGAATCGTATGTTGGATTGGGAATTGACCGTAATGTTGATAGATCGATCTTAGTCGATCGTTGGGTAAGTCTAGAACGAGCCTCTGTGGGAATTATTTTCTTGAGGGAGACCTTGATAAGATAGACTTGACCCTAGCGACCAGTTGAGGACATACCAATTGTTGGCATAGCCGACAATGGCGATTTGCTATTCAGACTGAGTTGATACCCATAGGTTTGGGTAGAGTGCCTCGAATAGTTGGTTGCATGTTGGCCTGAGAGAAAGAAACTAGTATAACCCTAGTAGCCGTCCACTCTAGGGGAGTCACCTGAATGATTAGGTTTAGCTGTCGGTATAGCTAACCATAGAGACTTGACCGATTAATAATAGATGGCCGTTGGCGAACCATAGAATGACCTTTTGGCATTGAACGAGAGATGGTGATGAGTATGACCTAAGAGTGATATGTTGTATGTAAATGTATGCTTCAATATGAACCTTAGAGATGTTTGACCCTTGAGGATTATGTGTCGGCCTATAGCGGGAACTAGAATCGTGGGATGAGACTTGAGTTGTATGTATCGAATAGTGAATTATTATATGAGATGGAATTGACGGCTCATGACGGGAATGTTGGATAGGTATCTACAGTCGGGTAGCTGGGTTAACCTTGACTATTGCATAGAATTGTATCCTTGGCTTGGGTAATCGATAGTGGGTGACGTGGGATGGTGTATTATAAGAAAAGATGAATTGCCTCGGTGAGAAATATTGTTAGATTTGGGAAGGAGTATGATTGCATGTTGTGAACTCTTGATATGATTGGCTCTAAGATTAGACCCTTGATTGAATGTTAGAATATTATGCCCAGATAGAGAGCTTAACCAAGTTGTCCCTGATGTAAATTGTTGTGGCCTGAAAGATAGTGATTGTGGCAAGTGAATGAAAGAATAAATTAATTGAAAGGATGCTAAGTCAGATTTGGGAAAAAGAGTTGTATCGTGGCTGATCGAATCGTGCTATCATGGAAGTTGACTGAAGTATATATGTTTTGGGGACGCTTGAAATATGTGTATGGATCCAGCCGAAGTGATAGGTTGCGACAGAGATAACATTATGGGAAGGATTTATTGCACTAGCACCGACTTTGGCTGAAATGCATATGTTTTGGGGACGCCTGAAATATGTGTATGGATCCAAATGAAGTGATGTGTTGCGACCAAAATAGAAATGGAATAAACATGTTGGTGAATCAATGAGAAGTTACAAGTATTTAGAAAAGAGAAAGATGGATTGAATCGTTGATGGATTAAAATGATACAGTTGGATAGCTATTTTGAAATGACCGAGTGGGCTGAAATGAATATTGAATTGAAGCTGAATGAGTAACTCATTGTGATTAAGTGAATCTAGTGGATGAGTTGTTTTCTTAAGTTTCGAGGACGAAACGTTTTTTGAGTGGTATATTATGTAATGCCCCGCTCCGTGCGAGGCATTTGGTTGGTTTGTTGGATGGGATCAGAATGGTGGACTGTGACTTATGTTGGAGATCAAGAGAGTTGAGACTGATGCAGTCTCTCTTAGCTGGCTAGACGGAATGGGTATTGGAACGGGCTCGCTTATGGAGCTACGCTTAGTAGGATTGGAACAGGAAGACCCTTTTATGCAGGCAAGTGGAACTGTCCTCCTTCCTCCTTATTCATGCATGCTTAATAAATGGAATAATGTGATGCTATGATAATGTCCCTTGTTTTGGTTGTCGAATAATAGAGATGCTTATGCTAAGAATTATTGTACTGCTGATTGAATCACACTCGAACTGCTAATGTAATTTGATGCCTGAGAATAAATTGATAACGTTCCTTCGGTTAATACTGCTTAAGCAATGAATACTTGAGTAATGAGATGCTACGAGAATGATACATGAGTAATGAACTGGCTATGCTATTAACACAAAGAATGGAAAGAAACACCTCAATCATGTATATTCTGCATAACTGTTGATGTTGCCTATTTTCTTATATACAATGAAAGAAAGAATATTGTCCCTATGAAATGAATGAAATGATGCAGGTCCTATCGATATGAATGAAATATTATTTGTTCCTCCCAGAAAGGAATGATATGAGAAATGTTGGGGCTTGGGATCATTGAGATCACCAAGTGAACAGGTGAAAATGTTGGAAAGATGAGATGATGAACTGTTGTCTTTTCTTATCTTATTATTATATTATGCGACTTCGAACATGATCGGGTCGGACACGCATTCGCATGACCATAGACGTACTTGTATACAAGGATTTTCTTGAACGGTACCCGCGGTGGTGGGATCGAGTCGGCCTAGGAGGAATTGGTGCTTTGGTAGCACGGTATTGGGATCCTCATTCGGGCTCGCAACCTGGTGAAGGGCACATCCCATACCCTATGAAGTCCTATATGGCACGTCGACATGGTGCACAACCACCAGTGGTCATGTAGTCAGGATGCATGCTAATGAATGTTTTGTGCAGACAGAGTAAGTATATCATATTATGCTGTATTCTTATGTAGGTATGCGGAGTCGGATATCGGTAAGAAGTCACTTAACGTGATAGATGTAATATATGTTGGTTGAATGGTCTGCTTAATCATGCTAAACAAGGAAATGTTATGATGATGCCTTTAAAAGAGAACTCTAGACATGCTCAATATGTTAAATACAATATGCTGGAATGTTGCCTTGCTAAAAGAAATACCTATAACATGTTTGGCTCATGTTAACTCAATGATGCTTAATAGATGCCTCGAATGTACATTGTCATAACATGTTTAATGTTATTGTTAACGATGCTTCAATGATGTCTTTTCATGATAACACCTGGTATGCCTCAATGATGCCTTGCATGATAACACCAAGAATGCTAAAATGATATGTTCATATGAATGCTACCAAGAATTATGTTTACATGCTTCACTCTGATTATTGGCCATGAACTGTAAACTGATGCTAGGCCCCAAGTAGAAAGATCATTCTAATAAATGCTTGCTTAAATGATCACTTCAATGTTGGTTTATGCGAGTGGGTTGGATTCTGCTCGCCAGTACATAGATGATGTGCTGACCCACGTTTTGTGGGCAGGTGCTCGTGCTTGGAATGTTCTACACACGAAGATTGGCTTGATTGGTCCCGCGACATGGAAGATTTGTTGGGCATACAGAAGCTCTCCTTGTACAAGATGATGTCTTCTGTTTATAAAGGGCATAATGTATGGAACATTGTAATCAGCTGTACCAGTGAGATTGTAAGTCGAATCAGTGTATCGAGTTGTAATCCATTGTATCCAAGTATCAAATGTATGCTGTTAGCATTGTTCAGTTGGCTTTCAATGTAAAGTAAGATTGGTTATAAGCATTGTACTTCAATACCAGTCTTGTACTTTTCTTCAATTATCAATAAAGAGAATAAAGTTCTATATGTCTCTCTGTGGCTTCAAGTTGTCCTCTTATCTCCGCTGCTATAAAGAAGTGATGTACTTCTATTCAATAAGAAAGATTGTCCTTATTAACTTCAATTTGTCTGCTTCTGCCGCTGCGATGTGTTTCTATTTGCAGATTATCAATTATGTATCATCTTTGCCTTGTACAAGTGCAATACCAAACTTGTACGGCATCACGCCCAAGCGAGGAAGATCGGTTCCAAGAGACAAATTATGTGAATAAATGACTCTACGAATCGGGGCGTGATACAGTTCGTGCTCAGCTAGATGCTCGTGTCCGAATGATGGGAGTTTGGTTCTCCATTTGATTATGGGAATGGTTGTATTTGGGAAGTAGCCGTTAGGCTACAGTAGTTCAAACTTAATGAATCATGTATATTTATTATATTGTAGAAGTGGTGGGTCAGGCTCTAATTGAGTTGTTGGAATAAAATAACTATAGTTCATTGATTGGTGTATGAAAGGAAATTATGGATGGTGTGTTCTATGTGATGTTCCCAGGTTAATTTAAAATTTGGGATATATATGTCAAGCAAGGCATGGGCTTCACTAAAGCTGGGCCTGGTCTGTGTATGGATAGTATTATCAGGGGTAATAGAATGAAGTTTTCTATATTGTGTTTCAGCCTTTAATTTGAGTTCATATGTATACTTATCAATCACTCTATATTAGCTTTACTTTATGAGTAAACTGGATGGTATTAAACAAGTATTTTGAGTCCTGATTTCTAATAGTTGGGAACTTAATTTTAGAAGTCTGTTTAGATGCAAGGTCAATGGGTTAGCTATAATTCATTGACTACGTTTTGTCCACTATAGGATTTATGGTAACCAGATGTCCCATATTTCATATAGTTTCCTTTGTCAACTATACCTACTCTTAGAATGTTAGCCAAGTAATTCGTGAAAGCTTGTAAGTCTGAGAGTATTAGAAACTCATAGGTATTTATATTGATATGCTTTGTAATTAACCAACTTGTACTTAATAAACCAGGAGGACATCCAGCTCCATATATTACCCGTACTTTCCCGGAGCAAGGCAAGTACTTTTCTATGGTCTTGTGCATTTACATATCTTGTACTCCTCTTAATGACACATCATGACACGATATCTTGTACCCTTGTACTTTCCTGTTCTTGTACTTACTTGTGTCGAAAGGGGAAATACACTAACTATGTGACCAAACTCGGTTACTATATTCTTGTAGATAGCTTAGGCCTTGCATCGTGCACGTGGGCCCTATGCCGTATCGATATTCATGTACTCCTGTACATATTCCTGTACTCATCCCAGCCGGTCACATAGGCTAGTTGTATTTCAAATATTGTACACATGTCATGTCTTATACTTCAGGTTCATGGTTACATTTATGTACTTTATTTCCTGTACTCTATTTCCTGTACTTTACATTTTTTTACTTTCATGTTCATTTCCTGTATCTCATATTTCATGTTCTCCTGTACTCATTTCTATATCATGATGTTCTTGTTTATTACCTAGAACTGTACTTTGCTCCGCTTCTGACTAGGATATCTTGCAGGTGAGATGGAGGCATTGTGTGACACCTACTATGGCCGAGAAGCCTGTAGATGCAGTAGAGCCAGCTGGAGTTGCTCTGGACTTAGAGGCCAAGGAAGCCTAGTGCATTACCTTTAGCAGTTTATGTTCTATTGTACTTGAGACAGTCAGACTTTATTTTAGCTAGATGAATGTAATAACTCTTAGACATGTACTTTGGTTCTGGGATTCGATATTAGATGTTGTGGTTTATATTCATTCTTTTATGGACTTTTAATTTCCCTAGAGATTGGTACAGCTTACTTCATCGTGTCCAACGATGAAGGCTGGGTGTGTCCGACTCGTATCCGATTATTCGGGAGGGGGTTGTGACTTGTTCTTAGTGGTAGCCCATGCAGGTCTATCCTAATGGTACCTAGGTATTAGTGTACTATTGAGGGAACTTGATTTAAACTAGGGAAACATGAATCACATCATAGGAAATCGGGTACATCGGGTATATATGGATATTATATACATATTTACATTTACTTGTAGGATAGGTTTTTATCAATCATAAAGTTTTCTTTTGTTGCAGGATGGTCAATACGAGGAAGACCGCGGATCAGTTCGGAGTTGCAGGCAGTTCGGGACAGTCTGCACCAGACGTTGTGTTAGAGCAGCTTCCGCCACCGCCTCCTATCTTTCCTCCGCTACCCCCGACGATGACTTTCGACGGCGCTCAGGTGATGGCTATGTTCCAGCAGTTCATGGAGGCTCAGAACCATCGGGCCGTACAGTTTCGAGCGATAGTCGTGGATGCACTCAGGACTCGAGAGACGACAGCACCAGCATCGGTAGCACTTACAGCACCAGCAGCACCGAGACTGGGGACTGCCAGAGAGTACCAGAACCTTTTCTTGATGGATTTCTGGGGCCATGAGGTGATCGTATATGTGGATGAGTGGCTGAAAAATGTGGAGCGGACACTGAAGATGGCGAGGATCCCGGATGACCTGAAGGTAGAAGTTGCGAGCATGCGACTTTTTGATCTCGCCAGAGCTTGGTACCGAGTGGAGCCCCAGTTAGCTGCGCCCCAGGTTCTTAGGACAGACTTCAAAATTCTATTCAAGGATAAGTTTTTCCCCGACGTGGAGCGAGATGAGCTTCGAATGCAGTTCGAGGCATTGCAGGAGGAGAACATGACGGTGGAGGAGTATACATCGGAGTTCACCCGACTCAGCAGGTTCGCGAAGAGCCTAGTCAGTACACCAGAGGATAGGGATTGGAGGTTCAAGAAGGGCCTCACCAGAGAGTTGCGAGCATCCTCAAGATTGCTCAGGCTGTGGAGAAAGAGGCAGATCTGAAGCTGAAGAGGGACCGGGACATCGACAGCAGCAGCTTCCAGACGCCGGCGAAGAGGACTCAGATTTAGGCAAGGCCACAGCAGCATCACCATCCAGCCAAAGTTCCTACACATCAGCTACAGAGACGGTCACAGGCAGCTACTTACGTTTTCTGTTATCGGCCAAGACACCGCTTCGACGAATGCCGCAAGAGGCTCGGGATCTGCTTATTTTGTGGATCAGATGCATATCAGATGAGGGACTGCCCACAGGCTGCAGCTCGACTGACAAGAGGACCTCGAGGAGCTGGAGGACCACCACCTGCACCACCCAGAGCACTACCAGCTACACCACAGAGGGTTCAAGCTTTACTTACTCAGCAGTAGCATTTTGTACAGCACTAGCAGCAGAGGGGACTGCCACAGTAGGGACGTGCTTACGTCATGGCCGCAGTTAAGGAGGATAAGACAGTTCCAGATGTGATCACAGGTTCTATCCTTTTACATTCATTTCCTGCCATTGCATTGTTTGATTATGGAGCCACACATTGCTTTGTATCATATGAGTTTCTGCATAAACACGGCTTCACACCTGACCCACTAGGAGAAACTGTCGAATTATGACAGGAGGAGGGGTAGTGCCAGTTAGTGAGATGGTGGATTGCCCTATTACTATAGCTGGAAGAGAACTTAGGGCTCACTTCTAGTGATGCCATTGCCCAGATTTGATATAGTCCTCGGTATCGACTGGATGAGTGAGCAGTTTGCTATAATAGACTGCCATGAAGGGAAGGTAATTTTTAGCCCGCCAGGAGTTCTACCGTTCGAGATCAGCAGATGAATTGTAGAGAGACCAGAGGGAGTCTACTTCAGAGCAGTTGCAGAAGACCAGAAGTTGCCGCACTCGTTGATTGCAAATTTTCTTGACATCTTTCCCGAGGAGTTGCCAGGATTGTCGCCAGATCGAGATGTGGAGTTCAGCATTGACTTAGTGCCCGGATCAGCATCGAAGTCCCAGTATTGCTACAAGATCAACCCGAAGGAAGCTACAAAATTGAAGGCCCAGATAGATGAGTTGGAAGGCAAGGGTTTTATTCGGTCCAGTACTTCACCCTGGGGAGCACCGGTACTCTTTGTGCCGAAGAAGGATGGGACTGTTAGGATGTGTATCGATTACCGTGCACTCAATAACATTACTATCAAGAATAAATACCCGTTGCCACGGATTGATGAGCTATTTGACCAGCTTAGTTGAGCTAAGGTGTTTTCAAAGATTGACCTTCGGTCAGGATATCATCAGATGAAGGTTCGGGAGCAGGATATTCCGAAGATAGCTTTTAATACCCGCTATGGCCAGTATGAGTTCTTGGTGATGCCGTTTGGACTCACCAATGCCCCAGCAGTGTTTATGAACTTGATGAATAAAGTTTTTCACAAGTATCGGGACAAGTTTGTCGTAGTTTTCATTGACAACATTTTAATATATTCGAAGACCGAAGAAGAGCATGTGGAGCACCTACGGATTGTTTTGGAGGTTCTGCGAAAGGAGAAGCTGTTTATGAAGTTCTCGAAGTACGAGTTCTTCTTGTACAGTGGATTTCTTGGGGCATGTGGTGACTGGAGAGGGGATTTCTGTGGATCCCAAGAAGATTGAAGCTGTGGAAGCATGGGAACCTTCCAAGTCAGTAGCAGATATTCGTATTTTCCTGGGGCTAACAGGTTACGACAGGAAGTTCGTGAAAGATTTTGCCAAGATAGTAGAGCTAATGACAAAGCTTATGCGGAAGGATGAGGAGTTCATCTAGAGCGACGCCTGGTCAGCATTTGAAGAATTGAAGAGAAGACTCACTACAACACCAGTTCTAGCTTTGCTATCTAGATCAGGAGGGTTCGTCATCTACAGTGATGCATCAAGGAAGGGCTTAGGATGTGTGCTTGAGCAGAAGCAGTCATTTTTGCCTTAAAACTATGGAAGTACTATTTGTATGGTGAGCGAGTGGACATCTTCACGGACCATAAAAGCCTGAAGTATATTTTCACTCAGAAGGAACTGAATATGAGGCGGCACAGATGCTCTTAGTCGATATCCTGTTGATATGTTTCTTACTATGGACCGACATCTTCTAGAGGATCTTGAGAGTCTGGGGATCGAGATTGTTCTTCCGGGAGTTGGAGGGCAACTGATGCACATGCAGATACAGTCGAGAATGTTAGAAAAGATCAAGGAGGCCCAGTTTCTAGATGAAGGACTCTGATGTCTCAGAGGTCAGGCAGAGGCAGGATTGCTTGATTACTTTATCGTTACAGATGATGGATTCCTGAGGCACGAGAACCAGTTGTGTGTGCCCAAGGATTTATGAGATGAGGTTTGCAGGAGGCCCACCAGTCGCAGTATTCTATTCATCCTGGATCTACCAAGATGTATAAGGATCTGCGGGAGTATGTTTGGTGGTATAGGATGAAACGGGAAGTTGTCAGATTCGTTTCTAGATGCCTTGTGTTCCAGCAGGTTAAGGCAGAGCGCCAGAGACCAGCATGATTACTCCAGCCTTTACCTATTCCGGAATAGAAGTAGGAACACATAACCATGGACTTCGTCTCTGGTTTATCGCATACGCCTGGTGGCAAGGATGCTATTTGGGTTATCGTGGATAGATTGACGAAATTTGCTCACTTTATTCCATTCAAGGTAGGGCTGTCGATCGAGAAGCTTGCAGACCTCTATATGCGGTAGATTGTACGGATTCACGGGAAGCCGGTGAGCATCATTTCAGACAGGGACAGCCGCTTCACATCATACTTCTGGAGGAGTCTACAGCTGAGCTTGGGTTCACAGTTGAAGTTCAGCACCGCCTATCATCCACAGACGAACGGGCAGTCCGAGAGGACCATTCAGACACTGGAGGACATGCTGCGAGTTTGTGCACTCGACTTCGATGGTTCGTGGGAGGATCACTTGCATCTTGTGGAGTTTGCCTATAACAATAGTTATCAGGCTACCATCGATATGACTCCATTCGAGGCAATATATGGACGGAGATGTCGCACACCTTTATTTTGGGATGATATCGACGAGAGGAATTTGCTTGGGCTAGAGATAATGGTAGACTCGGCTGAGAAGGTCAGACTGATCAGAGAGCGTCTCAGAGTCGCCCAGGATCGACAGAAGTACTGGGCGGACAGCAGCAGACGGCCACTGGAGTTCACAGTTGGGGATAGAGTCTTCCTGAAGATCTCGCCGACTAGAGGTATCATTCGTTTTGGCAGAGGCGGGAAGCTCAGTCCGAGGTACATCGGACCTTTCGATGTGACGGCACGGATTGGCGAGATGGTATATCGACTAGCGCTTCCAGCTAGCTTGGAAGGAGTGCATGACGTCTTTCACGTGTCCCAACTTTGATGCTATATTCTAGATCCTGAGCCATGTGGTTGACTACTCAGAGCTAGAGGTGGGTCTGAGCTTGACCTACGAGGAGTAGCCTCTGGAGATCCTTAATAGGAGGGAGAAGCAACTGCAGAATCAGACCATACCGCTTGTCCGAGTCATGTGGAGGCACCACTCTCCCGGAGAGTCCACGTGGGAGCGCGAGGACGAGATACGGGAGCGATATCCCAATTTGTTTGCTTGATTGTATTGTTTTGTTTTGAGAATGTTAAATACATGACTTGTGTTTAAAACATTCATTAGTTGTGTTCTCACTTTTGAGATTTCATTTTTGTTTTTCAATTTCGAGGACGAAATTATTTTAAGGGGGAGAGATTTGTCAATATACTTTTTCAGTATTTTCAAAATCCTAAATTTACTTTTTGATTAATGATTAATTGTTTAATTTATTTTCAAATAATAAGTTTTATAACTATTTTGGAGGGAATTGAATTAGAGCAGGATTTCAAAATTTAAAAATTTGTTGTAACCAACTATTAGTGGTCCCCACCTTTTCTAACTGATTTTGAGGGATCCATGCAAAATGTGAAAAGGGCAGGGGTTTTTGTGTTAATAGGCCAGTAGTGGAGGGACTTTATTGCATGATTTCATTTTTATTTATATAGGTACTGAGGAGAGAGACTCCTCAGTTTCATTCTTCTTGAGCCAATGCTCCTCTTCCCTTTCACCAATTCTTCACCGAGAGCTCAACCCTAAATCCTAGTTCCGACGACGGCGGATGAAAAGAACTGCGACGGCGGTGATGGCGGATTCTCGGACGGCGACTGCTGGCTGACGATCATCCTTCGAGTGCAGCACCATTTCCTCCGATCGACAGCAGGAGCGGACCTTCGTCGATCCTCTTCTCCGACGACTTCGAGAACGCAAGAGCGGTGAGTCCCGATCCTTCCTTCTGTTCTTCCATTCCTTCTTGAAATCGAGCCATCTATTTATTCTCGATCTAGAATTTCAGATCGAGCAGGATTGATCCAACTTTTGAGCTCACTGACGTTCTCCTCCGACTGATCACGAGTTCACATTTCTTCGATCTACAAATTCGAGTCTCCGGTGAGTGTCAATCCTGAATCTGAGTTATGATCGAGAGTTGCTGTGGTTTAATGAAATCGAATTAGTGAATTGTCAAGCCAAACGTTATTGATCTACAAATTCTTCTTTTAATTTAGATCCGGATGATCAGTCGGGATAGATCGACTCATAGACCAAATTGATCGATGAGCTTGATTTAGGTAAGCTTGTTCTGAATCCTTGACTTGTATTTCTTTAGATTTTTGGATTAGATTGAATTTTCTAGTGTTCGGTTGTGGAATTGATTTTTCTAAGAATTGATCGATTCATCTTGAATTTTGGATTAGATGTTGATCTGGTTTTGATCAGTAGAATTTTTGGATTAAATTCCTGCAAATCTTGGTTTCAAAAAACAAAGGAGATGCGGGAATTTAACGTCTCTTTTCGGATCACAAACTGTTTGGTGTAATGTCCAAACCAGGGATCGCTTGACTTCGGAAGACACAGAGACCATATTTGGACTCAGGGAAGAAGTGTTCGACGTATTAGAGCAAGCCCTCATTTTTGTGAATTCTTCTTCAGGTAATTTTCTATAACTCATTGCTATGGGACGTTTGCTATGATTTTGTGTGTGTATGTGTCCAGGAACTGTAGTGTTCATGTGTGCATGGCTGTTCGTGTTCGTGTACATTCAATTATTATGACTGTTCGTGTCGGTGAGGGCTGTTTCTGGGATAAGTTACTGCTGTGTGTCAGTTAGAGCTTTTGATTGTTGGATGCCGAGTCTAATAGCTGGCTGGATCGAATTGTGACAGAATTCGTTTCGTGCGGTTGTGTCCAACCCTGTATTTGTGGCCAAGCCATTCTTGCGTGTCCAGTTCGTGCTCAGCTAGATGCTCGTGTCCGAATGATGGGAGTTTGGTTCTCAATTTAATTATGGGAATGGTTGTATTTGGGAAGCAGCCGTTAGGCTATAGTAGTTCAAACTTAATGAATCATGTATATTTATTATATTGTAGAAGTGGTGGGTCAGGCTCTAAATGAGTTGTTGGAATAAAATAACTATAGTTCATTGATTGGTGTATGAAAGGAAATTATGGATGGTGTGTGCTATGTGATGTTCCCAGGTTAATTTAAAATTTGGGATATATATGTCAAGCAAGGCATGGACTTCACTAAAGCTGGGCCAGGTCTGTGTATGGATAGTATTATCAGGGGTAATAGAATGAAGTTTCATATATTGTGTTTCAGCCTTTAATTTGAGTTCATATGTACACTTATCAATCACTCTATATTAGCTTTACTTTATGAGTAAATTGGATGAGTATTAAAACAAGTATTTTGAGTCCTGATTTCTAATAGTTGGGAACTTAATTTTAGAAGTCTGTTTAGATGCAGGGTCAATGGGTTAGCTATAATTCATTGACTACGTTTAGTCCACTATAGGATTTATGGTAACCGGATGTCCCCTATTTCATAGAGTTTCCTTTGTCAACTATACCTACTCTTAGAATGTTAGCCAAGTAATTTGTGAAAGCTTGTAAGTCTGAGAGTATTAGAAACTCATAGGTATTTATATTGATATACTTTGTAATTAACCAACTTGTACTTAATAAACTAGGAGGACATCCAGCTCCATACATTACCCGTACTTTTCCGGAGAAAGGCAAGTACTTTTCTATGGTCTTGTGCATTTATTTATCTTGTACTCCTCTTGATGACACGTCATGACACGATATCTTGTACCCTTGTACTTTTCTATTCTTGTACTTACTTGTGTCAAAAGGGGAAATACACTAACTTTGTGACCAAACTCGGTTACTATATTCATGTAGATAACTTAGGCCTCGCATCGTACACGCGGGTTACTATATTCATGTAGATAGCTAAGCCGTACCGATGTTCATGTACTTCTGTAAATGTTCCTGTACTCACCCCAGCCGGTCACATAGGCTAGTTGTATTTCAAATATTATACACATGTCATGTCTTGTACTTCAGGTTTATGGTTACATTTATGTACTTTATTTCCTGTACTGTACATTTCTGTACTTTCATGTTCTTTTCCTGTATCTCATATTTCATGTTCTCCTGTACTCATTTCCATATCATGATGTTCTTGTTTATTACCTAGAACTGTACTTTGCTCCGCTTCTGACTAGAATATGTTGCAGATGAGATGGAGGCATTGTGTGACACCTACTATGGCCGAGAGCCTGTAGATGCAGTAGAGCCAGCTTGGAGTTGCTATGGACTTAGAGGCTGAGGAAGCCTAGTACATTACCTTTAGCAGTTTATGTTCTATTGTACTTGAGACAGCTAGACTTTATTTTAGCTGGATGAAAACTCTTAGACATGTACTTTGATTTTGGGATTCGATATTAGATGCTGTGGTTTATATTCATTCTTATCTGGACTTGTAGTTCCTAGAGATTGGTATAGCTTACTTCATCGTGTCCAACGATGAAGTATAGGTGTATCCGACTCGTGTCCGATTATTCGGGAGCGGGTCGTGACAGGTCTAACTTTCCCACTTCATTGGGATGCCTGGGTGGTGGGATGGACAGTTTTCCACTCTTTGTAAGCATCTCGAAGAGCTCCAGCGTATCCTCGTCATTGAAGGAGCAAGTCTCCCTCAGCCTCTGTGCTTTCGCAGACTTGGGGTTCGCAGCTGCTGAACCTTTGGAGATGTTGACGGTCATGGCTTGCTTGCCTTTTCCATCTTTAAGGTTGTTGCTATACGAGCGTCTCCCCTCGTCTTCGGGTGCAGGAAAGTGTAGCCCCAGGAGCTGCGCGTCATGGGCTTTCCTTTGTGCAACATCCGCTTCTGTAATGAAAGGCGTCCACTCCGTGCAGGGAGCACTGTGCCACAATTTTATAGCGGGCAACATGTTCTTGCTGCAGAAGTCCATAAGCATGGGCTCGGACATGTCAGGTGGTAATCTGGGGGCTGCCTGGCGGAAGCGCTCGATATCTTTCGTAGAATCGGTCCACGAACCGAGTCTTCAGGTCTTCAAAGGATGAGATACAGTCATACGGGAGACTGCAGAACCACTCATAGGCTACCCCCTACAGGGCTTCTATGAATATGTTGGATAGGAGGGCAGTCTTCCTTTGGCAGGTGCCCCGTTACTGAGGCAAAATACCTCAAGTATTGTCGGGAAGACCCCTTCCCTTCATAAGGTGTAAGCGTCTGCGGATTGTATTTGGGAGGATAGACGACGTTGTCCCACTCGGCAGGGTACGACTGCTGGATCCCCATCTTTCGGAGTGTTGCTTGCTTCTCCTTGGCATCATGACAAGCATACAGCTCCTTGATGGCATGTTGTATCTCGGCCGGCATTGCGGAGCCTGTAGCCGATGGAGTAGACGAGGATGATCCTACCTGATTGGCAGTAGGCAACTTGCTGGATTCGTCATTGGTTGGCGGATCACGCGCAGGTGTAGAGGCAGCGGGGGCCATGCTACTCTTGAGGTCGACTATGACCGAAGACAGGGTCTTTTTGGTATCCGTCAGCGTATCCAAATTCGTCTCGAGGACTTCGATACGCCTGAGAGCTTCGTTGTTGTCTTCCGCATTGCCTTTATGTAAAACTCCCCTAAATTTTTTGAGTTTTCATTATTAATCTATTTTTACAATATAATTTTTATACTTATTTAAATAAGCTACATTATACTAGGATTTGATAATGGTAGCAGATAAAGACTACATTAAATGTAGTTGGCTTATGAACTTTTACAATTAATGGTTAAAAATGATATTTGTATAATATTTTTGATTTTAGAAAATTTATATGAATTTACTTAAGAATTTAGTGCGAATACGTATGTGTGTATATATATAAATAGATAATAATTTTAGCCTATTAAATTGTATATGTATCATATACATAATTATACGTAGGTATATATGGTTACATATATCTAGGAGTATATATATATATATGTGTGTGTGTGTGTGTGTGTGTATATATATATATATATATATATATATATATATATATATATATATATATATATATATATATATATATATATATATATATATATATATATATATATATATATATATATATATAAATGAGAAAAAATATTTAATCCACTCGAGTACTGTTCACAATGTGAATAGAACCTAGCGTTTCCCGACCCCCCTGTGTACACGAACAAAACCGAGATAACTCAAAGATTTGAAATCTAAATCTTTCAAATCTCTGAACAAAATTGCTTCAAATTTTGGTTACCTAATCCTGATGAGATTCTCTTCAAATCCTAACCCTAACCCAACCAAATTTCGACCCAAACCGAATCAATTCAGAGTTTAATCTCGGCTTATATAAAACTATACCCATCCGCGAAAGGATTTTGAAACCCTTAGAAAGAACTTCACCTGCGAATTGGATGACGATCCAGGCGACCCTGACCCCGTACGCATTCACCCGACCACCTGTACCGTCTGCATGCAGCCATCCAGCCGCCGTCAACCGCCCACGCGGCTAGGAACACCCCAGCAAACAGAGCACCCTATGACACAGCCGCCCGCAGGTAACCACCTTCGCGTGATATTTTCTTCTTCGTTATTCGATCGTTTTCGATCATACAAACTTCTATGGACAACCTATATGACCATCTAGGAAGCTTAGGATCTAGATTTCGATATCGAGAACCCATCAGTCCAGAGAATCGACAAGAAATCGAGCAAAAATCTCTTCGAAAACAGAGTTATGAGACCGCCCGAACACTCGACTTGGAAGGCCAACTACTGTCGACCTGATATTAGTTTTGGAAAACCAATTTGACACCTCTGTAGACAACATATACAAGAGTAAAACGCTTCTGTTAGAAGTAATTTTTATGCATTGTACATAAAGTTAATTGATTACAAACTTACGAGAAAAGCTGCCTCTAAAACATTAAAAATTAGAAAACTTTTCCCGATACGGCGTGTGTACCGACAAACCGGGCGACGTGGTCGCACACTATATGTATCAAAAGGGGTGTATGGATGTTGTTGATGTGTGGAAACTGACGGAACTCGATTTCGCTGCCTGTGCACGACGAAATCAGTGCGTATCCATCAAGATACCCCCATATCGACCTTTTACAAACTAGGCTATAACTTCGTGTACAGTTATCGATTCAAGACGAAACTTGCACCAACATGACCGTATTAAAATTTTGGTCCTATGTGTCAAGTTTGGTCCAATTCTGAGAAGGTCGACCAGAACGCCTATTTGGCAGGCCTGCGACCCGATCTAATGGACGAAATTGTACACGGCCCGCCGGAATCCAACTTTGGACATACGGTTGGGTTCGTCTCCTCAAACCAGACCCGTAGACATGTGGTTTGACGAATTTAGAGATCATGGATATTGGCACACATTTCGGGCATCGTTTTGACCTGCCAGTTTATCTTCCGATTCTGAGAAGGTCGACCGGAACGCTTATATGGCGGGCATCGTTTTGACCAAAACTTATGATTTTGCTCCTAGTTCCAGAATTAGACTTTTGGACAGGCATTTCCTAGATATATCTTTTACACCGGGAACGTTCTTCATGTTTTTTCAGCATCTGGAGCCGTTCGTGGATTTTGAGTTTTCATTGCTGACGTACTTGTTTGGCGGATTGCCATTCCTGCACCACCAGACAAGATACCTTACCACCTTACTCGTGATTTACTATTTTTATTTTCAGTTATTTATATTTAGTATTACTTATCTGTTGTTAGTATTATATCGTTGTGCGTCCAAGTCACACTTGGGTGCAAACGACTCTATCGGTCGTTTTTATTATTTTTGTTTATTTCTCTTGCATTGACTTAGTCTAGTGACCACCCATTGATGATGAGATATTGGTATATCTCATACGGCCTTGACACATGATCATCACGAGTTGTGAGTCACATGTAGGACACGTACTCGCGTAGTCGGCTGGCCACCGATACGTATGAGGCGTGCGACGGTTAGGAGTAACTGCCAATAGAATTGCATGCTAGTGGACTTGGCAGTTACTAGAGGTTCCTATGGGACATGGATGTGACCCTACTAGGCATTGGGTGGGAAGGGCAGTACCTTAACGTATGGGCCACGTATGCACTTTTCTATTCCTGATCCTGCTGGCCTCTGACCTTTGATGAATGTTATGCTTTGAGGTCCATGGTATCCTGGTGGGACCATACCTGAGTTTCCTGCAGCCAGAGTGCCCATGCGTTGAAGGTTTGTTCTTAACTGCATTATCACTGTAGAACTGGTAGGCACCCTATTGCATACATTCCTTTCCTTTCTATTATATATCATATTTTATATGGCATGGTATTTTCTTGTATCTTGTTACGTCCCTCTGAGGACCTGGTTATCTCTCCAGGATTAGACGAATTCCCATAGAAGTACGGAGCGGCACTGGATCCATCCTACATTGATGACGAGGCTTCTTCTACTGATTTCTAGCTTATTGATTCTTTGAGACATTTTAGTGGACATTTTTATATTTCTTTTCTTTCTATTTTACGGAGATTGGATTCCGATCATTGAGACTATTTTTCATAGCTGTTTGGAGTGGGTATATCCACCCGGCTATCTCTTTACTACACTTATTTATTATTTAGACTCTATCATCTTCTGCGTTGAGCTGTAATGAGAGTAGATTATTATATTCTGGCCTATAATTATTTTATATTTACAGCTTATGTACGTATACGAGGATTCCATATTGGAGTATTCTTCGTATATGTGCAGCTGGCATGTCTACGTACTCGGTCCTAAGTATTTTGGGACTGGGGCGTTACATGTTTTTTTGTGGTGGCCAATACAGGTCAATGAAAATATTGTTGGGTTACATGACTGTTCCCAACAAGCCTGCACATAGGAATAGGATAGTATCTCATCCAGAACTACTACCTCCTTTGACCTTCAAGCTTTTCAAATTTCCTTTGACTACTTGAATTACCTCATATCTAACCTTTCATAATATCATCCTACTTTCTTCGTGCCAACAGTATGAATCTAAGAAGCAGACAGACTTCTGGCTTGGCCCTCACAACTGGTGAAGAGGCTACCCCGGAGGGATAAAATCCTCCGATGACTCCGGTAACACCATACCAGCCAGGACAGTCGCAGCCTACTACGACTCCGACGACGATGCACCCAGAGATCGCAGCACCCCCAGTCAACCATGGAACCACTATTTTCTTCGTCATGCTTTTCCGCGACGGGAATCAGACGAGGGGATAAGGCTGTAGCAGCCGGGATCTTCTCTGTAGCCTTGATGTTGAGGGGGTCCTGAGATGCAGTTCCCGCCGTCGTGCTGCTGGTTGCAGTCGCCTTAGGCCTCCAGACACGTCGAGTCTTATTCGGTTGTACGAACCGCTTCGAAGTCTTTGACTTTTCATCAGAGAGGAGATCTTCAAAAGCCTGCTGGCCGAAGTGTACGACCAGCATGTATTGAGAAACTCCCAGCAAGTTATCATCAGATTGCATCACCGCCTTCTCGTTGGAGGAGAAAGTAGTCCCCTGCAGAGTCGCCATTTTGTTCGACGTAACAAAAGGTTGAACGAACGTTTTGCTTTATTGAACGTATATATTAAGAAAGTTTTATTTATAAAAATATTTTTAGAATCTCTTATTATTATTTAGATTTATTAAGTTATTTGGAATATTTTTAGAATTTTTTGGTATTTTTTATTTTTTTAAAAGAAAAGAGAAGGAAAGGGGAAAAAAGAAAAAATAAAGAAAAGAAAAGTTACTGTTCCCCTAATGGGAACAGTAAACCATACAAACCGAGCCATTTGTATTGTAAACCTTTCTTAACTTTTATTTTTTTTTAAATTTCAAAAGTCTCAATCTCATCCAATTTTTAACCAAATTCAACCAAACCAAAGCCTATGCGAAGCCGAGTTCCCTTCTAGACAAACCCAAATCCAATCCAAATCCTAATCATAAATCGACAAAAAATTCTATTTGAAATCGGATTTAAAAACCTATGTATTAAAAAAAAAATCAATTTTTGATTTTTATTCCAAAAATCTACGTAAACTTCCTTGTGATCGTTCCCAAGCGATACCTGGCCGTCCCCACGACCGCCCCGCCGCCGTACACCACCGCTCGTTACTCCAAAGTAGCCACAACAACTGCGGTAGAGCCGGCCCATGCAGGTCGAGATTCGCATTAGTGCGATGTCGTGGTAGTGCAACGACTTAGTTGTACTACTGTGAGCCTGCGACAGAATATAGGGAATAGACTATTAGAATAAAAGGATACTCAATCACAGTTAGAATTCTTGAGAGATTCCTAGGATGACCCTTGAGAATCTTATTTGAACTTCAATTTGAAATTCCTTCCTCTTGTTTCTGTTCACCCTTGCTCCTTGATTATTGAATTTGATTTTGATGGATCGTTGTTGATTTTGATTTTCATATCGAGATGAATTTTATGACCTGAGTTACGGTATCTTCTGATAACTTATATTGACGATGATCACATGGAAGGTAAAATATCTACTTGATTATGGAACCTGGGGTTTATCACAGCCATATTAGCCGACGTTGCGGAAACTTAGAGACCTGACATCGGATGTACATATCTTGGTTACGAGATTTAGAATTTCTTGCAGCTATACTAGTCGGCGTAGAGATGATTCCAGACGACATAATTATAGAGGTGCAAACCCCAATTATGGAATCTACCATTTATCGCAGCCTTGCTTACTGGCATGGCGAGGATTCTGAGTATCATGATTTGGATAGCCGCATATGATTATCAGATTGTATGTTGAGAAGGTTCTTAAAGTATCATCTCTACCATTTCACTTTTGTTAAATAGATTCTTTTCCATCATCAATTAACTTAGGAGTAGGGATATTTTTAGTTCTTTGTAGAGCCTATTTCATATATAGTACTTTCATAGTGTGATGGTTTGATGACTTGTAGAGTGTCTGTATCCTTGAGATGATAGTTAGCACTGGTATTAGAATAGTAACCCATTGTAGTTAATTCTCTGTTGTTTATAATAATCACCAGTTTTTATATAGGATATTAGTCTGCCTTACAGCCTTGATGATTTATTGTTTCATTTATCCTTCCAGTATGGCACCCATGACCAGAGCCCGTCCCTCGAGCGCAGCTGCAGTTCCAGACATGACTGAGAGCGTACTTCCACACCCTGTTGCTCAGGAGGTCGTGACCCCTCTGGCTGATCAGAGGGTAGTCGTTTCTTCTGCCGTTGAGGAGGTAGTAGCAGCCTCACCAGAGAGAGTTGCAGTTTCGTCTGAGACCGATAGTCTTCCTCTGCCTCATGGAGTGGTACCCCATACCATATTCTCGGGAGGTTTAGCCCCTGAAGGAGCTCAGATGCTTGGACTTCTCCGGGATGTGTTAGAGACACAGAGGGTTCAGGCCGAGATCCTGAGGGAGGATAGCCAGAGGATTTAACATCTGTAGGACTTAGTGCATTCAGGAGGATAGCCTAGTTCCAAAAGAGTGAGGAGCAGTATTCAGTTCCATCCAGAGCCTCAGGAGTACCCATACTTTCAGCCTAGACTATCCTTTCCATCCCAGATTCCTGTCCAGCAGAGGCCAGTTGAGTGAGTGCCTACTTGTGCTTACTGTAGGAGGCCTGTGCATGTATGGAACAATTGTAGGAAGAGGAGAGGGTTGTGCCTGTTTTGTGGGTCAGCTGTACACTTGCTGCGAGACTGCCCTGCTGTACTTACCCTAGCCAAGGCCCCGCCTCCAAGAGGGAGTTCCAGCCATTAGACCTAGTTGGAGGTGAGTTTTTGACCTAGACCTTAGCATGTCTTTTGATGGTTGATGCACCCCACATTGCTTGTATGTTTTGATACCTTGTGAATTATTTTGTGCTGTAGTATAACTAGTATAGCTAGATGAGACCCCAGATCGAATTTGCAAGCCATGATCCCGTATGTTATTCTTCAAAATGTATGATTTAGATAAAGTTTTCTTAGACCATGATTGTTGGGGGCGTGACCCTAAGAGGAGTACGACCAACCTAAATTTCGAGGACGAATAACTACCAGTTGTTCGACGTAACAAAAGGTTGAACAAACTTTTTGCTTTATTAACGTATAAGGTATCTGTGTACAAAGAAGGAAGTACTAAACATGATATTCTAAGTACAGGTAGAAGTGGTTTCTGGAAAAGTGTGACGGTGGAGATCGAGCATTGCAGCGGCTCCTTTACTTCGTTGATGATCTGACGACAAATCAACCTTGTTATGGCTCTCTGACGCCTTTGATGGGACTCTGGGGTCACTGATCAAGAGGTTGTCTGGATGAGAAGATCCCTTGAAGATGGTTGGTTGGTTCTTTGGTTGATAGGTGGATGAGGGTGGTCGACTCTTCGTGGATGGACATCACTGCTCCTTTGAAGATTGTCGATTGTCGATTTTTCTCTGTCGATCGATGCTTTGGTGGAAGAAGAACTCTTTCTATTTATAGAGAACCGAGCACATATGCGATGTGCATTAGGGTTCCTAAGATATGAAAGAATCTGCCGTCATTGCACGGTACGGGCTTCTAGGGCGCTGATACATGGCAGACATCGAGATTCTCCTCAAACGGGATATCTAGTGGAACCATAAACATAACCGAAGGAGGTGACACGTAGCATGTGCCAATTTGCTTGCTCAGATACAACCAAGTAAATCTTGGGATTTCACCTTAGATTTGGAGTCTAATTGATCCTCGTCTAAGATTTAAATCAATCTAATATGATACCAATCATGATTTAATCCGAATCTTCTCTGCAAGAGGCGGTTTAAACAAACCAATTAGGGTGGACCCATGCTTCCTGTGCCTCTCGTGAGGACTAAGTGCTGCTGTGCTTCTATGGCGACGAGTAGACCGTGCTTCTGGAGACGACAGAACCTCTGTGCTTTCAGGCGACGAGTGGACTTGGCTTCGAATGACAACGAGACTTCTGTGCATATAGAGCAACTTATGAAGCTGTGTTTCGGGCTACCAGAGACACTGTGCTATAGACGACAAGTAGGCTTGTGCTTCAGGTTGGTAAGGTTACTGTGCTTTTGGAGCGACAAGTTGACTTGCATTGGTTGCAATGGGAGTTCCCAAGTCTCTTGTAGAGAAGTGACTTAAGCTTCTGATCCAGAGCAGATGACTGCACCGTGGGAATAGAAATGGTATGAGTATATCACCATCCTGCGCCTCATACGGACGCAGGTAAGTAGCTGTGCCTTTGACAGTGAAGGCGTTGGCTACGAAGGGAAGGGTATGACACCCTTGCGCATCTGAGATTGGCGCAGGCAGATAGCTGCACCTCTGGAGTGAAGACACCGGCTTCTGGAATAAAATAAGGGGAGGAGGGCCCTTCCACCATTTTGTTTCTGAGGTTGGCGCAGGCAAGTGGCTGCGCCTCTGGCTTCTTCAAAGTGCTGTTACTGATATACTTTTGAGAGGCTGTGCCTACTAGAATGTCAGAACATGCTTCGGTGGAGGTCAATCCTCCAGCGTGTGCATTGAGAAGAAGGAAGGCTGCGCTTCGATGAAGATTGCATCCCTTGTAGATCCCTCTAGGCTTCTGTCGAATATGTACTAGATCCTTTGTAGAAGAACAGAATTGGTCCCTTATGTATGGTCTTGATGTGTTTGTACTAGACTTTGGTAGACATGACAATGAAGGAACTTCTCTCCATATCTTCTATTTTGTCTTTTTAGCACTGAGCCTAAGTCTTTTACATCTTCTGCGCTGTGGCGAAGGGATATCTTCAGCTGAAATTTTTTATGCTTCTACAAGACCCCCTTCAAAGTGTCCCAAACTTGAGTCAAGCTCAGGATACTTTGAACAGAAGCATGAACACGTGTCAAGACTGTATGAGCTGGGTGATGGCTGGTGTTACGCCTAGCTCTTAGCATTAATGGTCCTGAGTCATCATTTCAGAGCATGGGCTCTTGATGGCTTCTTGATATTGGATCCTTTTGTATCTTTATAGGGATCGTGAATCTCTTTAGCAGAGGAGGTTCAGAGTTAAGTTCCTCTGGTCACTCGCAATACTGCCATCCGATGTTCTGCTTCTGTCGACCCTGGAGTTCGCTTGAGACGGCCGTCGGTGGCAAAAATTTTATCCAAAGAAGCTGTAGTAGAACTACCATTGGATCTCGAGACGTCCCATATTCTGGATGTCATGGGCGTCAATGGCGTCTCGGACATCTGCTTCCTGGGTTAGGATTGCTTGCCATTCTGACCGAAGAATAACAAGGCCTACTGCTGTGGTTGCTCTCGCCGGCCAGCTTGGGAGATAGGGAGTCCTGTGCTGGTCTTCATCCTCGGCTCAGGCCAGTAGCAGCTTCGGACGGTGGCTTCCTTTTGACCAGGAAGTGATTGACTTTGTCACCGCCTCGCCCGTGCTATTGAGTGCTTGTACCATAATTTTAGCTTTTTTGCTTCTGTGTATATAACTATGAAGAGTCTGTAATAGGTTTTTGTAGCCACATATTTTTATGTGTAGAAGCTTTCTTATTCCCTTTGCTTTTGTCTCCAGAATAAAGAGGGGACCTTTATAGTGGATTTGCCTGACTAGAGGTAATATGGACGTGCTAGGCTTGATCTTTGTCGGGGTATAAAATAATAATCCAGAGGTAATATGGACATAAACTGTTTTCTAGACCGCCGGGATAATCATAGAACTGATGCGAGAAGAATGACTACTCAGAGGTAATGTGGACATAGTAGTCGCATCTTCCAGGAGTAGAGGAGCAATCTGACCGCCGGGATAATCATAGAACTAATACGAGAAGAGCGACCACTCAGAGGTAATGTGGACATGGTAGTCGCATCTTCCAGGCGTAGAGGAGCAATCCAGAGGTAATGTAGATGTGAAGTGCTTCACCTACTTGAGAGAATATATAGGAGGGAGAGCGAGAGATCCCCTTACCAGAACTTATGGGCACCCTTTTCAGGGGATATGGGTGCCTATGCTGGCTCTGTCTGCAGACGTAATACTTCTTTAGGAACTTGCCGTTGATGAGCATCATTAGCAAGTCCCCACTAGGCTTAGCTAGCCGATAAGCACCGTTGGAGTACACCGCTTCTATGATGAAAGGTACTTTCCACTTAGGCTCGAACTTCCCAACCGTCTTGTGGGTCATCATCATCGGTCTTCGTACTGCCAAGACGAGGTCGTCCACCTGGTAGGATCTTTCGCAGACCTTTTTGTTAAAGGTCCCAAACATGCGAGCTTGGTAAAGCTCAATCCTTTGCTGCACGAGCAAGCGCTTTTCATCCTACGCTTCTAGCTCTTGTAACCGCCTGCGCTGATCGTCTTTGACGGTTAACTGATTGGTGATCATGTTAGCAAACAACATCTTCTTAAGGACTTGACCCATGCTGGTATCGGAGTCCTAAGTTGAGGAGTCAGAAAAGTGTGAGTGCCTCATGACTTCTTCTTCTGAATCTTTTGAGGTGGTCGTAGGTGTAACATACCCCAGACCTCGACGAGTACGTTGGTAGTAGTTTTTAGCTTTTCCTTTTGGAGTGTGAATCCGTATGGGAAGACGTCGACCTTTGCCATAATTGAGCCCCTTGTTGCTATTCAGGTCGTAGCCCATCTTCTGGATAAGGTTTTTGGCTGGTACCGTATAGCGGTAAAACTGTATTTTGTCGCTGTCGAGGTCTGGGTCTTCAGGAGTTATTCACTGCGGATGCTCCAATCGACCGAATATGATTGGTTCCTCTTCTTTTTTCTTGGCTGGAACTACGAAGTAGGTGCCTCGGGCAGGGACAACGCGGCTCATATGGTTGGCAGTTGTCACTTGCGTTTGTAGTTTACACAGAGAATTATCCAGGAAATACTTGGTGTTCCAGCACGCGCCAGAGTAGTTCGATGACAACTTTCTATTGATGAAGTAGGATATCTTGTCCCGAGGGATTACGTCATCGAAATAGTGGGCCTCTGTATCGGCGTAGACGTAATCTTCTAGCTCTTCGTCAGTGAGGGCTAGGGCTACTGCCGGAGGAGAAGGAGGACGCCTCCCTTTCAGCTTGACCATCAAGGGAATGGTGGTCAGATGCTCCCGCGCCTTCATGGTCGGCCTTGGGGACCTCCGAGGTAACTTCATTCGTATAGGCTCCTGACCATCTCCCATCGTCACTGGAGGCGAAGGTGGGGCTTTGCCCCGAACATTAACAACAAGAGGCGCTGACACCTTGGGAGGCTTCCCTTTCAGTCGAACCTTTAAAGGTTCTTCGGCCACTGCTGTGCTTCCTGAAGCTGTCTCTGCCTCGTCGTCAGCATCATTGCTGTCGTCATCCCAGGTGTTTGCCATAAAAATCAAAGATAGGTATTACAGAATACTGAAATTGATTGCAAACTCGCTTGTACAAAGGAAAGCCTAGAAAGAAATCCTAGGAAACAATCTAAGTACAATTGTTTAGTTTTGATTCTGGGGGGTGACGGTGGAGGCTCGGGAAAATACTATCAACTCTGCCTTACTCCGTGGACTATCTGATGCAGTCTCTAGCTCGTAAAGAAATTGCTTTTCTCTTGAAGGTTGCCAGTCTTTTGCAGGGGTGTGGCACCCTGCTATTTATAATAGGATGTATTTTGAGCCGTATAGACGGCTTATGGCCACGTGGCTGATTAGCATGCGAAGACCCGCTCTTTGGCTGTCATCTGTCGATTTATTGGGATTTTGTTGCAGCAAATCTGAGTAGTTAAGGACTTGGTCAAATTGCTACGTGTCCTGTTGCGTATAGTTTTCTCAGTCTTCAATCATGTGGGGTCGCATGAGACTCATGCGGCTTGGATCATAGTGGCTCTTGGCTGCATAAAGTTTGGAGACCTTTGGGGCCGTACAAGTCTGAGCCGCGTAAGGTTCATGCGGCTTTGATGACACTCTTCTGGCCGCATGGAGGTGTACGAACCCTGCTTTTGGGCGACGTCTCATGTCTTATCTTTCTCGTCGAAGTATCAAAACTGTCATATTTTGCCAAGACTTGTCAGCTTTATCAGTCGAACTGCTCCTCTTTGGCCGCATATCTTCCTTCTATAACTGTTTTGTCGACGGGCCGCATATGTCTTTGAACAGTCATGCGGCTTTCCTTCATACGGACTTGTTTGGCCCAAAGTACCTATACGGTAATTTGTAATCCACATGAACCCCATATTTTTCATGCTTCTACAAGAACCCTTCAAAGTTTTCAAATTGCAAATTTGGAATACTTTGAATAAGAAGCATGAAAATATGTTCAAGCCAGAGGGAGTCTTCAACTCGCAGGAAGCTTTTTCGAAGAGAGATCTTGAGTCGCAGAACAAATCTTGAGTCGCAGGACACTTCGGGCCGCAGAGAGCCTGCAAGCTGTCACTGCTGTAATTTTCCTGATTCGGTAGGGGATCTATTTTCGAGATGAAGCCGACGGTTATTGGGGATAGAGTTCCCAAACGTCGACTTTATCTTTTAATGATCTCAAAAACCGAAGAGACGCTCGACGGTTATTAGGGATAAAGTCCCCAAACATTGTCCCTATCCTTAATGATCTCGAGAATCGACGAGCCTCTTTTTAGCAACTTTATAAATAGGAGTCATTCAGAGAGAGAGATTTTTCTTTTTTACCTTCTCCTCTTTCGACTTCATCATACTTTCTGCTATGGCTCCAAAAGATTCTAAGTCAATTGGTACGGCAACCAAAGGGAAGAGACTTGCTTCTCTGTCGAGAGCGGCAGACACTCCTTCCATTCGTTCCGACGTGCAACCTTCTCTCAAGAGTAAGGATGGTAAGAAGACGATGACTGAAATTTTAAATGGCCATGGCGTATATTTTCATGCGCGGGTCTGTCATATACTGCCTCTTCTATAAGCCTGGTCGATGTATGCCCTATCTCGTTTGGACCACATGTGTTCTGTACAATAGGGCCGCATGAACTGAGCCGCATAACCGCTGCTCATTCGAACTTGAACCGCCTGAGCGCCTCAAGATGGATCTTTACGAACTCTCCATGACTAAGCCGCATAGGTGCCGCATGAGCACTTTATGATCGGGCCGCATGAATACTGTATGGCTGGGCTGCATGATTGTCTCGTAGCTGATCCGCACGAGTATCGGGCCGCATGAGTTTATCATGACTGAGCCGCATTGAGCCGTAAGATAATGACTGGGCCGTATAAATGCTGCATGAGTACTTCATGAAGCCGACCTCATGATTTTGGGTTATATGAGTTCTGTTTTGGCTGGACCGCATAACTGGCTAGGCCGCATAACAGAGTTCTTTGTTTTCTTGGTGCTAAATCTCCTTTTTTCCTTGTTTTTATAGGGATCTGGCTAGCAAACTTCTTCAAGATCGGTGTCGGCGATGGAGTAAAAATACAACGTTCTGGCGCCTACATCAGACAGCTCAAAACTCCTCATGTTTCTAAAGAGTTTTCCCCATGCCTTTTTGGCATACACATCAAACAACTCAGGACTCTTCATGCTTCGGAAGAGTTTTCTCTAGGTGGTAGAGAAAGAGCCTTTATACCTCGGAGAGTTGGACGGTGGTCAGGCGTTGTTATGAACGTCCTGCCTTCACGGCTCTCCAAGTAGGCAAAACCACCATTAGAGCATCTCCAACCCTATTGTCTTGTTTTGTGTTGTGAATCCTATGTGGCATGGGACACAAGACAATGTCTTGTATAGGTGGCAAAAATATATTCACAAATGACAATGAGTTTAAAAGGTCATCTCCAATGCAAAAGTATTGAGAAGACAATACAAATTAATTTTTTACAACTTCCAAGACAACTTTTACTCTTCTACTTCTTTTTATAAATATTTTTATTCACAAATGATGATGTGGACACAAAGACATTGTGAAGTGCATTGTCTAGATCTAGACAACCAACTTCACATTGTCTTTGCCATGTCATTGCCATGTCAACTCCACATTTTTTTCACATTTGCATTGGAGAAGTACTTTTGGAAAAAATGGTTGTCATTCCTATGTGGCAACCATTTTTTTCAAACTCACAATAGGGTTGGAGATGCTCTTAGGGACCATGTTTTGAAGGTATGGTCCTTTGGGGGAGCGGGACTAAGGCATCCACAATACGGAGGGGAGGATAGCATGCTATATTTACCCTCCTCCCGGCAGCTCCTTGGAGATTCAATAGCTTTATTTGCTTCTCAGCAGTAAAACATGACTTCCTTCGAGGTCCACGAAACTGTTTGAAGACGAAGTTCTGTCAAACCCAACTATGTACTGCCAGATTTTTTTTCTTTCTTTGCCGTCGATGTAGTCCTATGAATGTAACTGATCTTGAATAAGCAGAGTATGTTCACTCCATTTTATTTGTGGTATTTTGTGGTGCTTGTACTAGAGGGCCTAATACAACATTTGTATTTGATAAAGGACATCCTACTGGAGGATTTTTGTGGAACTATTGCCCTTTTGTACATCTGGAAATGCGAGCAAATAGATTTGAATGATATTTTATGGATCTACTACTCTTTGGTACATCGATGGTGTGAGTAATAGATTGGGATAACTTTGTGGACTTATTACCATTTTTGTGTACTGGCAATGCGAGTACTGATAATAAGTGGAGAGAAAACCAACATATTTACTCAGAGGTAATGAGAACGTGGTAAATATGGGTCAAAACAAAGCCTTCCTACTCAGAGGTAATGAGGACATGGTAGGGGCATGCATAATAGGGGTACACAGAACAACTCAGAGGTGCTATCAACGTAGAAGTTCTATGCATTGGGTGATTTGTTTGTGATGGATAGGAAAACAACTCAGAGGTAATATGGACGTGGTTTTTTTCTTTTCGGGAAATTTTGTGGACCTATTACCCCTTTTGTGCACTGACAGTGCGAGCAATAGATTAGGATAAGTTTTATGGACCTATTACCCTTCTGCGCACTGGTGGTGCGGGTAATAGATTTTGAGACAAACTCTTGGTGGAGAGAAGCTATGACCAGGAAGTTCATAGATATGACCAAGAGATAAGATATAAATTCACTCGGAGTGGTCAGAGAGTAAGTTCAGTAGTACCTAAGGGTACGTAACTCAACAATCTGGGAGATTTGAAGTCAGAGTGTAAGTTCAGCGATACCTGAGGGTATATAACTCACAATCTAAGAGATGGTTGGAAGGTGTCGTCTAGACATAGTATTTCTTGATGAACTTGCCGTTTGATGGGCATCATGAGCAAGTCTCCATTTTGTTTTGCGAGACGATACGCGCCGTAGGAGAATACGGTCTCGATGACGAACGAACCCTCCCACTTAGGCTGGAATTTGTCGGGGGTCTTGTGAGTCATAACCATTGGTCTGCGAATGGCCAAGACAAGATTGCCAACTTGGAATATTCTCTGTTTAACTTTCTTGTTGAAAGCCCGAGAGATGCACGCTTGGTAGAGCTCTATGCTTTGTTGAGCTTGTAAACGCTTTTCATCTAATGCTTCTAACTCTTGTAGCCGTCGGCAGTAGTTATCGTCTGCCGTTAACCGGTAGGTGAGGGCCACTCGAAGTGAGGGGATCTGAGTTTCCAATGGGAGGACTGCCTCGCTCCCGTAAACCCAGGAGAATGGTGTATTTCCTGTAGCCGTCCGAATTATCGTCCGATACGCCCATAAGCACTCACCAAGCTTTTTATTCCAGTCGCGCTTGTTTGCAGACACGAACTTTTTGAGGAGCTTGATATGGTTTTGTTGAATGCTTCAGCCAGACCATTGGCCGAAGGGTTATATGCTGTAGAGGCCATGTTCTGAATTCAATTCTTACCATAAAATCGATAGAAAGCGTGGCTTGCGAACTGCGGACCATTGTCGTGGATAATCCTACGGGGCAGTCCAAAACGGTAGATGACGTGATGTTTTATGAAGCTAATCACGTTTGATGTCTTGACCTCTGCCAATGGAACAGCTTCCGCCCATTTGGAGAAGTAATCGGTGATTGCAAGTATGAACCGATGCCCTCTTGACGACGGCGGGGTGATTGGCCCAATGATGTCCATTCTCCATGCTTCGAATGGCCAAGAGGCCACTATCGGGTACAAGAATTCAGACGACATATGTATGAAATCTGTATGGATCTGGCAAGCCTTGCACTTCTTTTTATAATCAACTGCATCTGCGACCATTGTGGGCCAGTAATAACCCATCCGGCGAAGACGATCTTGTAATTTCGGGCCAGGTTGATGAGCCCCACAAGTACCGTTATGAGCTTCACGCAAGGCTTCTTTGGCTTCTGTATTTGACAGGCATCTTAGTAGTAGCCCATTATAGGATCGTCGATATAACATTTTCGTCTCCGTAGCGTAGAAGAACCTGAGGGAGCGTCTTCTGATTGAGGTAGCTTCATTCACACTCTCTGGCAGGATTCCATAGAAAGTCGATGAGCGGGTGTCTCCAGTCTTGTATGTCGTTGGTTATCTGGGCGAAGTAATTCATACCCAGTTAAAGATTGTTTCTGGGACAGACCAGTTCATGGCCTATTATGTCGACTAGATGATGAGTGTTATTTGGAAGTGCCAAGGAAGCGGCAAGACCGGCCAGGGCATCGGCTTCAATATTTTGAAGCCTAGGAATGTGCTCTATAAAGAACCCCTCCAAGGTTGTAATGATGCAATTTCTGTCTGATAATAGGGAATCAGGACCTCATTGCGAACCTCGTATGAACCTCGGATCTGGTTAATAACCAACTGTGAGTCACCATAAGCTTCCAGGTATCTGATCCCCACTTCTTTTGCGAGTTGGAGCCCAATGACTAGAGTTTTATATTCGGCTACGTTGTTCAAATATGGTTCTGTAAGAGAATACGCCTGATTGACTACTAGTCCGGAGGGAGAAATTAATACCACCCCGACTCCTGCAACAATATTGTGGCCCCATTCTTGAAGCACCGTTGAAGAACATTCGCCAAATGGCGTCGTGCGAAGTCATGTTCGAGGCGACGACTTCATCATGAATTTCTTCATAAATTCTGGCTATTTTTGAGCCTGGGTGGGCTGCTAAGAAGTCAGCCAGGCTTGACCTTTGATAGCCTTCTACGAAACAAAGACCATGTCGTATGGGGATAACAGTATCGTCCAGGTGGCTAGACGAGAACTGAGTGCGCCTGGCTTGGTCATGAGAACCCTGAGGGGATTAACTCGTGAAACATGGATGGTCTGCCCTGTCACATAGTGTCGTATTTTCTGTATGGCGAACACTAGGACAAGGCGCTCCTTCTACACGGCAGTGTATCTGTGTTCCGGTTCTACCATCATCCGGCTGAGATAGTAAATGGCTTGTTCATGTCCCGCGTCATTATTCTGTGCTAGCAGAGCACCGAGGGAGTGTTCCATCGCCCGTACATAGAGTATGAAGGGCTTTCCGGCGACCGGGGCTACCAGAACTGGCGGATTCATCAGGTACTCCTTAATATCATCAAAGGCATGCTGACATTCCCCATTCCAAATAAAAGAGACACCTTTCCTCATGAGTTGAGTGAAGGGTTGGCATCGTCCTGAGAGGTTAGATATAAACCTCCTGATATAGGCTAGTCTTCCCTGAAGGTCGAAGAATTCGCGAAGGTTCTTTGGTGGATTCATCTCCAGGATTGCTTTTGTGTTGTCAAAATCTATGTGAATGCCTCGGGAAGTAATGACAAAGCCCAAGAACTTTCCGCTGGATACCCCTAGAAAAGACTTAGTGGGATTCATCTTTAGGTTGTGTACCCGCATGAGGTCGAACACTGTTCTCAAATCATGTAAATGATCATTTTTTGTGCGGCTCTTGACGGCGATGTCGTCTACGTAACACTCCACCATCTTGCACAAATGACCTCTGAAGATGACACTCATAGCCCGTTGATATGTAGCACCGGTGTTCTTCATACCAAAGGGCATGACCGTATAATAATGTACGTCGATCGGCGTTCGAAACGATGTATGCTTCTCATCATCAGGAGCCATCTTGATTTGATTGTATCCTGAAAAGTCATCCATAAAGGACATGCGCTCGAAGCCACATGTATTATCAATCATTATATTGGTGATCGGAAGAGGGAATTCATCCTTAGGGCATGTCGCATTCAGATTGCGAAAATTGATGCAGATTTAAATTTTCTCGTTCTTCTTGACGACTGGCACTACGTTGGCTACCCAGTCTGGGTGCTGCTCTTCACGGATGAAACCGCTAGCTATAAGCTTGTTCACTTCCGCTTCGATGGAATTCATGATGTCTGGACGAAATTGCCGCTGCTGTTGCTTGACTGGTTTTGCGTCCGGATAAATGTTGAGCTTATGGAGTGCAATCTCGGGGTTTAGCTCTGGCATGTCTTCATAGCTCCAGGCGAAGACGTTGATGTATTCTCTGACGAGTTATAACAACAACTCCCGCTCATCATCTGTCAGACTTTTACTAACGAAGATTGGCTTTGGAGAGGATTCGTCGTCGAGGTTAACTTGCATAACCTCATCTTCAGTGGGAGGATCACGAAGTTCAAAGCGTTTCTCCTATTGTGAATCTAGTTGCTGGACCCACGGCTCCAACTCAAGTGGTTCAAGTAGGTCTCCGTCTTCTTCTTCGATATCAGCGGATGTCGTATTGGCAGATAATGTTTGTCTGAATATATCTCCAATACTGTTATCGGAGCCGTAAATATGTGACTCAGACTAATGGGAGTGCTACTCGAAATCTTTGTCAGAACTTTTGGGCGTTGTCGGTGGAGTAACATACACGAGGCCGCATCTGAATTTGTGATAATGATCCTGAGGCTTCCCTACCAGTGTCGGCGGCTGTAGAGGCAATCATCGACCACTACCATAATTTAGACCCGCGGTAGCCTCCATGTCATACCCCTGCTTTTGTATGAAGTACTTGGCTTGAGGACTATACAAGTAGGGCGGTAGTCTTCCATCGTCGGATCCGAGGCCGGACTCTTGTGGCATGAAAGATTGAGGACCTACTTTTCGGCCAAAGATGATTGTGTAATCCCACCCTCTTTTGTCTGGGACCGGGAAGTAAGCACCTTTTATGGGAGCAAGTCGATTTGGGGTATGGACGGTTGTCACCTGTGTGTGCAGGCTAACGTCTAGACAGTCCCGTACGGCATACGTTAGATCAGGATTATCATACTCAGAATAGTCTAACGACAGCCTCTTATTGATGAAATAAAGGATTTTATCGATAGGGATTACATCATCAGGAGAGGGGCTATCCACCTGTGTAACCACGTATTTGGCGAGTTCTTCGTCCTCCTTGGCTACCCCCTACGAGCTTAGAGGTCGGGATGCTGTCTTGGGCAGCTTGACCACCAGGGGTTCTGCTTGAGGTATTGATTTGCCTGAGAGTGTTGGGTTGACACTTGGCTGCTGACTCGTCTTGGGAAGACGGATGACAATAGGCTCAGCAAGGGACTTTGTGTCTTTCGGTCGCCTTGGAGTAGATTTTGGTAATCAGATTACCATCGGTGTTGCATAAGGCCTTGCATCCTCCTGCTGCCTTTGATTAGAGGTCGAAAGTTGGATCACCATTGGCCCTACGATAGGTTTTGGCTCCTGACTGGATCTCGGGAGACGGATGACCATTGGTTCCAACTGCGTAGGTGAGACAGAAGAACCAAGCACCTCTTTGTGCAAGGTTCTGACGAGGGGTGCGGCCTTGCCCGATTTGCGAGCCTGGAGACGAATTCTCATGGGTTCTTCTGGCCCTATGATGACTTCCAGCTCATTCGTTATATGTTTCCTGGATTCGTCATATAGACAAGCATCCGAAGAGTAATAAGATTCAACCCCTTTGAAGGGATCAATGTCGACAAATTCGGTCTTTACGGAACCGTGCTTAGTAACATATTTGAAACACTGGTGAAGGGTGGATGGCACGATCATATAGTCATGTATCCATGGACGTCCCAGGAGGATGTTGTAGGAGGTGTCTGCATCTATGACGTAGCAGGTAACTTCCGTCTTCAGGTCACCAATCTGGCACTTCAACCAGATCTTCCCTAGGGGATAGCTTCTCCCTGAGTTAAAACTGCTGATGGCAGTGTTGGTTGCTGCTAGCCGATGCATAGGAATGCCAAGAAGTTGGAGCAGGCTTTTCGGGATGATGCTTATTGACGAGCCAGGGTTGATATGTATCCGATCCACCTTGATGTCACCTATGTATCCCGTGTAGTATAGGGGGCGATCATACAAATTGGACTTGATCAACATGTCCTGAGGAGTAAATATGATGTTGGACATTGCATCTGTGCTATCGCCACCCTGTAGATCTGCTGGCGGGTCTTCCCCTGGAGGCTTGACCTGAGCTAAGTAGGAATCAGCATTCTGGAATGCTTCGCTTAATGCGACACGAAGATCCTTGGAGAGCCTTAGGAGCTCATACAGCGACAAATTTGCTGACGTATTAGCCAATTATGCTAATATGTCGAAGTTGTAAGGTCTCTCTAGTCCCTGAGGTACAGCATTACGGAGTGGCCTATCGGAGCGGGTTTCCTTTGTCTTGGACTTGTCCGCCAGTGGAGGCTGAGATGGCCTTGGAATATCAGAGGGAGGTAACGTTGCCGGCTGAGGATCTTCGACTGGACTATCCCGTGCGGGCTGGACTTGTGCTCCAGACCGGGTAACAACATCTACAGCTTCTTCAGCTTCGGCTGAAATTGTGTGGCAGGCTCTAGACTTCCTGCCCTTCTTCTTGTTGGTAGGGATGACACCCCCTAGATAACATCGGGCACCAAGTCTGGATGCACCCATATGATCTCTCCTCATAATATGGTGAGAGGTACCAATCCAGATGTTTGGCTCCGGACGGGTGGAAGATTAATAACCTCCATCATTGCCCGAGGGACAGGTATGACCCCATCTGGAGTGCTTGTCGGTGGAAAGTTGTCGAACTGAATAGATACCATGTTTGCCGCCACGGTAACCTCTTCAAAGTCTATCAACAGATCTTTTGAGTCGATAAGACTCTGAATGTACCGCTTCAATTGGAAGCAATCATGAGTGGCATGATGGACATAGCGATGGAAGTGATAATACTTTGGGTCCTACATTTTTGTCGCTCAGGGCTCACGCCTTGGTGGAGGGAGCTGGATCCTACCCCCTTGCAAGAGCATATCGAAGATAGGTTTGACATGACTATCTTCAAATGAGTAATTGATCTTGGGCCATGGACCTTCCGCCTATTTTTGTTCGAGCTTCTGAGTCGCATCAGTGACCATGGCCTGTTCGCCCTTGTTGTCCCGGTTAATGGTGGCACCACTGTTGCTGTTACTTGAGGTGGACCCAGGACGTCTGCCCTTATCTTCTCCATCTGGGATGTGTAATCCCAACTGCCGAGCCATCTTCAATTTTGCCTCTGCGTTGGTGGCACTTTTGATGAAGGTTGTCCAATCCCTGAACTGATCATCACCCATCCAGAGGCTAATTGCGGGGAGCAGCTTCTTCTGGCAGATTTCAATCAAGGAGCTCTCGGAATTGCCTTAGGGCAATCTCATTACGGTTTGGCAGAACCGCTCGATGTAGTTCCTCGTTATCTCCCTCTCTCCCTGAACGACGTCCATGAGAGATGACATCGATACATCATGCCCCTCTTCGTAGAATCTCTCCAGGAACATGTGCTTGAAGCCGTCAAAAGAGTGAATGCAGTTGTCGGAAAGGTTATGGTACCAGTCGAACGCGATCCCCTCCAATACTTCGATGAATAATCGTGTGAGGATGGCATCACTATGTGGCAAGTGGTCGGTTGTGACTTCAAAATAAGTCATATACCGACTAGCAGAGGTCTTCCCATCATAAGAATCGATATGGAACAGCTTGTATCGCAGTGGAAAAGGCACATCTCTCCATGCAACGGGATATGGCTACCGTATTCTGAGATCCCGAGAGGAGTCTCAGGCATTGAACATTGCCCGAAGCTCCTGGACTTCCCTCCTTGGCTTCATCTGCAGCTGAAGGAAAGGATGGTGCTAATGGATCATCACCCAAAGGAGGGGCGGTCGTGTTGGAGTCTGCGTTGACTGCGGGTCCCAAGCTTGTTTGCCCGGGCGTGCTTGCTGGTTGAGCTGGCAAGGCGGCTTTGATCTCGTCCACGGACTTGACCAAGGACAGGAGCATAGCTTCCAGCACTTCTAGCCATTGTCGATCTGAAGGTGCTTTATGATCATCGCCAGCCATAAAGACTGTCTTGACATGGGTAAAGGTGGAAGGGATTGTGGCAGAGGTACTCTCGGTGTCGTACCCTTGTATAGAGAAATCGTCAGGAAATGTCGGAATATCATCTTCGTCAGACTCGGAAGGGGTACTACCCCCTGTGCAGGAAGTTGCATCATTTTGGTGAGGGTGGTGGCCCTCAGGGAAATTCGATTATGTTGCAGAGTTCTGGAGGATCTCTACCCCCTGTGTGTGCTCTTGTTATACCAGATTTTCGCATACATTGAGGGGGCTGCTACCCCCAGCTTCATCTATTATCAAGGTGGCCGAAGGTGCACCCCCGGGTGCCGAAAGCTTCTTTTTGGATCGAGTGCCTAAATAGATACCTTCTGTGGTTGATGGGAACCCCCCAGATGAGGGTCTCCTTACAATACTGGCCGAGATGGCCGGGCTGGAAGAGCCTGTCTTCTTTCCTTCCTTGCCAGGAGGAAATTTTTGAGTTGAATTACAGGAGGCGAAAGAAAACTCCTCGTCCCCTAGTATTTGCACATGTGCTGGCTGCTGCAGTCGCTGGAAAACTGACTGCCGATCTTCAGGTGCTGCTAATTTATCGCAGCAGTAGTTGATGATGAATTGGGCACAACAATGCCCCAAGAGGGACTCACTGCATGCTGACGCTGTCGTCTTGCATTTGTGAGTAATCACGTCACGTAAGTCGGTAGAAAGCCTCTCTACCTTTGCACCAAACTTGTGAACTCGGGAATCTCGAGCGCACGGGTGCTTAGGCATCATGTTTGTTCCGTGGCTAGTAAAAGCACTTGCTCTAGATCTTCAGAGGGAGACTTTAAAAACCTACCCTGTCCGTTAGCCCTGGGGGACTGGACACGGGTGGTTCTGTACAACTTTCCGTCAGGAGCCCGTGTAACAGTCAACGGGGCCTGCTGACAGTCAGCAACTTGGGCAGTTGACTGGGTTGGTTGGGCCCGTACTGCCCTAGACTTTTTTGACTTAGCACCCAAAGGCGCGTAGTAAAAGGAGTCCAGATTGATACATCCCGCATCTTTAGTGAGCCGCATGGCGCCGGGCCCGCATGAGAGGCGGTCGAACACAGAGCTTCTGACAGAGCCGCATGAGACGTCCTATTTGAGGCCAGGATTTGTTATCGCATGGACCATCTTCTTGTGGCTAGCGTTGGCTGCCGCATGGATCATTTTTCTGCGGCCAGAGTTGGCTGCCGCATGAGTCGTCTGCCTGCGGCCGGAGTTGGCTGCCGCATGGACAGACTGTCGATCTCCTCTATGTGGCTTCTTCTTCATCTGCATGGAGTTCCCTTGTGCCTCCAAAAACTCAGCATCGTAGTGTTTTCTTCTGCTCGTTTTGGGGATAGTGGGGTCCTCTGCGGTCGGAAGCAAAGTCGCAGGAGAGGTTAGGTCACCGTCTTGGGCTGCAGAAGGAGCTTCTTCGAGAACTTGGTCGGGGGCAACAGTTTTGTGCACCGACGCCTCACGAGTCCTCTTTGGGTTGGCTCGCTTCTGAGACGGGCTGGCGCTCCCTTCAGAGAGCAATTCTTCGAAGGATTGTTGGTCGAAGCGAACCACAAGCATTTGCTGTGTAGAGCCGAGCTTGGACACATCAGATTGCGTCACCAACTTCTCATCGGAAGAGAAGGATGTCCCCAGCAGAGTCGCCATCGTGTTTGCCATAAAAATTAAAGACATGTATTACAGAACACTGAAATTGATTGCAAACTCGCTTGTACAAAGGAAAGCCTAGAAAGAAATCCTAGGAAACAATCTAAGTACAATTGTTTAGTTTTGATTCTGGGAGGTGACAGTGGAGGCTCGGAAAAGTGCTATCAACTCTGCCTTTGTATATTTTGGTGTATCTTGTGCAAGCCTCAATGTTGTTCTTGTGCATTGTATGGATATCGATTCCTGTGAAGGCTCCCTACCTTCTTAGAGAATCTCATATCATAACGTGTCATGGTTGGATCCACTATACTAGTCGGGACGGGGAGTATTAGCGTAGATATTTGATCAATACCCTTCTTGCATCAAGTCTTGAACCTTGAATAGTGTTAATTATACACCGCACGTATGATTAACCAGGCCATAAACTCTTGTATCAAGTTCCTAAGCCGATCACATGTTGAGACTAGTGCTCACTCACATATATAGTACTTTTCTTGATTCTTGTACATGATATATCCTGCTCTCTTGCACTTACACTCATTTACAGTCTTACTTATGCCTTACCATGTTCATATACATGTCAATTTACCTTGTATATTCTCTCTATTTACTGCTACATATATAATCTTTATTATTTAACTGGAACTGTTATTAAAAATGTATCTCATTCTAATTCTGACTGGATATATTTTTTAGACGACGAGGACGATTGCACCACCTACTTTGGTCCGCATGACGTAGTAGGTATAGACCAAGAGACCCTAGCCCAGCAGGGTTTAGTTCCAACTGAGGAGGCTTTAGTAGCGACTCAGTTAGACTAGGTTTTATACTGGACTATGTCTCCAGCACTATCAGATTGCTTGTTTATTATTTCAGACCTATATTTTTATATTTGACTCTTAGACTCTGGGCTTGTATTATTTATAACTTCGACTTTTCTGGATATATCATATATTGTTGTCTTTATCTTTTCATTCAATTTATCTTATTTTTAGTTTACGATTGAGTATGATATATTGCCATTACTTGTCCACCGTTTGGAGATGACTATCTCGACAGGTTTTGATATTTATAATTGTTAGTCAGTTAGTTAGACCTAGACAGCGTTCTACCGCCGATGCTGCGGCGTAGGCTGGGCACTGTCACGCTCTTGTGTCCCTACACTGGGTGCGGGTCGTGACACATTTTTAGTAGTGGCCCATGCAGGTCAGAAGTCACAACTAGTGCGATGTTGTAGTGGTGCTCGACTTAGAGTGCTACTACGAGCCTGCTATATGTATATAGGATATAGGCTATAGGCTAAGGATACTCAATCACAATTAGAAAAAACTTCCAATTTGCTTTTATGCAACTGTCCTTTCTTAATGTTGATTAATTGCACTCTAACTGTCCTTCCTTGAATATATTCTATTTTGTGCCATATTGACTTTCTTCTTTTAATCTGTCTTCCGGATGGCTAAGACCAGATCCTAGCATTTGGGTCCTGCAGATACTGAGAGGTCTGCGACATCCCGTGGGCCTGTCCCCGTTACTTCTCTCGGGGTTGACAACAGCTACTCTCTGGGTGCTCCTCCTCAGTGATGAGGACTGTTCCCGAGGTCATTGTTGGTGCTTCTACAATAGTACATGGGGCTACGACCGGAGTCATCATTTGTGTTCCTCCTCCTTCCACACAGCGGACTCCACCATCTGTTCCAGGAGATCTTCCTCCTCCGCCTCTAGTGTCTACTGATATGGGGCAGATGTTTGCCTTCTTCAGAGAGATACTAGAGACGCAGATGGCCCAGTCTGAGGCTCATCAGAGTCAGTCAGACGCGATGCGTCAGGGCATGGAGAATGCCCACCAGCTCGCTCTAGCTACACTAGAGCGAGGAGCTACGGCCCAGTAGGATAACCAGCATAAGCCAGGCAACATTCAAGACTTCAAGAAGCTAGGGCCTCAGGACTTCAAAGGGACCGAGGGAATTATCTATGCAGATGACTAGCTCGAGGATATCGAGCGTCTTATGAGTATCTTGCCTCGCAGATGATTTGAAGGTCGAGGCGGTGGGACTTCAGTTGCTGGAAATTGCACACACCTGGTTCACAAATGAGCCGACTCTAGCTGGAGAAGGCCACACCTAGGCAAAGTTCAAGGACTTGTTCAAGAAGAAGTTCTTCTCCTCCACAGATAGGATACCTGGTAGGCAGTTTCAGAACCTCCAACAGGGAGGTATATTTATAGAGTTTTGTAGGCTGAGCTGATATATAGAGTACATGGTGCAAGACCCAAAGATCAGGGCCAGCCGCTTTAGAGAGGATTTGACTTGGGATGTGAATATCCTCATCCCCTCTTTTTATGCGACATACGTGGAGATCCTTACGGAGGCACGCAAGTTACAGCAAGAGTTGGGCCTGAAGCCGAAGAGGGACCGTGACTTCTTCTCGGAAGCTTCTAGCATTGCAGGGCCTGCTAAGCGTCCCCAGCTCCAGCACCATTCCTTGCAGTCATTGTAGCAGCAGTTTTAGGCTCGGCTAAAGCACCCGTCCAATAGGTGCCGCAGCAGCAGCAGAGACCGGTGTAGCATGTTCCTTTTTGCCACTACTGCAAGAAGTCCGGTCACATCTGGGAGGTTTGTATGAGGCGATTGGGCGCGTGCCTTTATTATGGCACCGAGGGACACCAGTTGAGGGATTGTCCTTCGAACCCTCGTCGTGCAGCTCAGGAAGCAGGTGCAGCTCAGGGAGCATCGACTAGGCCACCTGTGGCACCGCCTCATGCCCTGTACGAGTAGCAGGATATATCCTATCAGGGCAGGGCTTTTATGATGGAGGTCGAGAAGACCAACACTGCAGGTGATGGGCTAGGAGGTTAGGTCATGTTCTTTTCTTCTTCCTGATTCATTTCCATCTATTGATTGTTTGATTGATTTTTTAGTACCCTTAGTTGCATATGTGATTTTCATGCTAGATTAATAGTAAACCCTATTGGAGACTACAATAACATGACACTGTAGAGGCTATAACCATGCATGTTGTTCTCATTTCATAGAATTGCATGTTGTATAATTTAGATAGGATTTGCAAGGCTCTGATTATTGGGGGTTTGACCTAGAGATGATTACAACCAACTTAAATTTCGAGGATAAAATTTTTCTAAGGGGCCCAATGACTAGAGTTTTATATTCGGCTACGTTGTTCAAATATGGTTCTGTAAGAGAATACGCCTGATTGACTACTAGTCCGGAGGGAGAAATTAATACCACCCCGACTCCTGCAACAATATTGTGGCCCCATTCTTGAAGCACCGTTGAAGAACATTCGCCAAATGGCGTCGTGCGAAGTCATGTTCGAGGCGACGACTTCATCATGAATTTCTTCATAAATTCTGGCTATTTTTGAGCCTGGGTGGGCTGCTAAGAAGTCAGCCAGGCTTGACCTTTGATAGCCTTCTACGAAACAAAGACCATGTCGTATGGGGATAACAGTATCGTCCAGGTGGCTAGACGAGAACTGAGTGCGCCTGGCTTGGTCATGAGAACCCTGAGGGGATTAACTCGTGAAACATGGATGGTCTGCCCTGTCACATAGTGTCGTATTTTCTGTATGGCGAACACTAGGACAAGGCGCTCCTTCTACACGGCAGTGTATCTGTGTTCCGGTTCTACCATCATCCGGCTGAGATAGTAAATGGCTTGTTCATGTCCCGCGTCATTATTCTGTGCTAGCAGAGCACCGAGGGAGTGTTCCATCGCCCGTACATAGAGTATGAAGGGCTTTCCGGCGACCGGGGCTACCAGAACTGGCGGATTCATCAGGTACTCCTTAATATCATCAAAGGCATGCTGACATTCCCCATTCCAAATAAAAGAGACACCTTTCCTCATGAGTTGAGTGAAGGGTTGGCATCGTCCTGAGAGGTTAGATATAAACCTCCTGATATAGGCTAGTCTTCCCTGAAGGTCGCAGAATTCGCGAAGGTTCTTTGGTGGATTCATCTCCAGGATTGCTTTTGTGTTGTCAAAATCTATGTGAATGCCTCGGGAAGTAATGACAAAGCCCAAGAACTTTCCGCTGGATACCCCTAGAAAAGACTTAGTGGGATTCATCTTTAGGTTGTGTACCCGCATGAGGTCGAACACTGTTCTCAAATCATGTAAATGATCATTTTTTGTGCGGCTCTTGACGGCGATGTCGTCTACGTAACACTCCACCATCTTGCACAAATGACCTCTGAAGATGACACTCATAGCCCGTTGATATGTAGCACCGGTGTTCTTCATACCAAAGGGCATGACCGTATAATAATGTACGTCGATCGGCGTTCGAAACGATGTATGCTTCTCATCATCAGGAGCCATCTTGATTTGATTGTATCCTGAAAAGTCATCCATAAAGGACATGCGCTCGAAGCCACATGTATTATCAATCATTATATTGGTGATCGGAAGAGGGAATTCATCCTTAGGGCATGTCGCATTCAGATTGCGAAAATTGATGCAGATTTAAATTTTCTCATTCTTCTTGACGACTGGCACTACGTTGGCTACCCAGTCTGGGTGCTGCTCTTCACGGATGAAACCGCTAGCTATAAGCTTGTTCACTTCCGCTTCGATGGAATTCATGATGTCTGGACGAAATTGCCGCTGCTGTTGCTTGACTGGTTTTGCGTCCGAATAAATGTTGAGCTTATGGAGTGCAATCTCGGGGTTTAGCTCTGGCATGTCTTCATAGCTCCAGGCAAAGACGTTGATGTATTCTCTGACGAGTTATAACAACAACTCCCGCTCATCATCTGTCAGACTTTTACTAACGAAGATTGGCTTTGGAGAGGATTCGTCGCCGAGGTTAACTTGCATAACCTCATCTTCAGTGGGAGGATCACGAAGTTTAAAGCGTTTCTCCTATTGTGAATCTAGTTGCTGGACCCACGGCTCCAACTCAAGTGGTTCAAGTAGGTCTCCGTCTTCTTCTTCGATATCAGCGGATGTCGTATTGGCAGATAATGTTTGTCTGAATATATCTCCAATACTGTTATCGGAGCCGTAAATATGTGACTCAGACTAATGGGAGTGCTACTCGAAATCTTTGTCAGAACTTTTGGGCGTTGTCGGTGGAGTAACATACACGAGGCCGCATCTGAATTTGTGATAATGATCCTGAGGCTTCCCTACCAGTGTCGGCGGCTGTAGAGGCAATCATCGACCACTACCATAATTTAGACCCGCGGTAGCCTCCATGTCATACCCCTGCTTTTGCATGAAGTACTTGGCTTGAGGACTATACAAGTAGGGCGGTAGTCTTCCATCGTCGGATCCGAGGCCGGACTCTTGTGGCATGAAAGATTGAGGACCTACTTTTCGGCCAAAGATGATTGTGTAATCCCACCCTCTTTTGTCTGGGACCGGGAAGTAAGCACCTTTTATGGGAGCAAGTCGATTTGGGGTATGGACGGTTGTCACCTGTGTGTGCAGGCTAACGTCTAGACAGTCCCGTACGGCATACGTTAGATCAGGATTATCATACTCAGAATAGTCTAACGACAGCCTCTTATTGATGAAATAAAGGATTTTATCGATAGGGATTACATCATCAGGAGAGGGGCTATCCACCTGTGTAACCACGTATTTGGCGAGTTCTTCGTCCTCCTTGGCTACCCCCTACGAGCTTAGAGGTCGGGATGCTGTCTTGGGCAGCTTGACCACCAGGGGTTCTGCTTGAGGTATTGATTTGCCTGAGAGTGTTGGGTTGACACTTGGCTGCTGACTCGTCTTGGGAAGACGGATGACAATAGGCTCAGCAAGGGACTTTGTGTCTTTCGGTCGCCTTGGAGTAGATTTTGGTAATCAGATTACCATCGGTGTTGCATAAGGCCTTGCATCCTCCTGCTGCCTTTGATTAGAGGTCGAAAGTTGGATCACCATTGGCCCTACGATAGGTTTTGGCTCCTGACTGGATCTCGGGAGACGGATGACCATTGGTTCCAACTGCGTAGGTGAGACAGAAGAACCAAGCACCTCTTTGTGCAAGGTTCTGACGAGGGGTGCGGCCTTGCCCGATTTGCGAGCCTGGAGACGAATTCTCATGGGTTCTTCTGGCCCTATGATGACTTCCAGCTCATTCGTTATATGTTTCCTGGATTCGTCATATAGACAAGCATCCGAAGAGTAATAAGATTCAACCCCTTTGAAGGGATCAATGTCGACAAATTCGGTCTTTACGGAACCGTGCTTAGTAACATATTTGAAACACTGGTGAAGGGTGGATGGCACGATCATATAGTCATGTATCCATGGACGTCCCAGGAGGATGTTGTAGGAGGTGTCTGCATCTATGACGTAGCAGGTAACTTCCGTCTTCAGGTCACCAATCTGGCACTTCAACCAGATCTTCCCTAGGGGATAGCTTCTCCCTGAGTTAAAACTGCTGATGGCAGTGTTGGTTGCTGCTAGCCGATGCATAGGAATGCCAAGAAGTTGGAGCAGGCTTTTCGGGATGATGCTTATTGACGAGCCAGGGTTGATATGTATCCGATCCACCTTGATGTCACCTATGTATCCCGTGTAGTATAGGGGGCGATCATACAAATTGGACTTGATCAACATGTCCTGAGGAGTAAATATGATGTTGGACATTGCATCTGTGCTATCGCCACCCTGTAGATCTGCTGGCGGGTCTTCCCCTGGAGGCTTGACCTGAGCTAAGTAGGAATCAGCATTCTGGAATGCTTCGCTTAATGCGACACGAAGATCCTTGGAGAGCCTTAGGAGCTCATACAGCGACAAATTTGCTGACGTATTAGCCAATTATGCTAATATGTCGAAGTTGTAAGGTCTCTCTAGTCCCTGAGGTACAGCATTACGGAGTGGCCTATCGGAGCGGGTTTCCTTTGTCTTGGACTTGTCCGCCAGTGGAGGCTGAGATGGCCTTGGAATATCAGAGGGAGGTAACGTTGCCGGCTGAGGATCTTCGACTGGACTATCCCGTGCGGGCTGGACTTGTGCTCCAGACCGGGTAACAACATCTGCAGCTTCTTCAGCTTCGGCTGAAATTGTGTGGCAGGCTCTAGACTTCCTGCCCTTCTTCTTGTTGGTAGGGATGACACCCCCTAGATAACATCGGGCACCAAGTCTGGATGCACCCATATGATCTCTCCTCATAATATGGTGAGAGGTACCAATCCAGATGTTTGGCTCCGGACGGGTGGAAGATTAATAACCTCCATCATTGCCCGAGGGACAGGTATGACCCCATCTGGAGTGCTTGTCGGAGGAAAGTTGTCAAACTGAATAGATACCATGTTTGCCGCCACGGTAACCTCTTCAAAGTCTATCAACAGATCTTTTGAGTCGATAAGACTCTGAATGTACCGCTTCAATTGGAAGCAATCATGAGTGGCATGATGGACATAGCGATGGAAGTGATAATACTTTGGGTCCTACATTTTTGTCGCTCAGGGCTCACGCCTTGGTGGAGGGAGCTGGATCCTACCCCCTTGCAAGAGCATATCGAAGATAGGTTTGACATGACTATCTTCAAATGAGTAATTGATCTTGGGCCATGGACCTTCCGCCTATTTTTGTTCGAGCTTCTGAGTCGCATCAGTGACCATGGCCTGTTCGCCCTTGTTGTCCCGGTTAATGGTGGCACCACTGTTGCTGTTACTTGAGGTGGACCCAGGACGTCTGCCCTTATCTTCTCCATCTGGGATGTGTAATCCCAACTGCCGAGCCATCTTCAATTTTGCCTCTGCGTTGGTGGCACTTTTGATGAAGGTTGTCCAATCCCTGAACTGATCATCACCCATCCAGAGGCTAATTGCGGGGAGCAGCTTCTTCTGGCAGATTTCAATCAAGGAGCTCTCGGAATTGCCTTAGGGCAATCTCATTACGGTTTGGCAGAACCGCTCGATGTAGTTCCTCGTTATCTCCCTCTCTCCCTGAACGACGTCCATGAGAGATGACATCGATACATCATGCCCCTCTTCGTAGAATCTCTCCAGGAACATGTGCTTGAAGCCGTCAAAAGAGTGAATGCAGTTGTCGGAAAGGTTATGGTACCAGTCGAACGCGATCCCCTCCAATACTTCGATGAATAATCGTGTGAGGATGGCATCACTATGTGGCAAGTGGTCGGTTGTGACTTCAAAATAAGTCATATACCGACTAGCAGAGGTCTTTCCATCATAAGAATCGATATGGAACAGCTTGTATCGCAGTGGAAAAGGCACATCTCTCCATGCAACGGGATATGGCTACCGTATTCTGAGATCCCGAGAGGAGTCTCAGGCATTGAACATTGCCCGAAGCTCCTGGACTTCCCTCCTTGGCTTCATCTGCAGCTGAAGGAAAGGATGGTGCTAAAGGATCATCACCCAAAGGAGGGGCGGTCGTGTTGGAGTCTGCGTTGACTGCGGGTCCCAAGCTTGTTTGCCCGGGCGTGCTTGCTGGTTGAGCTGGCAAGGCGGCTTTGATCTCGTCCACGGACTTGACCAAGGACAGGAGCATAGCTTCCAGCACTTCTAGCCATTGTCGATCTGAAGGTGCTTTATGATCATCGCCAGCCATAAAGCCTGTCTTGACATGGGTAAAGGTGGAAGGGATTGTGGCAGAGGTACTCTCGGTGTCGTACCCTTGTATAGAGAAATCGTCAGGAAATGTCGGAATATCATCTTCGTCAGACTCGGAAGGGGTACTACCCCCTGTGCAGGAAGTCGCATCATTTTGGTGAGGGTGGTGGCCCTCAGGGAAATTCGATTATGTTGCAGAGTTCTGGAGGATCTCTACCCCCTGTGTGTGCTCTTGTTATACCAGATTTTCGCATACATTGAGGGGGCTGCTACCCCCAGCTTCATCTATTATCAAGGTGGCCGAAGGTGCACCCCCGGGTGCCAAAAGCTTCTTTTTGGATCGAGTACCTAAATAGATACCTTCTGTGGTTGATGGGAACCCCCCAGATGAGGGTCTCCTTACAATACTGGCCGAGATGGCCGGGCTGGAAGAGCCTGTCTTCTTTCCTTCCTTGCCAGGAGGAAATTTTTGAGTTGAATTACAGGAGGCGAAAGAAAACACCTCGTCCCCTAGTATTTGCACATGTGCTGGCTGCTGCAGTCGCTGGAAAACTGACTGCCGATCTTCAGGTGCTGCTAATTTATCGCAGCAGTAGTTGATGATGAATTGGGCACAACAATGCCCCAAGAGGGACTCACTGCATGCTGACGCTGTCGTCTTGCATTTGTGAGTAATCACGTCACGTAAGTCGGTAGAAAGCCTCTCTACCTTTGCACCAAACTTGTGAACTCGGGAATCTCGAGCGCACGGGTGCTTAGGCATCATGTTTGTTCCGTGGCTAGTAAAAGCACTTGCTCTAGATCTTCAGAGGGAGACTTTAAAAACCCACCCTGTCCGTTAGCCCTGGGGGACTGGACACGGGTGGTTCTGTACAACTTTCCGTCAGGAGCCCGTGTAACAGTCAACGGGGCCTGCTGACAGTCAGCAACTTGGGCAGTTGACTGGGTTGGTTGGGCCCGTACTGCCCTAGACTTTTTTGACTTAGCACCCAAAGGCGCGTAGTAAAAGGAGTCCAGATTGATACATCCCGCATCTTTAGTGAGCCGCATGGCGCCGGGCCCGCATGAGAGGCGGTCGAACACAGAGCTTCTGACAGAGCCGCATGAGACGTCCTATTTGAGGCCAGGATTTGTTATCGCATGGACCATCTTCTTGTGGCTAGCGTTGGCTGCCGCATGGATCATTTTTCTGCGGCCAGAGTTGGCTGCCGCATGAGTCGTCTGCCTGCGGCCGGAGTTGGCTGCCGCATGGACAGACTGTCGATCTCCTCTATGCGGCTTCTTCTTCATCTGCATGGAGTTCCCTTGTGCCTCCAAAAACTCAGCATCGTAGTGTTTTCTTCTGCTCGTTTTGGGGATAGTGGGGTCCTCTGCGGTCGGAAGCAAAGTCGCAGGAGAGGTTAGGTCACCGTCTTGGGCTGCAGAAGGAGCTTCTTCGAGAACTTGGTCGGGGGCAACAGTTTTGTGCACCGACGCCTCACGAGTCCTCTTTGGGTTGGCTCGCTTCTGAGACGGGCTGGCGCTCCCTTCAGAGAGCAATTCTTCGAAGGATTGTTGGTCGAAGCGAACCACAAGCATTTGCTGTGTAGAGCCGAGCTTGGACACATCAGATTGCGTCACCAACTTCTCATCGGAAGAGAAGGATGTCCCCAGCAGAGTCGCCATCGTGTTTGCCATAAAAATTAAAGACATGTATTACAGAACACTGAAATTGATTGCAAACTCGCTTGTACAAAGGAAAGCCTAGAAAGAAATCCTAGGAAACAATCTAAGTACAATTGTTTAGTTTTGATTCTGGGAGGTGACGGTGGAGGCTCGGAAAAGTGCTATCAACTCTGCCTTTGTATATTTTGGTGTATCTTGTGCAAGCCTCAATGTTGTTCTTGTGCATTGTATGGATATCGATTCCTGTGAAGGCTCCCTACCTTCTTAGAGAATCTCATATCATAACGTGTCATGGTTGGATCCACTATACTAGTCGGGACGGGGAGTATTAGCGTAGATATTTGATCAATACCCTTCTTGCATCAAGTCTTGAACCTTGAATAGTGTTAATTATACACCGCACGTATGATTAACCAGGCCATAAACTCTTGTATCAAGTTCCTAAGCCGATCACATGTTGAGACTAGTGCTCACTCACATATATAGTACTTTTCTTGATTCTTGTACATGATATATCCTGCTCTCTTGCACTTACACTCATTTACAGTCTTACTTATGCCTTACCATGTTCATATACATGTCAATTTACCTTGTATATTCTCTCTATTTACTGCTACATATATAATCTTTATTATTTAACTGGAACTGTTATTAAAAATGTATCTCATTCTAATTCTGACTGGATATATTTTTTAGACGACGAGGACGATTGCACCACCTACTTTGGTCCGCATGACGTAGTAGGTATAGACCAAGAGACCCTAGCCCAGCAGGGTTTAGTTCCAACTGAGGAGGCTTTAGTAGCGACTCAGTTAGACTAGGTTTTATACTGGACTATGTCTCCAGCACTATCAGATTGCTTGTTTATTATTTCAGACCTATATTTTTATATTTGACTCTTAGACTCTGGGCTTGTATTATTTATAACTTCGACTTTTCTGGATATATCATATATTGTTGTCTTTATCTTTTCATTCAATTTATCTTATTTTTAGTTTACGATTGAGTATGATATATTGCCATTACTTGTCCACCGTTTGGAGATGACTATCTCGACAGGTTTTGATATTTATAATTGTTAGTCAGTTAGTTAGACCTAGACAGCGTTCTACCGCCGATGCTGCGGCGTAGGCTGGGCACTGTCACGCTCTTGTGTCCCTACACTGGGTGCGGGTCGTGACACATTTTTAGTAGTGGCCCATGCAGGTCAGAAGTCACAACTAGTGCGATGTTGTAGTGGTGCTCGACTTAGAGTGCTACTACGAGCCTGCTATATGTATATAGGATATAGGCTATAGGCTAAGGATACTCAATCACAATTAGAAAAAACTTCCAATTTGCTTTTATGCAACTGTCCTTTCTTAATGTTGATTAATTGCACTCTAACTGTCCTTCCTTGAATATATTCTATTTTGTGCCATATTGACTTTCTTCTTTTAATCTGTCTTCCGGATGGCTAAGACCAGATCCTAGCATTTGGGTCCTGCAGATACTGAGAGGTCTGCGACATCCCGTGGGCCTGTCCCCGTTACTTCTCTCGGGGTTGACAACAGCTACTCTCTGGGTGCTCCTCCTCAGTGATGAGGACTGTTCCCGAGGTCATTGTTGGTGCTTCTACAATAGTACATGGGGCTACGACCGGAGTCATCATTTGTGTTCCTCCTCCTTCCACACAGCGGACTCCACCATCTGTTCCAGGAGATCTTCCTCCTCCGCCTCTAGTGTCTACTGATATGGGGCAGATGTTTGCCTTCTTCAGAGAGATACTAGAGACGCAGATGGCCCAGTCTGAGGCTCATCAGAGTCAGTCAGACGCGATGCGTCAGGGCATGGAGAATGCCCACCAGCTCGCTCTAGCTACACTAGAGCGAGGAGCTACGGCCCAGTAGGATAACCAGCATAAGCCAGGCAACATTCAAGACTTCAAGAAGCTAGGGCCTCAGGACTTCAAAGGGACCGAGGGAATTATCTATGCAGATGACTAGCTCGAGGATATCGAGCGTCTTATGAGTATCTTGCCTCGCAGATGATTTGAAGGTCGAGGCGGTGGGACTTCAGTTGCTGGAAATTGCACACACCTGGTTCACAAATGAGCCGACTCTAGCTGGAGAAGGCCACACCAAGGCAAAGTTCAAGGACTTGTTCAAGAAGAAGTTCTTCTCCTCCATAGATAGGATACCTGGTAGGCAGTTTCAGAACCTCCAACAGGGAGGTATATTTATAGAGTTTTGTAGGCTGAGCTGATATATAGAGTACATGGTGCAAGACCCAAAGATCAGGGCCAGCCGCTTTAGAGAGGATTTGACTTGGGATGTGAATATCCTCATCCCCTCTTTTTATGCGACATACGTGGAGATCCTTACGGAGGCACGCAAGTTACAGCAAGAGTTGGGCCTGAAGCCGAAGAGGGACCGTGACTTCTTCTCGGAAGCTTCTAGCATTGCAGGGCCTGCTAAGCGTCCCCAGCTCCAGCACCATTCCTTGCAGTCATTGTAGCAGCAGTTTTAGGCTCGGCTAAAGCACCCGTCCAATAGGTGCCACAGCAGCAGCAGAGACCGGTGTAGCATGTTCCTTTTTGCCACTACTGCAAGAAGTCCGGTCACATCTGGGAGGTTTGTATGAGGCGATTGGGCGCGTGCCTTTATTATGGCACCGAGGGACACCAGTTGAGGGATTGTCCTTCGAACCCTCGTCGTGCAGCTCAGGAAGCAGGTGCAGCTCAGGGAGCATCGACTAGGCCACCTGTGGCACCGCCTCATGCCCTGTACGAGTAGCAGGATATATCCTATCAGGGCAGGGCTTTTATGATGGAGGTCGAGAAGACCAACACTGCAGGTGATGGGCTAGGAGGTTAGGTCATGTTCTTTTCTTCTTCCTGATTCATTTCCATCTATTGATTGTTTGATTGATTTTTTAGTACCCTTAGTTGCATATGTGATTTTCATGCTAGATTAATAGTAAACCCTATTGGAGACTACAATAACATGACACTGTAGAGGCTATAACCATGCATGTTGTTCTCATTTCATAGAATTGCATGTTGTATAATTTAGATAGGATTTGCAAGGCTCTGATTATTGGGGGTTTGACCTAGAGATGATTACAACCAACTTAAATTTCGAGGATAAAATTTTTCTAAGGGGCGTAGGATTGTAACTACCACTATTCCAGAATAGGGACATTTTTGACTTTTCCTATCTTGTACCAATTTAAAATTTATTTCGTATTAATTGTAATGATCGTATTTTTAGTTTTTCCATAATTGATATTGTTTCATATAATTAAATATATGATATAGTTAGTTGCTAGTTGTAGCTACTAGTTAGACTAGATGTTAGTGAACCTAAATGGACCCAACTAGACTTATCATGACACCATTAGTGAACCCATAGTTTGCCATTACCCATTTAATTAGAGAGCAATGATCAAGGAGAACCCTTCTTTAGTTAATAAAATCATTCCTAATTAAACCCCTTCCTAAAACAAACCTCCATAACTAATTAGGAGGGCTTTTTAGACACTTTATATGTCACTTAAGGATAGGATTGATGGCTAGTTATAACCCTATAAAAACCCTCGTGAGTTCATTTATTAGCCTCTAGAAACCCAACTTGCCTCCTCTTCATTCTTCCTTCATTTGAGAAGAAGAACAAACTCCACCATTCCCAAATTTTTTCCCAACCCTTTCAAATTATCATCTCAAGGAGGCTAGAGTTTGGACTAACTAGGAGGAAAGCTTTGGAAGGAGAGAAGCTTGAAGGAGGTGTCCATTCTTGAAGGTTGTGTCCATTTGTGTCCCCTCTAGACTTTTTCATTGGGAATCCATATTCCAATAGGTAAATTTTGAATTTAACCCTTGTAATTGTTTCTAATTAGTATCATTTGTCATGTAGGAACCACCCATGCATTATGGCTACCCATGGGGAGAAGCTTGGGCTTCATTGGACCCATTTGGAGACCTTTACATATGGTTTTTGTGTCATTCTTGGAAAAATCTGAGAATAACCACCAAGTGTTTATCATTGGGTGACCTAATTAGGTTTGTTAGAGTATTGTTAGGCTAGCAACGAGTCCACAATTGGATACGATAGGACACAGAGTCAATTTGAGGGTTTTTGAGCCTCCTATACTTGTTGTGTCCATGACCAAATGCACATGGCACTTGACACTAGCCTAGTGGCTCACTAATTAGGTGTGTCTACCTATTTTAGGCTTGTCTATGAAATTTGGTAGGATTCGGATAAGGTTTGATAGAGTATCTTAGGCGTATCGTAGGTTTGAGTACCAAGTGTTCGACACGTGTCCCTAAGGGGGATAACATCTCATGAAGGGATCCATATAGTACCAATCCGTATTAACAACGTGACAACATCAAGTAAAGTAATCTAGAGCGTAAATGTAAATCCTATCAAGTATGAAACGGTCAGAGGATGTACTCGCCTGATACCCTGAACAGCTGATATAAAAAGATGGCCAACTGGAGTCACAGAGTCCTAGTTAGAGAAACACAGGTTAAAGAGTTCAATTTATATGGTAATTGAAATTATAATGCAATCTACATGAGTCTAAGTCAATCTAGGTCAAAGTCAACTCTTGGTCAACTATAAAGTCAAACTAGGTCAACTCTAGTCAACTGTGGTCAAACTAGCTAGGGTTGGGTCAACAATGGTCAACTAGTCTAGGTTAGTCAATTCTAGGTCTAAACAAACTAAGTTTATGCAAATCAAGTATCCAAGATAGCTACTAACTCATAGCCTAAGTCACTTACTAAACCAAGCACAAAACTAAACCATAAGCTAACAAGGCACGCAAACTTAGTCATATAATGTATATATATTATTCGCATTCACATATTCATATACATAGATATATATAGGAAATCTATATATATAGGCACATACATATATATAAATATATATATATATATATATATATATATATATATATATATATATATATATATATATATATATATATATATAGAAGGAGAGGTAAAAGAGTAAGTGTGTGTGTTTGGCATGTGTGTGAAAGGATATGTGTTAATGTTTTCAGATTTAGTGATAGATAGGTGTATGTGACATGGGATACATGGTGTCAAAGGGTGTATGAATGCATGTGTGTAAAAGGTTATAGGTTAACTCAGTTTATAGAAATGAATACATACATACTTACATTGTATACATGCATACATACATATCATGTATACATACATTCATTGCATAAAAGCCTACATACAAATCATATATGCATACTTGCATTCATTCATGCACCTATACATACATACATAGATGCATACATACATATTTGAATACATTATATACTTGCATACATTATATTCATATATGCATACTCTACATTATATTGCATTCATTCCTGCATACATGCATACATACAATATATGCATACAAACTCATATATTTAACTCAAAATATATGTGAATACATACATTACGTTACCTTAACACATATATATCATTCATTCATATTCCATATACATGCATACTTCAGTTCAGGCATTATATCCATTCACATATCATTAAGTTGCATACATATACTTATTTTCATTACATACATGTCATTAATGCATATTACATACTTACATGCATCTATACATTATATACATTGTATACAACATGTAAAAATAGAAGAGGAAAAAAAGGGAAAAAACTGAAATGGAAAGGGAAGGGAAGGAAAAATGTAAGGAAAAGGGAAAACGGTGGACATATACATACTTGCATCATATATTCTACATTACCATACATGCTATCCTTATATATTGCATTACATTATGTATACATTATGCATTCATGTCTATCATTACATGTATACCTTGCATTCATATCTAGCGTTCATTATATACTTTCATGCATACATTGTATATCATTCTTTCATTTATGTCTTACATACATTACATTGATTGCATTCCTACATGCTTGCATTCAACCATATATATACATTAATGTAAAGAGGATACATATCATATTTATATCATTTCATTCATCTAACATATCATGCATTACATACTCTACATTTATTTAATATCCATACTACATAGGCTCATAGGTTAGACAAAATGCATATGTCGTATAGTCACTCTTCTACTTAAAATCAATACTGTACCAATTGGTCCTTCACTAAATTCTAGTATTAAAGTATGTCGTAGCCCTTTGTGTTAGCTTTCCGAAACTTCAAACGGACCACATTTTCGTGTCCGGGAGCTCCCGAAATCGCGAAAACACCGAAACGCGTTTGTTTTTCGGACAGCTGACACTCAAATAGTTTTACAGAAAGTTCCAGAATGATTTTGGCTTATTAAAATATATATTTGGAAAGCTAACTTCGATACGGTTCTTTTAAAGAAAAGGAAGATTAATCGGAGTTCTAAGCTAAAAGTTATGACATTTTTAAGTTGGTTTGGTTAATAAAAACGTGGATGAATATTATGACGAATTTGAGTTATTTTGGACAAAAGAAACACATGTAGGCTAAGATACTTGGATACCAACATAGGTATCCAAATAAAACTCATTCTAACCATCCTAACTAAGATCAATCCACTCTCTAACCATTCTAAAACTGAATTTAAATATCTATTTAAACTATTATCATACATACATACACATGGGGTGTCCTAATTTGGGATCTATCAAGTAGGACACAAGACACATATCTAAAATTCTCAAGAGAGCTCCAAATGGCCTCAAATTTGAATCTAAATAGGGTACATGCATGAGGGTGGATCTTATGGATTCAAAACTAACTAATATGCATAGAAAATTAATTTAGAGGGTTGGTTTTACCTATTAGAAGTGGAATCCCAATGATACTCCCAAGGACACGGCTCCGACACGAAGATCTTCCAAAAAGGACACTCCTCCTTGCACTTTGCTAGCACCCTCCCTTGGTAGTATGAGAAGGTTGGATGGAAGTTTTGGTGGAGGGATATAAGGATTTGGAGATCAAACCAAAGAGGAAAGCTCTCTAATTTGGGGAAGAACACTTTGTGAAGGAAAAGAGGCAAGATGGAATGAAATGAAAGGAAGGGAGGCTAACCTAGCTATAGTGGCAGTAAACCCTATTTGGGCCTTGGGGGAAAGCCCAATAAGGCCTCAACTAGTCCTCTTGGTTAATTTTAAGTTAGGTTCAAGTTTGGGATCAAAAGGGTTAAATTTAAGCCTCTAACTTAACCAATCTAACAAGCGGGATTAGTCTAAACTCACTAACTTAATTAGTGGGGTTTGTGGGCCATAACTAACTAATTTTGGGATCCCGTCTACAGTCTAAGCTACCCGGGTCACTAACACAAGTCGGAACGAAACGAAACTCAAACCCGACTAAACAAATCCCATAAAATTAATATTAAAATATAAAATTCTCAAAATATTAAAATATGAAAAATGACCAAAATCACAATACATCAATTTAAATATTATTAAAATAATCTAAAATTCACCAATTAATCAAAATCTTAAATAATTCAAAAGTCATAAAATGACCAAAATACCCTTAGCCTAAAAAGTTGTAAATAGTCATTCTAATCACATGGTTAGGTCCCCATGGTCATGGTTAGTCTCTAGGCTCAACAGTTCTAGGGTTCACTAGCTAACCCATCAAAATTATAATTCACCAATTTTAAATAGTATTAAATTAATTAAAAATTCCCATAAATCATAAATCCTATTATTAAATAATAAACTTTTACAAAAGTTCAAAATTACCGTCATTTTAGAAAAGTGGGTGTTACATTACGAAGAGAACAGTTGTGGCATGAATGTGACAGAACTGTCAAATGTGTCACGGTGCCTTAGAAATGTTCGGGACCTTCGGGTCGTTCGTTTGACGAATATTGAGTTGGAATATGGTGCCATTGAACATTGAAGTGAAGAATGAAATCGTACAAAGAATGTGAGAGTATAGAACACTGAAAAAAAAGGAATACAAGACGACGTGAAGTCTGAGTTTCGGACTCAAGACTATGTTTGGTTGTATGAGTTTGACGTGCGTTACATGGTCGAATGGACATGAGATATTACCCATGCACTAGTGGGATATTTTCCTTCTAACGAGTTAAATGATAGGGCACCGGGACCGTTCGGCCTAGGAGGGATGTTAATCATTGTTGGTGCACATCTTTTGGACATGACTTGCAATCTGCTACTAATGTGATAAGCCACAATTGATGGTAAGTTAGACGTCCTTCGGATATTGGGCCAGTAACCTGTATGGAGAGGACGTCGGGTTATCCAATTTGAGAAGAAAAAAAACATGGTAGAGTTCTATTCTGGCGTGGATACGCCAACGACCTTCATATAGTTAAGGAACAGTGGACCGAAAGTGCAAGCACACAGAGATCCTGCACAGAGATCACTTATAACATGACAGGAAAAGAAGGTAGGCATATTCTCCTTGCGTCGGTGCAAGGGCGAGTGCGTCGATGTTGGTAAGAAGTCGCACCACGAATCAAAACACGAGATTGCTATATGTTGCCTGCCTGTTTGCTTACAAGATTCAAACATAACATGCTTGCCATGATAACATGCTTTACCGCTTTCGAATATGCCATGAAACCTATCCTAAGGCAAATATAGAAAGATCACAAGTTAAGTTGCATGATCCATATATCTACTTAATATCAGTTTAGTAAAGTGGGTCTCTGTTCAATACGCGAGAGGATTAGAACTGATCTCCTACCAGATTGCTTGCAGGTTTAGGAAATGATCTGCTCGCGGTGGAGCTTCACTTGAACACGTTGCGGCATGGAGTGTCGTAGCATATTGAGGCGTACGACCGTATTGATGATCGAACTTGCAACATGATGATGCGACCGAGATATAGAAGACATGATGTATGGAACGGTGAAATCCTTTGTGGGCAAGAGAGAACCTGAGTGTTATAGCCAATCTGGCAAATTCAGTTGGGCTATTAAAAGCCTTTGTATCCTCAGTTCATTTATCAAATAAAGAAAATTGTTTCGTATACTATGTTTCTTCCGCTGCCAAATAACAATATCAAAGATAGCCATTTGAGAACTTGTCATCTTGTCCTGTACGAGTGCAACTCCAGACTCGTACGACATCACGCTCCAGCGAGGATAATGATTCAAATAAATCGAGACGAGGACGCGCGTTATAGTTCGAGAAACGGTGAAGCAGGTTGGCGGGAAAATTGTCATAAAGTTGGCCCCACAGTTGTTTTCGCTATTGTTGATGTTAATGCTGCTAGTGCTACCGCTTTTGCTATCGTGGCTGCTGCCACTACTGTCGCCGGCCGACGGTCGTGATGGGGTTAGGTTTTGAGAGAATTCCCTCTTTTTCGTTCGTATATATAGAAAATGGGGGAGAAGCAAGTCCGGTTCTATGCGGGTTTGGTAGCGAAATAATATCTCGCGAGATTTTCAGTTCTCACGAGATATTCCTTTTTTTTTCCTTTTCATTTTCTTATTATATATATATATATATATATATATATATATATATATATATATATATATATATATATATATATATATATTGTCACTACCACAATCCTGGATAGGGCTATTTTTGTCAATTTGCATTATTTAATTACTTGAATATTTATTTAAGTCATTTATTGTGAAGGTTTCATTCATTGTTAGTTTAGCCTATTAATTGAACGTTAACTTGTGAACCCAATTAGACTAGACATGACCACTTGAGCCCACAACCTAGGATGATCACAACTAACCTCATTTAAGTCATGTTAGGCTTGGTTTAGACTAGATTTTAATCCCACACTTAGTGCATGTAAGTCCCTTGATTTTTGGATTTTATTTTTAATTATTTTATATGGATATTTTAAATATTAATGTCAATAATGACTGATAGTAGTGTACCGTAGCTTTGACTTTTGAAGCACAACAAATATTATTTTCTCAAATCCAATTCCATATTGGAATTCTAGACTCGTCGACCTTCAGTTTGATATATCATGTCCCATCCAAATTTTCTTTTCAACATTCTTTTGGCTTCGCACAATTTCAGGTAAACTTAGGCTATTTGATCATTTATCGTAATTCTAGGCCCAACTTCTAAATTGATTTCGGGACTTGATATATATCGAAACCGTATGACCCAATAAATGGTTTTGATCTATTTTGAGTCTACAATGCACATGCCTAGGGTGTACCATCCAATCTAGTTCTCATGTGCTACTTATTTGCAAATGGCACATGAGACTCATTAAATTGATTTTTGGGTCCAATTTGACTAGTAATGCTACTCGTACCCTAACCTAGTCAACCCTACTAGTTAGAGCCTAACTAGGAGTACCAAAACTAAGTATACATATATTTAAGAGAATTTTAAGGATTAAATTGCAGCCATATGCAATATTCCCTTATATCTTTGACTTGGTCAAACTACTATCCAAATTAGGAAACCTATTACTAATAATATAATTTGGAGAACCAAATCATATCCAAATTAGATTAAACCAAAGCCCATGCCCTAATAATATAAATACAAACCCAACCCTAACCTTTTCCTCTCTCTTCATAACCACCAACACCCCACATAGTCCCTACTTGCATGCGGCCACAACCTCCCAACCCAAAACCCTAGCCGACCCCCCTTTCTTCATAAATTATGATTTCTTCTCGATTTATGTGCCAACCACCACCACTCTTGCGACCCCTTCAACATTCTCTTCCACCCTAGCAATTGTAGGAGCAACCTTGCGGCCGTTAGAGAGGTGCACGATGCACTATTTGGGCCGAAACTCCGTCGAATCGAAGTCTGAAATATCACAGCTGGTTAGTCGACTTGTAGATGATATTTCACCCACTTTTTCTCATCCGTTTCTCTTCAAACCAAATATAGGAGTTACCTATTTGTGTCTATTCCAACCTTTGGTCGCAGGATTCCCTTCCAAGCGGTTTGTACGTGGCGTCGGTTCTACGACAGGGTGTCCAGAACCGACGAATTCTGTTGTAGGATATCTTTCGCCTATCTATGGTCAGTTTCTAACCTTTTTATATTTTTATTAATAATCTAGACGTCGATACCTTTTCGACGCATATCTGAAAGATAGGTTTTGCATCCGTTTATTATTTTTTAAAATTTATGACGTTTGTCGTGTCACCGAACTCCGAAAAATTCTGTTTTCCTTGTGTCCAAAAAAGTGTCAAAATACCATGAATCCATGTTAAACTTTATGTTGTGCAAGGTTTAACATTATAAATACTATTTTAACTAATTTTTGGAATTTTTACAGAATTTATTAATTTTATTTTATCATTGTTTCAGAACTAAATTAATGGGTCGAATTGAGGAAGTCATATGTGGCATTGATATAAGACCTCTTGTGAAAGGGTTTCCCTATTAAAAATATTATTATAGCAATATATAAATATTTATAGATAAATTCTAGAATTTAAATATATTATTTTGTTATAGTTGTAAAGTATTTACGAGAGGATTTGGTACCTTATGTACTTGTATAATAGATGCAGTGTCGTAACAACGTTATGGCAACTAAGAGGCGTAGATACTCATATAATCGATACATGATATGTTGATATAGAATATTAAATATAATATATTATTATAGGTGAGCTTGGGAGGATCGACAAAGACACAGGAGTTGGTCAGGACCACCCTTAGATAGCAGTTACAGGCAAGCATGCCTTGCCTTCGTTACAGATTATTCCTTTCTGTTTTGTTGTTCTTTTTATTAGCATTGCATGACGTAGGACGTTGATACTTAGTGTCCATTTATAGACGGGTGCCGATGTCATGATAGTGACATCGAGTATTGACATTAGGCGTCGTACATACTGATGTGTCTATTGATATGATTGATCACAGGACACCGACACATTTATGATGCAAGGTTTACATGACTATTCGTGGTATTGACCTCGTATTAGCATTCTAGATTTCTTTATCAGTGTTGCTTTTATTTTCGAGATGACTGTACAGACTTAACATTGCTAGATTTTAGACATGGGGATTGGGGAGAACTTGACTACAATATCAGACCTATTGTCATGTGGCCCATTGTTTAGTGATATTTATCTCTGTAGCAGAGTAAGGGATTATCACTGTCGAGAATTAATTGTCCTTGGTGCCACGACACAGGTACTAGGGATAATATTCTGCTGAGGTGCTAGTGAGCCTTAGAAGGGGTTTGGTATTCTGGAAAAGTATCCCACTTTCATAGCACATAGACGGATACAGTAGATTTCCTTAGTTTATATTTTCATTTTTATACCATGGCATGTATCTTATGCACCTTGCTAGTCCCCTGAGGACCTGACTATTTTCTAGACTTAGACGAAGCTGAAGACTACCCGAAGGTTTACGGTTCGGGAGCTGAGACCGGAGTGTACCGGCACAGGAGGACGAGATAGTGCCAGAGGATTTCTCGTGATCATGTTACCTTCATATTTAGTTTTTCTATATTATTTCCTTTTCTTTTCATCAGACTTGTAGTTGATTTGTACTTTGTTTCTATCTCTGTAGTTTTGGGCTGTTTTACCCGCACAGACTTCATTACTTTTATTGCTAGATATTTGAGACATTTCCTAATTTATTTTTTTTCTCTTTGTGGACTCTATGGATGTGATTAGATGTATACCTATGGACTGTGTTGTATTTCTCGGTGTTATCATAATTTATAGCTTAAGTATTTCTCTAATGGGCATGTTGTGTAGCTTGGCCCATTAGTGAAGTGCTGTTGGCATGTACTCGTATTTCTGGTCCTACATATTTTGGGACTGGGGTGTTATATATTTTTGTGGTGGCCCATGCAAGTCTACGTTAATCACTTAGGTTACGTTACTGTACCGACGTGAGCCTGCAATTACAATAGGAAAGACCCATAGGATCACATCCACATGCTTGATACCTTCCTTGACTTCGTTTCGAACTCGCACTTGACTTTTTGATTTTCATCCAGTTTGATATGTTCTACTGTAATCTTTATATATTTATGCTAGTAAGATGAATCATCATAATGGATGTATCTTCCCTTACTATCACATTAGGAAAGCAGGAGCACAGTCATTAGAAGTCATAAGTACAGGTGGAGTATTCACGAATTGTGCGATGTTGTGGTGATATCTATACTACGAGCCCACAATAGATTGAGGAATAGGACTTGAGGATACATCCACAAACAAGATTATAGACTTCTCTCCGCATGAATGTTTCCATGTTATCTTTTTTTTCAACATGATTGCTTTTATATTCTTCCCTACTCATTTGATTAAACCCTTCCATGTTGACTTCTTGAGTAATTCTTCCAGTTATGTTTGTGCTAAGTTGTTGGAAAGTGTCTTATGGATTGGTCTAAGGAAAGGTTTGTGGAATTATATTTATCCTTGTATTACGTAATCAAAGTTTTTGCAGCCAGAGAAATACTAGCGAGATAAGACTTCAGATAATGGCATCATGGCTACATATGTTTCTCAAATTTTACTTAAACCCTATCCTATACATGTTGACATTTTTCTTATATTTTCGTAAAAAGTTAATTCGAAAGTATTTTACAAATTTGGCCAAGATAAGCTCAAGAACCTGTATTATATGGCATGGCAGATGTGTACTGCAGCCATCCGTCATATTATGGAACAAGAAAGTTATTTGTAGCCAGATGCACACTGGTGTGACAGTAACTTCACGTGACATAGTCACGGAGATATATAGTTCTCAAGTCTTACCTAGACTATGTCCTATGCATCTTGTTTGGCCTCATATCGTTCTTGGAGATAATTCGACAAACCTTCCTTCTTTGCTTGACCCTACCATTGTTTGAAGTTGGTATATAGGTTTGTTTGACCCAGTCTTTGGTTTCTGTTACCTTCTATTTATTAGATACTAAAATAGACAATCCTTATAGTTATATTATAGAATATAATTAAGCTAGATTATTGGTGTGATTGTGATGTTGGGTAGCTAGAAACGGATAAGTTTCTTAGAGATGGATCCTAGTAAGATTATGAGTCGAGTATGAGTGTCTGGATATCGGATGCGTAGAGCCTATTAGGAGAAATTGCTAGGAGTGAACTAATGAGTATCATTGAATAGGTTATAATACTATACCTACGATAGAATGGCACAACTAGTGGTATTAAAATTCTTCTATAGTAAACACTTTAATCCTTTTTACCCTAGCTTATTTTCGAGAAGCATCTTAGAGTTGTGTTGGGAGTATTAAGGAAGGAGAGATTGTATGCTAAGCTTAGTAAGTGTGAATTTTGCCTTGATAGAGTTCCTTTCCCTAGATACATTATCTCGGAAGAAGAACTTTCAGTTGATCAGGAAAGATAGCTACCGTAGAGTCTTGGCCGACACCAACATCGGTTGCAGAAGTTAGAAGTTTTCTTGGACTTGCAGGTATTACCGCAGGTTCGTAGAGAATTTTTCACGGATTGCAGAGCCGATGACACGGTTGACCCGTAAGGATCAGGAGTTCTAGTGGACAGAAGATTGTCAGAAGGCTTTTGAAGAGTTGAAGAAGAGGTTGACCTCAACACCCACTACCAAAAGAAGTCAAATCTACTACGCAATTAGCGACGCGTTGTCAAGACGTCGCAAATATTTCTGATATTAGCGACGTAAAATTTATATGTCACTAAAATTTACTTGTTTCTTGAAGAAATGGCTTAATTGGTGATTGTGGTGGATTAATCATATTATTAAGGAAACGGTGTGGATATAATTTGCTGCTTGGATGTTGCATGCTTTGGTTGATATTGTTGGACAAGGAAGATTGAAATATATTGTGATCATATGTTTGCATTGTGTGGTATGTATCCTGGGCTTTATGTGGCAATAAGTGGCAGTTTAAAGAGATTTGCTTACAGTTAATTTAATACCAGTCAATAAGTGTGCAGATGGGTGACTCTCAGGCCTACTAAGTCATGGCCGGATTATTTAAGGGAAGTCTTTGAAATAAATGAAAATAATTTGGATGTTCCTCTTGAATATTTCTTGGAAGATTTTTGGATTGTTTATTGTATAATATAAAAAGCTCAGGAGATTTTTGGATTGTTTATTGTATAATTTAGATGGTTTATCATGTGCTACTTATACAGTTTATAGACTTAGTATTATTCCTTAAAAAAAAGGAAGACGTGGAAGAGAGGTGGAGGATGTGCATAAGAAGGTTTAGATAGCTGGAGAACTATATATATATATATATTATAATACTTGACCTTTTTTGTTATTTTCTGAATATTCGGTAGAACTCTGAAAGCCTTAAAAGGCTTGCAGAAGTAAACTTTCTTCGAAGAGAAGGGCTGACATTGAACACATTACGACACTAATTTAATATTCATGTGTCTATGCATCCATTTGGACAATATAATCGAATAAGTATATCTATCGTTGCAGAATTATCTTCAAATGGATATGAATTACTACCTACCGAATCGTTCATGAATGTACAACCGTCATCCTGATGACATGTGCGGTGTGTGGGATGAATTCATAGAGGGTGTACAGTAGTTCCTGCAGTTCGCCAAGGCGTTCCCTCACTACATGGACAGTACCAAAATTAAGTGTCCGTGTGTGAGATGTTGCAACTTAAAATATCATCCAGAAGTGGAAGTCACATATCATTTATACTCGAAGGGTTTCATGCCGAATTACTATCAGTGGACTGTACATGGAGAACTTGTGTCTTTAGCATCAGAGTCGAAGCCTTATGTGGATGTCCACAACCACGCTGCTTACGACGATGGGTTGATGAACATGGTTTTTGATGCGGCAGGGCCTAGTTTCGATCCGAACAATCATGATGCAGCCGAGGAGGCACCGAACGCCGATGCTGCAAAGTTTATGGAGTTGCTGGAAATGCAAGGACTCCATTATATCCTGGTTGTGAGGATTATTCACCGTTGGAGGTGGTTACAAGATGTTGAGTATCAAGTCCGATTTTAACATGTTGCAAGAGGGTGCTAAGTTGCCTAAAGACTTCTACCGATCTAAGAGGATGGTGAAATCGCTCTGGATGGGATACAAGAAAATCGATGCATGTCACAACGGGTGCATGTTGTACTAAAAAGATAACAAGGATGAAGATGCCTGCAGATTTTGTGGTGCCAATCGCTACAAGGGCAATGTTAGAGGAAGGTCTGTCGGTGCAAGGAAGCCTACCGATTCGATACACTACTTGCCATTGACGCCACGGTTGCAGCGATTGTTTATGGTGAAGGAGACTGCAGAAAACATGAGTCGGCATAGGCGGGAACAGATCGAAGGAGTGTTGGATCACCTATCTAATGGAGAAGCATGAAAGCACTTTGATCGAGAGTATCCAGATTTTGTTTCTGATCTGCGTAATATCATATTGGGGGCTCTGCTCCGATGGTTTTACCCCATTCGGACTTTCGGGCTCCCAGATTTGTGTTGGCTTGTGATCGTCACTCTATACAATCTACCGCTTTGGATGTGCATGAAGACTCCATATATGTTCCTCACTGTTATTATCCTAGGTCCGAACAATCCGAAGAGGAACATCGATGTGTATTTACAGCCATTGATTGATGAGTTGAATCAGCTGTAGGAAGTAGGTTCCAACACGTACGATGTTTCTAGAAAGCAGAATTTCCAGATGCGGACAGCACTTATGTGGACCATCAACGACTTTCCGGCCTATGGAATGTTATCTGGATGGAGCACGCATGGTCATCTTTCATGTCCGTATTGCATGGACTGCACTAAGGCTTTCCGTTTGAAATACGGAGGCAAACCGTGCTTCTTCGATTGTTATCGACAATTCCTGCCGAAGGATCATCCGTACCTGAGGAACATGAATGCTTTTCATGCCGACGTTGTGGAGAAGGCTAATCCACCATCAAGGTGGCCCAGATACACAATATGGGAATAGGTAAAAGATTTACCAAGAGCTATTGAAGAGCCTGCTAAGGGCTACAAGTGTGACGAATTTGGTCGCACTCATAACTGGACGAAGAGGAGTATATTCTGGGATATGCCATATTAGAGCACCAATCTGATTAGACATAATCTTGATGTCATGCATATCGAGAAGAATGTGTTTGACAACATAATTAATACTCTAATGGACGTAAAGGGGAAGACGAAAGACAATCCAAAGGCTAGATTGGACTTGGAAGAAATATGTAGACGTCCTGTATTACATTTGATAGAGGAGGAGAATGGGAAGTTTAAGTAGCCTAAGGCAATTTTCTTTTTGGAGAAGGAGGATAAAGTGAGACTTTGTAGGTGGATTCAAGGCCTAAAATTTTCGACGGGTACATTTCAAACTTGAGAAGATGCGTCGACCTCAAGGAGAACAAACTAACAGGTATGAAGAGCCATGATTGTCACGTATTCATGGAGAGGTTAATTTTGATTATATTTCAGGAATTCTTACCCCAGGTTGTTTGGGATCCATTGACCGAGCTTAGCATATTCTTCAGAGATCTTTGTTCTACTAAGCTGCCCATCGATCGTCTAGAAAAGCAAGAAAATGATATTATGGTAACACTGTGCAAGCTCGAGAAGGTATTTCCACCTGAATTCTTTGACTCCATGGAAAATTTGCCAATTCATCTTTCCTACGAGGCACATGTTGGTGGGCCCGTCGGTTATCGGTGGATGTACCCGTTTGAGCGGCATTTGAACCACCTAAAGAGAAAGATAAAAAAACAAGGCTCGGTCGAGGGTTCTATTTGAAGCCTATGTTCTCGAGGAGATTATAAACTTCTGCTCGACGTATTTCAAACCTCATGTTGCTACAAATAGAACGAGAGCTCCGAGAAATGACGACGAATATCAAGAATCTAATGATGGAATACTGAAAGTATTCAATGCGTCCGTAAAGCCTTCGGGGAAAATGAAGAAGAGATATTTGAATGGCGAAGAGCTAAGGGCTGCTCAGTTGTATATATTACTCAATTGCGATGAAGATAAAGTGGAGAAGCTAGAGGGGTAAGTAATTAATGATGAGTTTACATCATCTCAATGTAATAGTATAAGGTAATATTATAGTAGTAATCGGCGGTTGCTTCGTTGTTTTTCAGCACATGTAATGATGAGTTGAGGTCGGTTAGACCCTACATAACAGACGAAACATTAGAACAAGAAATGAGACATAATTTTCCTTCCTGGTTGAGCACATATGTAAGTAGCTCGATAATTACTGATCCCTTCTAATGCAACTGCGCGATAAATAACTTACTATCGCTTCTTTGGTATTCAGGTCGATCGTTTAATTTCACCGAGATTGAATCAATTAGAACCCTTGCCAAGGGACCAATTACTGCCATTAAAATATGGCCAAGTTACTGTGTTAGTGGTTTTAGATTCAAGTCGATAAATGCTCGATCAGAGACAGCTTCCTGGATCTTGATTCCACGAAAAATAGTTGTTTGTGTATAAATCTTCGAACTACAAAGACGTCGATCCAGGCAATGATTTCTTTGGCATCTTCCGTGAGATTGTGTAGTTGACATATAATTATGGCAGAGAACCTGCTAAGATCGTCTTGTTCAAGTGTGAATGGTTCGATCCGATAGAAAATCAAGGTTGGAAAATTGACAAGCATGGTCTTGTGGATATAAAATACAAGCGTAGATATCAAGGCTACGAACCATTTGTCCTATCAACTCAGGCTCAGCTCATGTACTTCATAGCTTATCCAAGATGGGGAACAATGAGGTCTAAAAACTGGGCAGTATGTAAGACTAAATCTAGAGATACCTTTGACGTTGACGTAAAAGCTTATCAGGAGGACGATCTACCTCTTATAACAAATATTGTTGATGTGGAATCCACGGAATTTGCACATTACACGACTAATAATGTAGAAGAGGTAGAATTATCCGAAGAGGAAGGTGAAGTATCTGAGAAGACGAAGGACGAGAAGTGTGTCCTTTGACCGAAATTATAAGGACATCAGCGGGGTTGTCCCTCTGATCTTCTTCATGTCCATAGCCAGTACAACTTTATGAACTCCTCTTTGTACATCCTGGGGTCAGTGAAATATACTTCAACGCCTCAGAAGGGAATGAGATCAGCCACTTCCTTGCGGACTTCACCATGGTCATCCATATTCTTAAAGCATTGGTGAATAGTTGATGGCACGATGTAATGCTTATGCAGCCACAGTCTTCCTAATAAAGCATTATAGGAGCCGTGATTATCAATTACATAAAAGGTTACTTTCGTGCGGAGATGCCGATTTGAACTTTCGGGCGAATCTTTCACAGTGGTTCACTTCTCCCGGAATTGAATCCCAGAATAGTAGTGATTATTACAGAGAGGTTATGGACTGGGATTTTTAACACATCCAGTAGAATCTTCGGCATGATACTGAGTACAGACCCAAGATCTATCAGGATGCGATCGACCTTCATCGTATCGACATACCCCGTGAAATAGAGAGGTCGTCATGTCGATTATCCTTCAGAAACATATCACTTGTGTGAAGGTGATTTTGGAAATTAGCTCCATCACACTATGACAATGAAGGCATGCCACATGTTCCTTCTCTGGTTTCTTGAGGAGTGCCAGACAAGCGTCAGCTTGCATCAAAGCTTCGCTCAGTATTTTCCGAGTTTTCCTCGAAAGACGAAGAAGCTCGAAAATTGATAACCTCGCCGGAGTATTGGCTAGCTGAGCCAATATATCGAAGTTGTACGGCTTCTCCAGTCCAAGAGTTAGAGTTTTATTCAATATTTTATCGAAGCGAACTGGCTGTTTGCCTTTGTCAGCCGTTGTTGGTTTGGAAGGAGTCAATTCTACTGGAGGTGATGAAGCTGATGGGATACTGACAACATGCGGAGAAGATGTTGAAGGGACATCAGGGATTAGAGGTGGAATAATTTGTGATTATGGTGGATTAATTATATTGTTAAGGAAATGGTGTGGATATGATTTGCTGCCTGGATGTTGCATGCTTTGTTGTTATTGTTGGAAAAGGAAGATTGAAATATACCGTGATCATATGTTTGCATTGTGTGGTATGTATCCTGGGCTTTATGTGGCAATAAGTGGTAGTTTAAAGAGATTTGCTTACAGTTAATTTAATACCAGTCAATAAGTGTGCAGATGGGTGACTCCCAGGCCTACTAAGTCATGGCCGAATTATTTAAGGGAAGTCTCTGAAATAAGTGAAAATAATTTGGTTGTTCCTCTTGAATATTTCTTGGAAGATTTTTGGATTGTTTATATAATATAGAAAGCTCGGGAGATTTTTGGATTGTTTATTGTATAATTTAGATGGGATAATGCTACTTATACAGTTTATAGACTTAGTATTATTCCTTGAAAAAAAGAGGAAGACGTGGAAGAGAGGTGGAGGACGTGCATAAGAAGGTTTAGACAGTTGTTGAACTATATATATATATTTATAAATTATAATACTTGGCCTTTTTTATTATTTTTCGGAAATCCGGTAGAACTCTGAAAGCCTTAAAAGGCTTACAGAAGTAAATTTTCTTCGAAAAGAAGGGTTGACATTAAACACGTTACGACACTCATTTAATATCCATGTGTCTATGCATCCATTTGGACAAATAATCGAATAAATGTATCTATCGTTGCAGTATTATCTTTAAATGGATATCAATTACTACCTACGGAATCGTTCATGGATGCACAACCGTCATCCTGATAACATGTGCGGTGTGGGATGAATTCATAGAGGGTGTACAGCAGTTCCTGCAGTTCGCCAAGGCGTTCCCTCAGTACATTACAATACCAAAATTAAGTGTCTGTGTGTGAGATGTCGCAACTTCAAATATCATCCATAAGTGGAAGTCACATATCATTTGTACTCGAAGGGTTTCACGCCGAATTACTATCAGTGGACCGTACACGGAGAACTTGTGTCTTTAGCATCGGAGTTAGAGCCTTATGTGGATGTCCACAACCACGCTGCTTACGAAGATGGGTTGATGAACATGGTTTTTGATACGGCGGGCCTAGTTTCGATCCGGACAATGATGATGCAGCTGAGAAGGTACCGAACGTCGATGCTGCAAAGTTCATGGAGTTGCTGGAGAATGCAAGGACTCCATTATATCCTGGTTGTGAGGATCATTCACTGTTGGAGGTGGTTACAAGATTGTTGAGCATCAAGTCCAATTTAACATGTCGCAAGATTGCTACAACCGACTGATGGGGTTGATTATAGAGATCTTGCCTAAGGGTGATAAGTTGCCTAAAGACTTCTACCGGTCTAAGAGGATGCTGAGATCACTCTGGATGGGATACGAGAAAATTGATGCATGTCGCAACGGGTGCCTGAGGGTGATAAGTTACAAGGATGAAGATGCCTGCAGATTTTGTGGTACCGATCGCTACAAGGGCAATGTTAGAGGAAGGTCTGTCGCTGCAAGGAAGCCTACCAATTTGATGCACTACTTGCCGTTGACGCGGTTGCAGCGGTTGTTTATGGTGAAGGAGACTGCAGAAAACATGAGTTGGCATAGGCAGGAACAGATCGAAGGAGTGTTAGATCACCCATCTGATGGAGAAGCTTGGAAGCACTTTGATAGAGAGTATCCAAATTTTGCTTCTGATCCGCGTAAATATTTGGGCTCTGCTCCGACGGTTTTGCCCCATTCAGACTTTCGGGCTCCCAATATTCGTGTTGGCCTGTGATCGTCACTCCGTACAATCTACCACCTTGGATGTGCATGAAGACTCCGTATATGTTCCTCATCGTTATTATTCCAGGTCCGAACAATCAGAAGAGGAACATCGATGTGTATTTACAGCCATTGATTGATGAGTTGAATCAGTTGTGGGAAGTAGGTTCCAACACGTCTGATGTTTCTAGAAAGCAGAATTTCCAGATGCGGGAAACACTTATGTAGACCATCAACGACTTTCCGGCCTATGGAATGTTATCTGGATGGAGCACGTATGGTCGTCTTTCATGTTCGTATTATATGGACCGTACTAATGCTTTCCGTTTGAAACACGGAGGCAAACCGTGCTTCTTCGATTGTTATCGGCAATTCCTGTCGAAGGATCATCCGTACCGGAGGAACAGGAATGCTTTTGGTGCCGGTGTTGTAGAGAAGGCTAATCCACCGCCAAAATAGCCCGGATACATGATATGGGAAGAGGTAAAAGATTTACCAAGAGCCTGCTAAGGGCTACAAGTGTTATGGATTTGGTCGCACTCATAACTGGACGAAGAGGAGTATATTCTGGGATCTGCCATATTGGAGCACCAATCTGATTAGACATAATATTGATGTCATGCATATCGAGAAGAATGTGTTTGACAACATAATTAATACTCTAATGGACGTAAAGGGGAAGACAAAAGACAATTCAAAGGCTAGATTGGACTTGGAAGAAATATGTAGACGTCCTGCATTACATTTGATAGAGGAGGGGAATGGGAAGTTGAAGCAGCCTAAGGAAATTTTTTCATTGGAGAAGGAGGATAAAGTGAGACTTTGTAGGTGGATTCAAGGCCTAAAATTTCCAGACGGGTACGTTTCGAACTTGAGAAGATGCGTCGACATCAAGGAGAACAAACTGACAGGTATGAAGAGCCATGATTTTCACGTATTCATGAGAAGTTAATTCCAATTACATTTTAGGAATTCTTACCCCAGGTTGTTTGGGATCGATTGACCGAGCTTAGCGTATTCTTCAAAGATCTTTGTTCTACTAAGTTGCTCGTCGATCGTCTAGAAAAGCAAGAAAATGATATTACGGTACACTATACAAGCTCGAGAAGGTGTTTCCTCCTGAATTCTTTGACTCCATGGAAAATTTGCCAATTCATCTTTCCTACGAGGCACATGTTGGTGGGCCCGTCGGTTATCGGTGGATGTACCCGTTTGAGCGGCATTTGAACCACCTAAAGAGAAAGATAAAAAACAAGGCTCGGGTCGAGGGTTCTATTTGAAGCCTATGTTCTCGAGGAGATTATAAACTTCTGCTCGACGTATTTCAAACCTCATGTTGCTACAAATAGAACGAGAGCTCCAAGAAATGACGACGAATATCAAGAATCTAATGATGGAATACTGAAAGTATTCAATGCGTCCGTAAAGCCTTCGGGGAAAATGAAGAAGAGATATTTGAATGACGAAGAGCTAAGGGCTGCTCAGTTGTATATATTACTCAATTGCGATGAGGATAAAGTGGAGAAGCTAGAGGGGTAAGTAATTAATGATGAGTTTACATCATCTCAATGTAATAGTATAAGGTAATATTATAGTAGTAATCGGCGGTTGCTTCGTTGTTTTTCAGCACATGTAATGATGAGTTGAGGTCGGTTAGACCCTACATAACAGACGAAACATTAGAACAAGAAATGAGACATTTTCCTTCCTGGTTGAGCACATATGTAAGTAGCTCGATAATTACTGATCCCTTTTAATGCAACTGCGCGATTAATAACTTACTATCGCTTCTTTGGTATTCAGGTCGATCGTTTAATTTCACCCAAGATTGAATCAATTAGAACCCTTTCCAAGGGACCAATTACTGCCATTAAAATATGACCAAGTTACTGTATTAATGGTTTTAGGTTCAAGTCGACAAATGCTCCGATCAGAGACAGCTTCCTGGGTCTTGATTCCACGAAAAAAGTTATTTGTGTATCAAATCTTCGAACTACAAAGACGTTGATCCAGGCAATAATTTCTTTGGCATCTTGCGAGAGATTGTGGAGTTGAAATATAATTATGGCAGAGAACCTGCTAAGATCGTGTTGTTCAAGTATGAATGGTTCGGTCCATAGAAAAATCAAGGTTGGAAAATTGACAAGCATGGTCTTGTGGATATAAACTACAAGCGTAGATATCAAGGCTATGAACCATTTGTCCTATCAACTCAGGCTCAGCTTGTGTACTTCATATCTTATCCAAGACGGGGAACAACGAGGTCTGAATGGTTGGCAGTATGCAAGACTAAAGCTAGAGATACCTTTGATGTTGACGAAAAAGCTTATCAGGAGGACGAGCTACCTCTTATAACAAATATTGTTGATGTCGACTCCACGGAAGTTACTCATTACACGACTAATAATGTAGAAGAGGTAGAATTATTCGAAGAGGAAGGCAAAGTCGACGAGGGCGAAGATGAAAGTCAAGATGAAGAGGAAGAGGAAGATGAGGTCGAGGAAGACGAACAAGATGAATATTCTGAAGATGACAAAGAGAGATGTACTTTTATTTCTTATTATGTAGACTTGGTTATTATCTAGTCTTGGTTATTATCTGGACTTCGATGTTTTTATAGAATGTACTATCTGAACTTAAGATGTTTCTTATAGAATGTACTATCTGGATTTAGATGTTTCTTGGAGATGTACTTTATATTTCTGACTGTAGAATATACTTAGATGTTTCTTGTAGAATGTACTTTCATATTTTTGACTGTAGAATATACTTAGTTATTATCTAGTCTCTGTTATTTGTTGTATCATCATATGTTGTTATCAGGTATGACAGGACGACGCGGAGCGTTCGGCAGGTCCCGAGGTGGGGGACGGGGTTCTCGTCCGGTACTTTCTACTGGTACTGGCTCTGGATCCTCGCCGTCGAGTACTCCAGTGTATCGATCAGTACCTCCGTCTGCCACGACGTTACATGGCATATCTCCACGACGAGTAGTTCCAGGCCTGATACTGCTTCCTCGTCTAGAGTTCCTCATGATGACATGCTCCCTCGTCTAGCATTCCTCTTGCTGTTACGACGATGGAGACAGATGAGCATATGTAGGAGGCTGGGTCGACGCTGGACCAGTATCAGGCAGATAGTGCGCACCTCCGGAGGAGACGAGGACGGAGATCTGGGCCGACAGTACAAAGTAAGTGTTTTGCTTTATTATATATATCGTTTATTTCTTTATTCATAATAAATTCATTTTTATGAATTTAATTACCTTTGTATAGATATCGTCCCCCATCGGTACAGAGACGCCTGGGCCATTTTCTGAGGTACAATTATGGTGGCCCCTGGATAAACTACTCTAATGCACCGGAGGATAGAAAGAACTTCTGGTTTGCGCAGTTCAAGGTAAAAGTATATACGGTTCTAATATTAATCATCTTATTTATGTATATTATATAACTGACTAAATTATTTCTTCTAGCAAACATATTTCTATCCAGCGTACGGGGCCGAGTTGATTGAAGGAATGTTTCCTGCCGTCGCCGCCAAGCTGATCTGTGATGCTATTAATGACCAGAAGGCTCGTAATCGCGCCGGAAAGCCGATCCAAGATTGGATCACCCCTGATCAGTGGACTGCGATGAAGGCTAGGTTCGACCCGCCTCGATACAAGGAATGCTCTGAGATGGCCAAGGCAGCTAGGCAGAAGGCATCCAAGTGGTGTGGTGGGTCGATCCCGATGACGGAACATTTTCGTCGTTTAGTATTTTTTTATTTCAAAATATTATTTTAATGTAAGTTCGATTAATTTCATAAATAGTACTAAATAATATTTTTTAACAGGTAAGGAAGGGTGGTGACGCCAACATGGTGACCGTCTTTCTGGCAACCCATCGGAAGGGCGGGAAGCTTATTGACGAGAGGGCCGAATGTTCGTGGATGCTTTTCAAGCAAGTCATTGTTATTGTTAAATCTCTGTCACAAATTACTTTTCCATGAGTCTGAGGTCCCAATTACTTATAACTAACCATATTTCTGGCTTATTCATGTGTTTCCAGGTAGCCAATATTGCTGGCAGCCATGGATGTGGATCAGTTTGTCAATGGTTAAAGGTTTCATTACTATCACTGGTACGTAATGTTATCCTAAGAACAGAGTGCATGTCCTATTATTTCTTGTTTGTCTCTCCATCACTATTTTAAAGTAGTCGGTGCTATCTAGTGTATTAAAATATGTGGCAGTGTTAACAGTGTAGTGTAGCTAAGAGTGTGTTATAAGTGGTGTGTTACATGTGTGTATTTGAGTGTATGTGAGCAAGGGAAGGTAAACTGGGACTAATGTCCAGCAGTGAGAGAGGGATTCGTATGTGCATACATGCACATGTGTTGCTCCTGTACACAGGAACTACTACCAATATTTTACTGTGCAGATCCCTGTACATGTGCTGCACAGGCCTGTGCACAACAGGGGATAGCATGGGGTACCTGTTTTCCTACTAATTATAAGCTAAACTATATGTAGGAGCCTATATTACCCACTGCTAAATCTCTCTACACCAGTATGCCTCTACAAAATCTGAAACCCATCTACCGCTGGACCAAGGTTGGACAAAGAACTACCCAAACCCCAAATCGATTTTCTAATTACTGAACATCACATGGTTCATTGAAATAACTGCCTTAGCTCTTATTCTTGATTTCTGAACCCAGTGTACATTGTTGGTGAACTATCTTTTGTTATTCTTTATTGATTTAGGTAGTAGGGAAATCTAGTTTGGTGGTTTGGGATTGGCAAACTGTAATATTGTCCCAGAACAAACTGATAGGACAAAGATTGTGACACAATGGCATCATTTTGATCCCCCAGTGCTGTAAAAGTAAAGTGGGCTGGAAATAATAACCATGGTTTAAAGTATCGGCCGATCCAATACTCATAGGAATGGTCCGATACCGATTCCGATACCGATATTTTGAACATTGATAATAACATCTTCTGATTTTTTCAAACTTATTTGTATTCAGACTTCCAAATAACTTCTTTTTCATACAAACATGATACAAATTCATGTTAAAATTATCTTACACTGGTAACAAAGCATACGTACATACCAAATGACTTTTTTTCATACAAACAAGCTACAACAGGAGTGCACAAGCCATTTTCTATAGAATTACCACCCATTATGTAACATAATTTGATGTGTTCAATCCATATACATTTGTCATGACATTGTTATTCAAGACATGCTATCAGTAGTCTAGGATTAAATGACATTGTTATTTCTTTTATTGAATTCTGAAAGCTTTACCATATTTTATATTAAAAAAAAATCTACATTGGGATGTTATATTCCATTGTTATTTTTTCATAGAGGTTATTAGTATAGACTGTATAGCAGTACCTAAAGCATGCTATCATGCTTGTAACTAGGGGTGATTGTTGTATTGTGCTAGATCAAGTGTAGAATTCATTATCTGCAGGTTGTTTTTTATGAGGCTGATTTGTTTACTTCTATTTGCAGGTCCTTCTAATGCTTTTTGTACCTATTTGCAAATGATGGGAGATGCCACTTTGGAAAATCAAATATGTTTTGGACTTGTGTAAAAAGTTGTAGATTTTGTTTTGTAAATTAAGTGAATGCTTAATGATGTAAAACTTGATGGGAGAACACTCGAAGTTATGTAAGACTTGGATTTCATTTTGTGAACAGTGGGATATTACCTTTAAATATTTTATAGAAATCGCTTTGCTAATGTTGCGGCTACGCTTTGTTAATGTTGCGGCTACCGTATGCATTTGCGATTCAATAAAGTAGTTCTGTATGAATTTTTGTTGTATATAAAATTTAATTATATATTTTATATAAAACAGGAAATTAGTAATTCCATAATAATTTAAACAATTGTTAAGTTTTTCGGACGATTATAGTACTGTAACAAAAGTAAATTACTTTTTTTGGGACTTTTTAAAATTCCCCCCTTATTTATTAGGACGAAATATATCTGTTACAAAACTTATTTTTGGGGACATTAATAAACCGTCACACAAAAGCATAAATTTGAAAACTTTTGAGACGTTTTGCCTAACCGTCCTTTAGCAGTAATTAGGACGGCAATATCCGTCCCTAAAGTTTTTGCCACGCCACCCTAATAGGACCGTCCATTCCTATCCCAAAGGCCGTCCCAAATATTTATTGGGACGGTAGTTGCAGTTTTTAAGACAGTTTTTTATTGTCCCCAAAGGTCACATTTTTGTAGTGAAGTGTGACATTCTAGAATATTGTATGGGGTCGCTTTTGGTTGCTAGTGGACTATGAGACGCTTTCCGGGTCCTCCGGATATGGGTTGTACTGGTGCCTTTATTGTAGTAAGAAATCTTTATGCATGTTGCGTTTTCTTACAAAGGAGCTCCTGACTTCTAGCTTCTTCCAACGCCGCGACGTGGGAAATTCTGGATTGCATAGTAGTATCTTCTTGAGCTTTGGTGATATTCCTTGATGAAATCTCTTGGCTCTCTCTCGCTCAGTTGGAATCCGTACCGTACCAAATCGGCTCAGTTGACTAAATTTCGCATCGTACTCGTCTACGGTCATGTTCCCATGCTTGAGATGGAGGAACTTATCATAGAGGACATCATGAACATGGAAAAAAAGAACGTCTCATTGAAGAGTTGGTAGAACTCTTCTCAAGTCTGATCGGTTCCCAAATGCTTTTTTTGGCCTTCCACTAGTTCTGGGCATTGTCTTTCAACAATAAATCTATTGCCATCATCCCCAAGTCCTCAGGCAATTATGATGCCTTTAATAGCTTTTTTGCTAATGAGATATGCAGAAACCTTTAGTGACCCTCGGTACCTTTAAAATTTGTGGGCTTCATCTCGATGAAGTTCTGAATGGAGCCCACATAGGGATGTGGTATTGGTGCTGGAGCTGGTAGCAGGACTGGAGGTTGATGTGGGGGTCTATTTAGTGGGGCCATCATGTTCTGTCTAAGTAGCTGAGTCTGCTGCCACTGAAACTACAACAAGCGTACAAGAACTGACTAGTCAGATTTCCATCAATCGGGGGCGGAGGCATCGATGGTCCAGATTGAGGTGGGAACTGCTGAGGGAATGGTGGAGGAGGTGGTGGCATATACCCTTCCTGGGTACTGCAATAAGCTGCCATTCTATCCCATCAGATGTACATAAGTCTGAGTATCCTGCTATACTATTGGTGGAGTCATGTTGGGCTGGTGCTGCCCTTACTAGAATAAAGGAACTGAGGACGCCACCGACGGTTGTGATGGTGTTTGATCCTCTTCGGCTGGAGAAGCACCAGTTGTGGCAGCAAGAGAGGATAAACATCCTCTTTGAATGTGCATACTTACTAGCACGAAGGTAAGAGCAAAGTTTGAACAATTTCAAGCAAGATGCAAGTCAAATAGTCAAATGGGAGTTCGAAAAAGGAATCAATGAAGGTATCAACCATGTGGATGAGATCCTAAACTAATCCTATATGCAGGCTTTCTTTGTACATTAACATAATCAAAATAATATTTTTTCGATCTACAAGGGCCACCAAAAATATGTCACACCCTAGTCCCAATATATGAAATCCCCAATATACACAAGCATGTCGGCTGTATATAGGACTAAGAATACACGAGCATGTCGGCTGTATATATACGAAGAATACTCCAATATATGAAATCCCCAAATACACACAGAAGATGTTGTATAATCAAATATTCATAATGAATAAAGGACAGTCTCAAGTTTATCTATATCTCATCCACAGAAACAAATAAAAAAATTGGTCCAATAATAAAATAAGTAGTCAAACGAGGAGATAGCTGGGTGGAGACAAATCCACTACCATACAGGTAAGAAAATAGTTTGAAAAAATAGTGTACGACCTTCTAAAAGAAATAAAGTAAAAGAATAATGTTGCATATAATATGTCCAACTAGCAAAATGATCACTAAAACCCAGAAGGCAAAATCTTTCTAACTATAAGAGAAGAATCCAAAGCTGAACCGTATTTCCGAGGATAGTCTAGCTCATGTATACCTAGAGAAGTTACCAGATCTTCAGAGGGACATAGCAAGATACCAAAAAATATGCCATATAGAGTGAATATAAACATGTCACATAGTCATAGGTAAAAGTAAAATAATATGAATTACAACAAGGTCCAGTATTCCTTCATCGAAACAGTGAACCACACCTAGAACCAAACAACGACTAGGTGTAGCATACTATTCCATGACAAAACACGGTTCCATGCCACGATCAGGTATAGGATTGTAATGCCCCGTCCCGCTCAGTTCAACGGAAGGAATCGAAATGCAATAGTGTTTGGACATTGCCATGCAATGGCCTGCTCGAAGTCTCGTTCGGCCGAGGTAACTCCTCGCTTAGATGGGTGGCTTCGGTGAACTATCCTCTGCTTGGCCTTCACACTAATAAATTGGATGTTTTCAATTGCACTGAGCAGGTACGCTAATAAAAGAGACGAACCCACATAGCTAAAGTAAATTTTTGTATTGAGTAAAATAAACATAGAATGGTCGATTTGCTACCTAGATATTATCCCGCGATGTCTTTCAAATTGACACTCGGTCCTTCGTCTCGTGGCTTGGAAGAAGAAAAAGTTGGTATAAAGTGCCACAAGACTATGAACTTAACATAGTCATAGGTGTCGCACGATGTAACATCCAGTTTTCTAAATGAGGGTAATTTTGAAAATTTTATGATTTTAATTATTTAATTATGATATTTAATAATAATAATATATTTTTAGTGATTTTTAGTCATTTAAAACTATTTAGACTCATGACTTATGATTTTGATGTGCAGCTAGTGAAACCTTAGAGACTGTCTACCCTAGAGCCTAACCATGTGATTTGGAATATCTATTTAACATTTATGGCCTAGGGGTAATTTGGTCATTTTGACTTATTAGAATTATTTTATTTATTGGATTGGCGATTGTTGATTTGACTTTTACTAGTTGTGACTTATGAGACTAACCTAGATGTTGACTCTAGTTAAGGTGACCTTAGCATGGTGAGACCCTAGTCTAACTTAAGTCAATCTAAGTTAGTCATGTAGGAATCAAGACTTGAATAGAAGGCTTAGTGAATTGGTCAATAGGCTTCAGGCTTAGGAGATTGATTTCTAGACTAGTGCAACTAGGCCCATAGCACATTAGACTAAACCCTAATCCTAATTTCATTCTTTATGACCAGCCACTAGGTCATTTCAAACCCTATAAAATCTCTCTCCTATTGTTCTTGCCTCTTTTATATCATTTCTCCATTTGACAAAAACCAAGGTTTGTTCCCTTCTTCAAAATTCCCATTTTATTCATTTAACCTCCTTTTCATCCTAGTCTTTTGCACTGGGTTCTAATTGATGTTTATGGACTGTTGGTGGAGAGCCATTTTAGTTTGGGATCAATTTGGAGCATTGGGCTATCAAGAAGAATACCCTTCATTGAAGCTTTTTCATGCTATTTGTACCTATAGGTAAAACTCCACAAATTGCTCTAATATTGTTTTCTTTGCATTTAGAGCTAGATCTAGGTGTCCCCTAGCTGTCCCTGGAATTTAGGTAGATTTTGTCCGTTTGGTGTCCGTATCGGACACGTGTCATAGTGTATAGGAAGGTGTTTGATAGAATATCACTTAGAAATTTATTTTCGATTTTTGTAAAACTAATTACATGGAATTGTAGATCTATATGTATATTATATTTCGTGAAGACTAAAGTTATTTTGGTGTCATTTTTGAGTCGAATTTGGTGTTGGACACGCTGCACGGGGCTCGGCTAAGTGCCCTGCTGCCCGTGTCCTGTTTCTCACTGGACACGCCACCTCTTGACACCAAAATTGGTGTGGACACTCCTTGGGTGACTGACACGAGGCCCATAAAATTTTGTAGGGTTTTATTTAGTGGTTAGGAAGAAATCATGTGCGCACCGATTCCTCACTGTGTGCACGTGCACGACAATCACTCACTGATACGCACATTTTGACACGACATGGCGACACTTCATCAGGGTGCAGGGTGACACGTAGGTAGCCCTACCCTAGGAGAACCTCTATGCACAAGCACGAGACTCGTGTCGCCTTGTGTCGAGAGCACGAAGGCTCGACACGGCTGCACGAGGCCATGATTGTGCACTGATTCACTGATTTTATTTTTATTGTTTGGACACTTCGTGTCCAGTTTCCTGGGCACGAATGGACCCCCTAGACACGTATACATGTAGGGAACATTCGTGTACACCTGTTTTGAACTTTCGAATTGGTTTTTATGGATTATTGGGTTTAAAACAAATGGGATTCCTGATACTTAACTGGCAGTCGGTTTTAGGGATTAATGTATATTCACTGTTGGATTGTGGGTTTAGTTTGAATGTAGGTTCACTTAAATACATCTGAAATTAGCTAATATGTTAGGTTGTGATTAGGATGGATTTTTAGTTTTCGAAATTTGCTTTTGGTTGGATTGAACTGTCAAGTGACTGATACACTATTTTTTCCCGATTCTGTTTCATAGTTTTAATCTTTCTTAACTGAATTATTGATGTTAATGATCAAGATTAGTTCATTTACACATGTGTTTGATTTGTTAAGTGTTAGGTTCATGTGGGTGTTTGGTTATAGGATTCAAATTGGCTTGGGACTGATAAATGTAAACTGTCATTTGCTAAGTTTCTGAGATTTCCTTTTCTTTACTGTAAACTGAAAATGATGTTCTCATGAAAACTAAGTTTCCTATATGTAAATTTGAAACCTGCTTGACTGTTAATGTAGTCGGATTTAAGGTTGTGTATAAATATATGTAGTTGTTTGTTTAATTTCATTGGTTGAACGATAGGATTAAACTGAAACCTGAGAAACATTTTGAACCTGAGAGTTTTCCCCTTTCTTATTCAAAACTGTGAACTTTGTTCTCAGGTTACCTGAGAGGTATCCCAGGATTTGGTTGGTTTTGATTCCAATTACCTTCCCAAGTTGGTATCCAGATTTCGTGTTTAGTTGTTAGGTTTCAGTTTACTGTTTGTGTGTTTCCTACTGTTGGTTTCAGTTCAGTTTTATAGATGTCAATTCAGTTTCTTACACACACACATATCTGAATGCTTTTGACACATCCACACACACACAACACACATATGCACCTACACATTAACCTGAGACACTATGTATCTATACACACATGACATTCAATCCACTGTGAACTGAGGACAGTGTATGCATTGTTCCACATTACCCTCACACTGTTTTCTCTATGTTTTGACACCCACATTCAATTCATTGAACCTGAAACTATTATTGGTACACTGTTTTTCACATTGACACTGTTTATCACATGTTCTACACACTCACACAAATGTTCACCTCTACTATGGAATCTAACCCTCCTCTACATGATTGTTGATATATATGGATATATATATAGAGTTATCTATACAATTTATGTATGCATAGAGAAGACTGAACCTTACTTCTATATATATAGATGTACATATATATGCTTTGCCATGCATGATTGTGAGTTAAATTAGGATGTGTAATGTAGATTGTTTAACCTATGCCATGTGTAGTGTAAATTGTAGCTAGTGTTTGTAACCCAATTCTTGCTATACACTTCATGTAGGTTTCACACACGTCTATAATCTAACCCTCATGACACTTGTCCACATACACCTATACACACATAGCCTTACATGCTAGTTTCTCTCTATAACCTTCTCTTTATATATAATGTTGTATATATATGTAAACCTATATACACATTGACATATATTTCCATGATAAATAGCTAAATGTGAATGTGCCTTGATGTGTGGCTTGTGTTTGGCTTGTATAGCCTTGGGGTTGATGTGTGCTTGCTAGGATAGTCGTGGTTAGGCCTAGTAAGACTTGATGGGTTAAGTTTGGCCTAGCTAACCTAGTTTGACTAGTGTAGTTGACCAGAGTTGACCAAGAGTTGACTTTAGTCTAGTTTGACCTAGACAGCATGCAGATGCATTGTAGATTACAGTTACCATCCCATTTATACATCTTGACTTGTGTTACTCTAAATAGGAGTCAGATACCTCATCCGGACTGTATATTCTCAAAGACATTCAGATACCAGGCGAGTACATTCTCTGATCATTTCATAACTTGCTTAGAATTATATTCCTGCTCTAGTTTACCTTATTTGATGCTGTCACGATATTATCACGGATTGGTACTATATGGATTCCTACATTGAGATGTTATCCCCCTCGGGAGCATCGGATACATCATGTCGTGTATTTCATGTACATCATGTATTCCTCGCTTTCATGTTATTCATGTTTCTCATGTGCTTCGTGCTCGTTCATGCTCGTTCGTGTACTCTCATATGCCTCATGTTCGGTCATGTTTCTCGTGTATTTCATGTATAACCTTCATGGGCCTTCATGTGGAATTCATGTGCACTCAGCTTCTGAGCCCTCATGTATACTTCATGTACACCCATCTATGGGCTTTCATGTAAAAATTATGTACGTAACATAACTTGTCTGGATCCTTGTGTATTGATTAGGATATGGGGGAGTATAGTCATATGAACAATTCTAAAGTAGTATAACCATGTGCGCCTCTCTAGTATATTCATGTACAAATCCAACCGTTCACATGTCTACTTTGTACTCTAAATCACTGGTAGCTCTCTACTTATAGTAGATATTTCTATTACAGTTCTCTCTCTATTTATATCATATACTTTCTTTCAGTTTCATGTATCGTACTCTCTTGCATGCTTATATTTTCTAACCTGTTATGATCTGCGTGAGATGTATTGTGCTCGCTCCCGTCCTGACTGGACCTGTTGAAAATTTTACAGAGGATGATGAGGAACCCTGTACCCCTTACTATGTAGCTTGCCTAGATGACACTTGCGACCTGGACCCCTGGGGAGGTTCGGACAGTTGCTGAGGATGATACCCATGCTTAGTATAGATAGCTTAGGTTGTTCTCTTTTTTTCATGATTAGTTGTTGTCCTTGATTTTCGAGTTGTATATTTTGGATATGTTGAGACTAGTAGTTTTTAATTTTGATTTATTTCACTTACATTGTACCTCAGTTGAGGATTTTCTTATCTATTCCATTGTGCTATGTTCTACCTTTAGATTATGATTGAGTTGTACATTCTGTGATTGGCCTCCTTTTGTAGAGTATTTTATATTGTGCTAGTTATAGTTCATGACCTAGAACAGCGTTCTACCGTCGACACTACGGCGTGGCTGGATGCTGTTACGTACTCGTACCCTCACAGTGGGTGCGGGTCGTGACACGTTTTCAGTGGTGGCCCATGCAGGTCGAGTTTGTGTAGTGGTATTCGAACTAGAGTATCACTACACCCTGTAGTAGGATTAGGATTTTTCTTGAGGTACTCAATCACATTAGGAAAAACTCTTAATTGAATCCCTGCCATCTAAATCCCTGTTGAGGATTGCTTCCTTGAATCACTGTCCTCCCTTGAATTATCGTTTCTATCTCAGTATTGATTCCTTGTTTGATATGTCTCCAGGATGGTGATTGAGACACGATCGCATCGCTCTGGCCCAGCAGACGCTGGTGAGAGACCTACCACCCCTCGCCCGATTGTAGACGCTGGGACCACAACACCCTCTATTTCTGCTCATATAGGAGCTTCTGCAGCTTTTGGGAGCGCACCTCCACCTGTCCGAGGTCTTCCCCGTTATTTCGGATATATATCAGCAGCAGTTACCTTCAGGGACAGTAGATACGGCTCAGATGTTTACCCTTTTCTAGCGATTCCTGGAGACTCAGCAGCAGATACAGCAAAGCCAGTATACAGATTTCTGACAGAGCATACAAGATACTTACCAGTTGGTCAGGACGACAGTAGAGCTTGGCTGCTCAACCACAGGGAGTCAGATGCAGCCGTATCAGCCGAGGACTCCAGACATCCAATCCTTTAAGAAGATGGGACCTTGAGACTTCAAGGGTACAGAGGGCATCATATACACTAATGATTGGATAGAGCACATTGAGGAGGTATTTCGATTGGCACAGATACCAGCTGGATTACAGATCGAGGCAGCAGCCAGTCAGCAGGACTTGGCCAGTACCTGGTATCAGACGGACCCGAGGGTTGGTACAGCCGGTCAGACTTGGACAACGTTCAAGAAACTGTTCAAGGAGAAATTCTTTCCCGATACAGCACTTGGTGCTTTGGAGGCGCAGTTCGAGAGGTTTGTTCAGGGGAACCAGACCGTTGAGGAGTACGCTGGAGAGTTCTGCCGTTTGAGCAAATTTGTCGAGGATCTTACTGAGGCCGGGAAGGCGAGGAGGTTCCGCAGGGGTTTGATCAGGGAGATCTGGTCGTATACCAAGAGCGGCCGCGACGCCACTTTCGAGCAGATTCTGGTAGAAGCCATAGCATCGGAGGACGATCTTGGGCTGAAGGAGCGGAGGACGCGAGACACTCAAGGAGTAGTGGCAGTGCAAGCTCGGCCAAGAGGCCCCACTTACAGATTTAGCAGTAGTATCCGCAGTCTATGCCACGCCTACAGATTCAGCAGTAGTATCCGCAGCAGATGCCACACCTACAGATTCAGCAGCAGTATTCGCAGCAGATGCCACGCCTACAGATTCAGCAGCAGTATCCGCAGCAGATGCCACACCTACAGATTCAACAACAGTATCAGCTGAGGGTCTACTTTCAGCAACAGCAATTTCAGGACCGAGTACCCTTTCAGCACAGCAGCCACAGAGGCAGCAACAGGCCCGGGACAGCAGCTTGTTATCATATGCCCCTTCTGTAAGAGACCAGGGCACGATTGGGGCGAATGCCAGAAGAGGCTGGGTAGATGTTTACTTTGCGGAGGATCCAATCATCGGCTCAGAGAGTGTCCTGAGTCATTTGGACATACAGTTCAGGGAGCAGGAGCCAGGGCTCCGGTGGGCCAGCAGAAGGAATTACCCTTACCAACTCAGCAGCAGAGGTACATGTAGCATCAGCAGCAGGCCAGGGAAGGCCAGGGGCGAGCTTTCGCCAGGACAATCGAGGATGCACAGGCCATTGGAGATCTAGTTGCAGGTTCCGTTCTTTCGATTCTATTTCCATAATTGCCTCTTATGACTGTCTTGAAATTCGATTCCCTCTGTTCCTTGTTGATTGATCAATTTTGTCATGTTGTTCTTATGTTATGTTTGATTTTTCTTCTGAGATAAATCATATGGACTAGGTCACCTCAGTTATGGGATCTAGAATCTTTGATACTCGTATTAGCTGGCATAGTGAGGACATATAGTCAGATTTAGGATGTATTTTTTAGGTGTGGGAATTTAAGGTTTTTGCTGCCATGCATGCGGCAATACAAAATTTTTAAATACCATGATTCTAGAGGTATGTGCCTTAGTCAAGGACTCTGTGATTATCGTAGCCTTGCTCACTAGCATGACGAAGATTCTGAGTATCATGATTTTGGACAGACGTATATGATTGTCGAACCTTGTGATTTTGAGACTATGATTGTGGGGTGTATGACCTAGATGTAGTACTACGATCTTAAATTTAGAGGACAAAATTTTTCTAATGTGGGTAGACTTGTAACACCCTATTTTCTAAATGAGGGTAATTTTGAAAATATTATGATTTTAATTATTTAATTATGATATTTAAATAATAATATAATTTTTGGTGATTTTTAGTCATTTTAAAACTTTATTTAGGAATCAGGACTTATGATTTTGATGTGCAGCTAGTGAAACCCTAGAGACTGTCTACCCTAGAGCCTAACCATGTGATTTGGAATATCTATTTATCATTTTTAGCCTAGGGATAATTTGGTCATTATGACTTATTAGATTTATTTATTGGATTGACGATTGTTGATTTGACTTTTACTAGTTGTGACTTAAGAGACTAACCTAGATGTTGACTCTAGTTAAGGTGACTAGGTTAGCATGGTGAGACCCTAGTCTAACTTAAGTCAATCCAAGTTAGTCATGTAGGAATCAAGACTTGAATAGAAGGCTTAGTGAATTGGTCAATAGGCTTGAGGCTTAGGAGATTGATTTCTAGACTAGTGCAACTAGGCCCATAGCCCATTAGACTAAACCCTAACCCTAATTTTATTCTTTATGACCAGCCACTAGGTCATTTCCAATCCTATAAAATCTCTCCTCCTATTGTTCTTGCCTCTTTATATCATTTCTCCAGTTGACAAAAACCAAGGTTTGTTCCCTTCTTCAAAATTTCCATTTTATTCATTTAACCTCCTTTTTCATCCTAGTCTTTTGCATTGGGTTCTAATTGATGTTTATGGACTGTTGGTGGAGAGCCATTTCAGTTTGGGATCAATTTGGAGCATTGGGCTATCAAGAAGAACACCTCCCATTGAAGCTATTTCATGCTATTTGTACCTATAGGTAAAACTTCACAAATTGCTCTAATATTCTATTTTCTTGGCATTTAGGGCTAGATCTAGGTGTCCCCTAGCTGTCCCTAGAGTTTGGGCGGATTTCGTGTCCGTTTGGTGTCCATATCGGACACGTGTCATATTGTATAGGATGGTGTTTGATAGAATGTCACTTAGGAATTTATTTTTGATTTTTGTAAAACTAATTATATGGAATTGTAGATCTATATGTGTATATTATATTTCTTGAAGACTGAAATTATTTTGGTATCATTTTTGTGTCGAATTTGGTGTTGGACACGCTGCACGGGGCTCGGCTAAGTGCCCTGCTGCCCGTGTCCTGTTTCTCACTGGACACGCCACCTCTTGACACCAAAATTGGTGTGGACACTCCTTGTGACTGACACGAGGCCCATAAAATTTCGTGGGGTTTTACTTAGTGGTTAGGGAGAAATCACGTGCGCACCGATTCCTCACTCTGTGCACGCACGCGACAATCACTCACTGATACACGCATTTTGACACGACATGGCGACACTTCGTTAGGGTGCAGGGTGACACGTAGGTAGCCCTACCCTAGGCGAACCTCTGTGCACAAGCACGAGACTCGAGTCGCCTTGTGTCGAGTGCACGAAGGCTCGACACTGCTGTGCGAGGCCATGATTGTGCACTGATTCATGATTTTTATTTTCATGGTTTGGACAGTTCGTGTCCAGTTTCTTGGACACGAATGGACCCCCGACACGTATACAGTAGGGAACATTTGTGTACACCTGTTTAGAACTTTCGAATTGGTTTTATGGATTATTGGGTTTAAAACAAATAGGATTCCTGATACTTAACTGCCAGTCGGTTTTAGGGATTAATGTATATTCACTGTTGGATTGTGGGTTTAGTTTTGTAGGTTCACTTAAATACATCTAAAATTAGCTAATATGTTAGGTTGTGATTAGCATGGATTTTTAGTTTTCGAAATTTGCATTTGGTTGGATTGAACTGTCAAGTGACTGATACACTGTTTTTTTTTCCTGATTCTGTTTTCAGAGTTTTAATCTTTCTTAACTAAATTATTAATGTTAATGATCAAGATTAGTTAATTTACACATGTGTTTGATTTGTTAAGTGTTAGGTTCATGTGGGTGTTTGGTTATAGGATTCAAATTGGCTTGGGACTGATAAATGTAAACTGTCAATTGCTAAGTTCCTGCGATTTTCTTTTCTTTACTGAAAACTGAAATGATGTTCTCATGAAAACTAAGTTTCCTATATATAAATCTGAAACCTGGTTGTATGTTAATGTAGTCGGATTTAAGGTTGTGTATAAACATATGTAGTTGTTTGTTTAATTTCATTGGTTGAACGATGGGATTAAACTGAAACCTGAGAAGCATTTTGAACCTGAGAGTTTTCCCCTTCTTATTCAAAACTGTGAATTTTGTTCTCAGGTTACCTGAGATGTATCCCAGGATTGGTTGGTTTTGATTCCAATTACCTTCCCAAGTTAGTATCCAGATTTCGGGTTTAGTTGTTAGGTTTCAGTTTACTGTTTGTGTATTTCCTGCTGTTGGTTTTAGTTCAGTTTTATAGATGTCAGTTCAGTTTCTTACACACACACATATCTGAATACTTTTGACACATCCACACACACACACACACATCTGCACCTACACATTAACCTGAGACACTATGTATCTATACACATGACATTCAATCCACTGTGAACTGAGGACAATGTATGCATTGTTCCACATTACCCTCACACTGTTTTCCCTATGTTTTGACACCCACATTCAATTCATTGAACCTGAAACTGTTATTGGTACACTATTTTTTCACATTGACACTGTTCTTCACATGTTCTACACACTCACACAAATGTTCACCTCTACTATGGAATCTAACCCTCCTCTACATGATTGTTGATATATATATATATATATATATATATATATATATATATATATATATATATATATATATATATATATATATATACATGTTATGTATGCATAGGGAAGACTGAACCTTACTTCTATATATATATATAAAGATGTACATATATATGCTTAGCCATGCATGATTGTGAGTTAAATTAGGATGTGTAATGTAGATTGTTTAACCTATGCCATGTGTAATGTAAATTGTAGCTAGTGTTTGTAACCCAATTCTTGCTATACACTTCATGTAGGTTTCACACACGTCTACAATCCCTTATGACACTTGTCCACATACACCTATACACACACATAAACTTACATGCTAGTTTCTTTCTCTAACCTTCTCTTTATATAATGTTGTACATATATGTAATCCTATATACACAGACATATATGAATTCCATGATAAATAGCTAAATGTGAATGTGCCTTGATGTGTGGCTTGTGTTTGGCTTGTATAGCCTTGGGGTTGATGTGTGCTTGCTAGGATAGTCGTGGTTAGGCCTAGTAAGACTTGATGGGTTAAGTTTGGCCTAGTTGACCTAGTTTGACTGGTGTAGTTGACCAGAGTTGACCAAGAGTTGACTTTAGTCTAGTTTGACCTAGACAGCATGCAGATGCATTGTAGATTACAGTTATCATCCCCTGAATACATCTTGACTTGTGTTACTCAAAATAGGAGTCAGATACCTCATCTCGGACAGTATATTCTCACAGACATTCAGATACCAGGCGAATACATTCTCTAATAATTTCATAACTTGCTTAAAATTATATTCCTGCTCTAGTTTACCTTATTTGATGCTGTCACGATATTATCACGGATTGGTACTATATGGATCCCTACATTGAGATGTTATCTCCCTCAGGAGCATCGAATACATTATGTCGTGTGTTTCATATACATCATGTATTCCTCGCTCTCATGTTATTCATGTTTCTCATGTGCTTTGTGCTCGTTCATGCTCGCTCGTGTACTCTCATGTGCTCTCATGTTCAGTCATGTTTCTCGTGTATTTCATGTATAACCTATACTTCATGTGTACCCTTCATGGGCCTTCATGTGGAATTTATGTGCACTCAGTTTCTGAGCCCTCATGTATACTTCATGTACACCCATCTATGGGCTTTCATGTGAAAATCATGTACGTAACATAACTTGTCTGGATCCTTGTGTATTGATTGGGGTATGGGGGAGTATAAATAGTCATGTGAACAATTCCAAAGTAGTATAACCATGTGCGCCTCTTTAGTATATTCATGTGCAAATCCAGCCGTTCACATGTCGACTTTGTACTCTAAATCACTAGTCACTGGTAGCTCTCTACTTATAGTAGATATTTCTATTACAGTTCTCTCTATTTACATCATGTACTTTCTTTCAGTTTTATGTATCGTACTCTCTTGCATGCTTATATTTTCTAACCTGTTATGATCTGGGTGAGATGTATTATGCTCGCTCCCGTCCTGACTGGACCTGTTAAAAATTTTACAGAGGATGATGAGGAATCCTGCACCCCTTACTATGGTGCTTGCCTAGATGAAACTTACGACCTGGACCCCTGGAGAGGTTCCGGCAGCTGCTGAGGATGATACCCATGCTTAGTATAGATAGCTTAGGCTATTCTTTCTTTTCATGATTAGTTGTTGTCCTTGATTTCTGAGTTGTATATTTGGAGATGTTGAGACTGGTAGTTGTTAATTTTGATTTATTTTACTTCCATTGTATCTCAGTTGAGGATTTTCTTATATATTCCATCGTGCTATGTTCTACCTTTAGATTGTGATTGAGTTGTACCTTCTGTAATTGGCCTCCTTTTGTAGAGTATTTTATATTGTGCTAGTTATAGTTCATGACCTAGAACAGCGTTCTACCGCCGACACTGCGGCGTAGGCTGGGCGCTGTTACGTACTCGTACCCTCACAGTGGGTGCGGGTCGTGACACATTTTTAGTGGTGGCCCATGCAGGTCGAGTTTGTGTAGTGGTATTCGAACTAGAGTACCACTACAGCCTGCAGTAGGATTAGGCTTTTTCTTGAGGTACTCAATCACATTAGGAAAAACTCTTAACTGAATCCCTGCCATCTAAATCCCTGTTGAGGATTGCTTCCTTGAATCACTGTCCTCCCTTGAATTATTGTTTCTATCTCAGTATTGATTCCTTGTTTGATCTGTCTCCAGGATGGTGATTGAGACACGATCGCATCGCTCTGGCCAGCAGACGCTGATGAGAGGCCTACCACCCCTCGCCCGATTGTAGATGTTGGGACCACAGCACCCCCTATTTCTGCTCATATAGGAGCTTCTGCAGCTTTTGGGAGCGCACCTCCACCTGTCCGGAGGTCTTCTCCCGTTATTCCGGATATATATCAACAACAGTTACCTTCAGGGACAGTATGTGGCTCAGATGTTTACCCTTTTCAGCGATTCCTGGAGACTCAGTAGCAGATGCAGTAGAGCCAGTCTACAGATTTCTGATAGAGCATACAAGATACTCTCCAGTTGGTCAGGACGACAGTAGAGCTGGTGGCTCAGCCACAGGGAGGTCAGATGCAGCCGTATCAGCCGAGGACTCCAGACATCCAATCCTTTAAGAAGATTGGACCCCGAAACTTCAAGGGTACAGAGGGCATCATATACGCTGATGATTGGATAGAGCACATTGAGGAGATATTCCGATTGGCACAGATACCAGGTGGATTACAGATCGAGGCAGTAGCCAATCAGATGCAGGACTTGGCCCGTACCTGGTACCAGACGGACCCGAGGGTTGGTACAGCCGGTCAGACTTGGGCAACGTTCAAGAAACTGTTCAAGAAGAAATTCTTTCCCGATACAGCACTCGGTGCTTTGGAGGCGCAGTTCGAGAGTTTGGTTCAGGAAAACTGGACCGTTGAAGAGTACGCTGGAGAGTTCTGCCGTTTGAGCAGATTCGTCAAGGATCTTACTGAGGTCGGGAAGGCGATGAGGTTTCGTAGGGGTTTGATCAGGGAGATCAGGTCATATACCAAGAGCGGCCACGATGCCACTTTCGAACAGATTCTGGTAGGAGCTACGGCAGCGAAGGATGATCTTGGGCTGAAGGAGAGGAGGATGCGAGACACTCAGGGAGCTAGTGGCAGTGCAGGCCCGGCCAAGAGGCCCCGCTTACAGATTCAGCAGCAGTATATGCAGCAGATGCCACGCCTACAGATTCAACAGTAGTATCCCAGCAGATGCCACACCTACAGATTCAGCAGCAGTATCTGCAGCAGATGCCACGCCTACAGATTCAGCAGCAGTATTCGTAGCAGATGCCACACCTACAGATTCAGCAGTATCAGCAGCCGAGGGTCTACTTTTAGTAGCAGCAGTTTCAGGACCGCACCCTTTCAGCAGGCGCAGCAGCCACAGAGGCAGCAACAACCCCCGGGACAACAGCTTCTTATCATTTGCCCCTTCAGTAAGAGACCAGGGCACGATTGGAGGGAATACCAGAAGAGGCTGGGCAGATAATTACTTTACGGAGGATCCGATCATCGGCTCAAAGAGTGTCCTGATTCATTTGGACAGACAGTTCAGAGAGCAGAAGCCAGGGCTCCGGTGGGCCATCAGAAGGGATTACCCTTACCGACTCAGCAGTAGAGGTACATGCAGCATCAGCAGTAGGCCAGGGGAGGCCAGCAGGGACAAGCTTTTAACAGGACAGTCGAGGATGAACAGGCCATTGGAGATCTAGTTGCAGGTTCCGTTCTTTCGATTCCATTTCCAATTGCTTCTTATGACTGTCTTGAAATTCGATTTCCTCTGTTCCTTGTTATTGATCAATTTGTCCTGTTGTTCTTATGTTATGTTTGATTTTTTTCTGAGATAAATCCTATGGGCTAGGTCACCTCAGTTATAGGATCTAGAATCTTTGATAGTCGTGTTAGCTGGCATAGTGAGGACATATAGTCAGATTTAGGATGTATTTCTCGGGTGTGGAAATTTAAGGTTTTCGCTGCCAAGCATGCGGAAATATGAAAATTTTAAATACCATAATTCTAGAGGTATGTGCCTTAGTAAGGACTCTGTGATTATCGTAGCCTTGCTCACTAGCATGACAAGATTCTGAGTATCATGATTTTGGACAGACGCATATGATTGTCGAACCGTGTGATTTTGTGACTATGATTGTGGGGTGTTTGACCTAGAAGTAGTACTACCATATTAAATTTTGAGAACAAAATTTTTCTAAGGTGGGTAGACTTGTAACATCCAGTTTTCTAAATGAGAGTAATTTTGAAATTTTAATAATTTTAATTATTTAATAATGATATTTAAATAATAATATAATTTTGGTGATTTTTAGTCATTTTAAAACTATTTAGGAATCATGACTTATGATTTTGATGTGCAGCTAGTGAAACCCTAGAGACTGTCAACCCTAGAGCCTAACCATGTGATTTGGAATATCAATTTATCATTTTTAGCCTAGGGGCAATTTGGTCATTTTGACTTATTAGAATTTTTATTTATTTATTGGATTGACGATTGTTGATTTGACTTTTACTAGTTGTGACTTAAGAGACTAACCTAGATGTTGACTCTAGTTAAGGTGACTAGGTTAGCATGGTGAGACCCTAGTCTAACTTAAGTCAATCTAAGTTAGTCATGTAGGAATCAAGACTTGAATAGAAGGCTTAGTGAATTGGTCAATAGGCTTGAGGCTTTGGAGATTGATTTCTAGACTAGTGCAACTAGGCCCATAGCCCATTAGACTAAACCCTAACCCTAATTTCATTCTTTATGACCAGCCACTAGGTAATTTCCAACCCTATAAAATCTCTCCTCCTATTGTTCTTGCCTCTTTATATCATTTCTCCATTTGAGAAAAACCAATGTTTGTTCCCTTCTTCAAAATTCCTATTTTATTCATTTAACCTCCTTTTTCATCCTAGCCTTTTGCATTGGGTTCTAATTGATGTTTAAGGACTGTTGGTGGAGAGCCATTTCAGTTTGGCATCAATTTGGAGCATTGGGCTATCAAGAAGAACACCTCCCATTGAAGCTTTTTTTATGCTATTTGCACCTATAGGTAAAACTCTACAAATTGTTCTAATATTCTGTTTTCTTTGTATTTAGGGCTAGATCTAGGTGTCCCCTAGCTGTCCCTAGAATTTGGATGGATTTTGTGTCTGTTTGGTGTCCGTATCGGACACGTGTCATAGTGTATTGGAAGGTGTTTGATAGAATGTCACTTAGGAATTTATTTTCGACTTTGTAAAACTAATTACATGGAATTGTAGATCTATATGTGTATATTATATTTTGTGAAGACTGAAATTATTTTGGTGTCATTTTTGTGTCAAATTTGGTGTTGGACACGCTGTACGGGGCTCGGCTAAGTGCCCTGCTGCCCGTGTCCTGTTTCTCACTGGACACGGCGCCTCTTGACACCAAAATTGGTGTGGACACTACTTGGGTGACTGACACGAGGCCCATAAAATTTTGTGGGGTTTTATTTAGTGGTTAGGGAGAAATCATGCGCGCACCGATTCCTCACTATGTGCACGCACGCGACAATCACTCACTGATACGCACATTTTGACACGACATGGCGACACTTTGTCAGGGTGCAGGGTGACACGTAGGTAGCCCTACCCTAGGCGAACCTCTGTGCACAAGCACGAGACTCGTGTCGCCTTGTGTCGAGAGCACGAAGGCTCGACACGGCTGCACGAGGCCATGATTGTGCACTGATTCACTGATTTTTATTTTCATTGTTTGGACACTTCGTGTCCAGTTTCCTGGACACGAATGGACCCCCTAGACACGTATACATGTAGGGAACATTCGTGTACACCTGTTTTGAACTTTTGAATTGGTTTTATGGATTATTGGGTTTAAAACAAATGGGATTCATGATACTTAACTGCCAGTCGGTTTTAGGGATTAATGTATATTCACTGTTGGATTGTGGGTTTAGTTTGAATGTAGGTTCACTTAAATACATCTGAAATTAGCTAATATTTTAGGTTGTATTAGCATGGATTTTTAGTTTTCAAAATTTGCATTTGGTTTGATTGAACTGTCAAGTGACTGATACACTGTTTTTTTTTTGGATTCTGTTTTCAGAGTTTTAATCTTTCTTAACTGGATTATTGATGTTAATGATCAAGATTAGTTCATTTACATATGTGTTTGATATGTTAAGTGTTAGGTTCATGAGGGTGTTTTGTTATATGATTCAAATTGGCTTGGGACTGATAAATAAACTGTCATTTGCTAAGTTCCTGAGATTTCCTTTTCTTTACTGAAAACGGAAATGATGTTCTCATGAAAACTAAGTTTCCTATATGTAAATCTGAAACCTGGTTGAATGTTAATGTAGTCATATTTAAGGTTGTGTATAAATATATGTAGTTGTTTATTTAATTTCATTGGTTGAACGATGGGGTTAAACTGAAACCTGAGAAACATTTTGAACCTGAGAGTTTTCCCCTTCTTATTCAAAACTGTGAACTTTGTTCTCAGGTTACCTGAGATGTATCCCAGGATTTGGTTGGTTTTGATTCCAATTACCATCCCAAGTTGGTATCCAGATTTCATGTTTAGTTGTTAGGTTTCAGTTTACTGTTTGTGTGTTTCCTGCTGTTGGTTTCAGTTCAGTTTTATAGATGTCAGTTCAGTTTCTTACACACACACATATATCTGAATACTTTTGACACATCCACACACACATCTGCACCTACACATTAACCTGAGACACTATGTATCTACACACACATGACATTCAATCCATTGTGAACTGAGGACAGTGTATGCATTGTTCCACATTACCCTCACACTCTTTTTCCTATGTTTTGACACCCACATTCAATTCATTGAACCTGAAACTGTTATTGGTACACTATTTTTCACATTGATACTGTTCTTCACATGTTCTACACACTCACACAAATGTTCACCTCTACTATGGAATCTAACCCTCCTCGATTGTTGATATATATATGGATATATATAGAGTTATCTATACATGTTATGTTTGCATAGAGAAGACTGAACCTTACTTATATATATATATATAGATGTACATATATGCTTAGCCATGCATGATTGTGAGTTAAATTAGGATGTGTAATGTAGATTGTTTAACCTATGCCATGTGTAGTATAAATTGTAGCTAGTGTTTGTAACCCAATTCTTGCTATACACTTCATGTAGGTTTCACACACGTCTACAATCTAACCCTCATGACACTTGTCCACATACACCTATACACACACATAGCCTTACATGCTAGTTTCTCTCTAACATTCTCTTTATATATAATGTTGTATATATATGTAATCCTATATACACAGACATATATGAATTCCATGATAAATAGCTAAATGTGAATGTGCCTTGATGTGTGGCTTGTGTTTGGCTTGTATAGCCTTGGGGTTGATGTGTGCTTGCTAGGATAGTCGTGGTTAGTAGACTTGATAGGTTAAGTTTGGCCTAGTTGACCTAGTTTGACTAGTATAGTTGACCAGAGTTGACCAAGAGCTGACTTTAGTCTAGTTTGACCTAGACAGCATGCAGATACATTGTAGATTACAGTTATCATCCCCTGTATACATCTTGACTTGTGTTGCTCTAAATAGGAGTCAGATACCTCATCTCGGATAGTATATTCTCACAGACATTCAGATACCAGACGAGTACATTCTCTGATGATTTCATAACTTGCTTAGAATTATATTCCTGCTCTAGTTTACCTTATTTGATGCTGTCATATATCACGGAATGGTACTATATGGATCCCTACAATGAGATGTTATCCCCCTCGGGAGCATCGGATACATCATATCGTGTGTTTCATGTACATCATGTATTCCTCGCTCTCATGTTATTCATGTTTCTCATGTGCTTCGTGCTCGTTCATGCTCGCTCGTATACTCTCATGTGCTCTCATGTTCGGTCATGTTTCTCATGTATTTTATGTATAACCTATACTTCATGTGTACCCTTCATAGGCCTTCATATGGAATTCATGTGCACTTAATTTTTGAGCCCTCATGTATACTTCATGTACACATATCTATGGGCTTTCATGTGAAAATCATGTACGTAACATAACTTGTCTGGATCCTTGTGTATTGATTGGGGTATAGGGGAGTATAAATAGTCATGTGAACAATTCCAAAGTAGTATAACCATGTGCGCCTCTTTAGTATATTCATGTGCAAATCCAACCGTTCACATGTCGACTTTGTACTCTAAATCATTAGTCACTGGTAGCTCTCTACTTATAGTAGATATTTCTATTACAATTCTCTCTATTTACATCATATACTTTCTTTCAGTTTCATGTATCGTACTCTCTTGCATGCTTATATTTTCTAACCTGTTATGATCTGCGTGAGATGTATTGTGCTCGCTCCCGTCCTGACTGGACCTGTTGAAAATTTTACAGAGGATGATGAGGAACCCTGTACCCCTTACTATGGAGCTTGGCTAGATGACACTTGCGACCTGGACCCCTGGGGAGGTTCAGGCAGCTGCTGAGGATGATACCCATGCTTAGTATAGATAGCTTAGGCTGTTCTTTCTTTTCATGATTAGTTGTTGTCCTTGATTTCTGAGTTGTATACTTTGGAGATGTTGAGACTGGAAGTTGTTAATTTTGATTTATTTCACTTCCATTGTACCTCAGTTGAGGATTTTCTTATCTATTCTATCGTGCTATGTTCTACCTTTAGATTGTGATTGAGTTGTACCTTCTGTGATTGGCCTCCTTTTGAGAGTATTTCATATTGTGCTAGTTATAGTTCATGACCTAGAACAACGTTCTACCGCCGACACTGTGGCGTAAGCTGGGAACTGTTACGTACTCGTACCCTCACAGCGGGTGCGGGTCGTGACATGATATAATACTTGATAAAGCATGTATTATCCCATCGTCCAATGCTTGGCATAGCATAATTGTCCCACAAGTCTTATACAAGGCTTGGCATAACCTTTGCTCGTCCCATGAGTTAATTTGTATCGTACGGTTTATGGTATAAGTCAAGGCACCCAAAGAACTCGTCATATAGAATATGACTTTGGCGACAGTGTTGCACGAAACATAGTTGGGTTAAGGCACGACAAACAGCTGATTCAAGTCATATGTCTCACGATTCCACAGTTTGTCATATAGAGAATGCCACGGTCTATGGCATGGATGGAACACATCTTGTTCAAGTCAAGTATAAAGGCTATGCAGTAGCCGTTTTCTGGGTTTCAAGAATGGAAAAGTTAACGCGACCATTTGTCGCTAAGACAGTCCCTCATTTGGGAGTCTCTAATAAAGTATATAAATCATGGTTATGAATAAAGGAAAACATGAGTTGATTCATAAGGTGAGTTGGGTAGGCACCATTGCCTGGTCATGGATAACTTGTGCACAAGGCGTAGTCTTTTTCGAATGAATCGTCGGGGCACCGGGATCATATCGGTCTAGGAGGAAGCAATATGGCAAAACAGGATGCTTGATATATCACATAGAAGATTCGGGGCTTCCATAGGCTAATTACCCTGGATGATCGCCGTCTATCCTAGACATACCGCATAGGAGATTTGGGGATCCCATGGGCTAGCTACCTGCACTGGATGATCTACGTCAATCCTAATTCTTGTCTAAGATAGCTTCACACTGCTAGTAACCCTTCATATAGATAAGTCGACATAATAGCGATGATCCGCGTGCATGCCATAGAATGAGTAAAGAAGTGTAAGCACGACACGAATGAGTCAAAGAAATGTGTGCACGGTCTGCAACACAAATATGAAGCCTAAAATTTGGTTATAGTAAGAGACACGTGCTTCGGTACGAGATGTGGCATCAGGTGTCTGGGTAAATGACACAAGTAGTATGAGTTTGATTTGAGTCGGTCGTATGTCGAAACGAAAAAAGACAGTAAGAAAAGTATGAATGGGATACACTATGTCACGAGGCAAGACCTCGATGTTGTCACACAAATGGGTCCTATGGCACGGTCACGATATTTGCACAACTGGGTTTTGTAGCACGGTTTCAAAAAATAATAGTATGATCACATTGGTTGCAACACAATATGCCAGGAGTCTATGTCATAAAATTGATCCTAAGGCAAGAATAGAAGACAATCGAAAGAATAAGTTGCACTCAATAAACGAACGTATTGGTTTTGAATGGGTGAGCGAGGGGCTCACACCACCAGTACGGTTGTGTACTAAACCCACACATTTTTTATGCACAGGTTACATGTACTTGCTCGTCCTAGGCAGAGCTCGCTTAGATGTGCTGAAGCATGGAGTTCCTTGGCATTTCGAGGCATGCAGCCGCATTAAAGTCTTCACCTATACATGACATAATGTATATACATCGCCTTCTGAAGCATTCATAGTGGCAAGCTTTGGAACTTCATATTGAGAGATTAAAAAGAGAGCTGAGTGATTGTATTCTGAAAGAAAGTGAGCTTGAGCGACTTATAATCTTGGTCTTGTGCCACATATGTAATCTTAGATTCAATATCAATGAAAAGCTATTTGCATTACTTGTGTTAGTTTCAACTTTTTGCTGGTGTTATACCGATTATTCAACTTTCTGCTTGGGACTTCTGTGCGATAATCCCGTCGCAAACTGTTGTAATCGACCGTTATGGAATCCGCTTTGCGTGAGCGCAACCTAGGCTCACACGGCATCACGCCTTAGCTAGGATGATCGCTCCTCCCAAAGAGGGACGCGACATAATGGTATCAGAGCATGGCTTTATGTCCTTGGACTTTCGATTAAATTCTTTAACTCTGATGGCTTCGTACTAAATATTATTTTCGCAAATCGATATCGTTGGTGCGCTTTCTCTTAATGTTCTGTGGGATGTTCCATACAATAAGGCTATATATTTTAAAAATCTTACGAACGAAAATTCGATGAACACAAGACAGTTTTACGTAAGGCACGGTTGGCTAAGTCGGGCTGGGCATATACACCTAGATTTTGATTAATGTTAACGAAGTTGAGTGTGGGATTCAAATTGTGTCGGCCAAGTATGGGTTAGACTCGATTCATAAAAATGTTGGGTAGTTGCCATTGAGATGCTATCGAACGACAATATCATCAATACGATATAAATGAACGTGCTTGAAATTTAAGGAATAGTTCGAACGGAGATTCGAAGTAATCGATTGTGATTCGAAATTTATTTTGAGGATTTACCGAATGACTTCATCCCTAAATTGTATATGGGATAGCCTCGAGAAGTCGATCGATTGAGGATGCGGGGTGCCAACGAGTCTATTAGCAAGCATGGTGCTAAATACGAAGCCATAGAAAGAGTGTTTCAAAGTTAGTTGTGACTTGATAGCTAGTATGAGTTTGATTCAAACGAACGAGGAAACGGTGCGCATCAGATTGGGATTGTGCTGAGTATGAAATGCAAAGTGATAAGAAAAGATAGATTGAATCGAAGAAAAGTTAGGGCGTAACAAACGAATGATTCAGTTGAGGGATCAATATGAATCGTATACAAAAATTAGCATGATTGGAAGTTAGTGTGCATGGAAATGATTCGAATATACGAGAATGACTCTAAGAATTTGGGAAATATGTTGCTTGATGACTTAAGAGAGACAGATGAACATATTTGTCTTTGGGTTTGAATGAATTGAGTATGTAACTAGTTCGGGTGTTAATGATCGAAATTGATCTTGAATATCGAATAAATTGTGGTTTATCCAGTTTGGATGACAGCATCAGTTGCACGACTCGGAGTTCGTTACAAAAGAAGATCGTCAGGTTATGTATATCATCGATGGTATTGAGGCGTATAAAATATGGATGTACAATAAGTCAGGGGTACTCTGATTCGAGGAATGCCGATCGTATAAAATGTTATTATCCAAATGGATGTTGTACATAAGATTTTGATAATAATAAAAGTTTGGATGGATGAAAATGAAATTGTTTTAATTGTTTCAGTGATAACCACAACGTTGGCATTCTTGTCTTGTGCGAGCGCAACTCCAGTCTCGCACATGCGTCATGCCAGATTAGGGCGATCATTCTACTGGAACGCTAGCATGGTGATTCATGTCCAGCGGGGATGATCAAACTTGCGAGAGATCAGGGTGTGGCAATTGGATTATGTTGACTTATGGTTTGATGCGAAGGTGAATTCGAGGATTTTTGGACTTGTGATTGACGATAAAGTAAGTTTGAGGATTGGGTAGACCCAATGTGCATATCAAAAATGAATTATTCTAGACTCAAAGCAAGAGTTACACCCTGAGGATGATGATTATCCTGCGGAAGCATTAGCATGGTGATTTTATGTCCAACGTGGATGATCGAACTTGCGGGAGATTGGGACGTGACATATTGTTATACTAGACGACCTTGTGATCGAATACGTAAATTGTGTTAAACAACCTAGGGAATATGGTATGGAATTATGGTTTAGTGACAAATTATGTCATGGTGTACTTGGTTTGGATATGATTGATCGGTGGATTATATCGAACATGTCCAAAGAGATAGACTACATGAATTGCTTTTGTACGTGCGATATTGATATACCGATGAATTAGTTGAGCAAAACTTACCTAGGTTGGCTTTGCTGAATGACTCAGACCCCTTGAACTAAGTGTTACAAGTGCGAATAGGAGAATATATGCTCGAATTTAGAAATTGAAGTAATACGAGCTTGGGTAGAAAGCCCCGTATTATCAACTTTGGTTTGACCCTAGGATTGGGGTCAGTATTGAAATTATTGTTGGGAATGGTGTTTTCAATACTGACGATTGACTTTAGCCCGGAGAGATGGCCAAGCGGTTAGGCAAGGAGTCCCAGTTTCGAGAGGTAGCATTAGTACGAATGATCTTGAGGATTGATAGGATTGGATAATAGAATTAGTGGATGTAATGATATAATTATGTGTAGACACCACTCACGAGGCTTGGCTAAAATGCATGTATTTTGGGGATGCCTTAAATATAAGAACGATCCGACTCGAGTGGTAATGACGGATTCTCTATCACGAGGACTTGGTTAAAATGCATGTATTTTGGGGATGCCTTAAATATATGCACAATGCAACTAAGTGATACATTGAATTCAGGTGAGACTACAAGGAATGGGAAGGTATCGAGGATTTTGAAATCGGGTATTTCAAATAAAATATCGATGGTAGTGCAATAGTTGGATTTGAAATAAACTTGAATATTGATCGAGGCATTGATGCAAGCCGGGTTTCGAAGATTGGCTAAGGAAGGTAACACTGGGTTTCGACTAAAAGATGACCAATGTATGACTTGATGAAAATTTTGATTTAGAAAATATACTAAGGATGCCGCTCGGGTGGTTTGCCTTAGAACTAAGTTGTCTGTATGCACGACGAGCATAACTTTCCTATGTTTGAGATAAGTTGATGAGTGTGTACTCAGTAAGTTTCGAGGATGAAACTTTTTCTAAGTGGTGTATAATGTAATGCCCCGTCCCGCTCAGTTTAACCGAAGGAATCGAAACGCAACGACGTTTGGACATAGGCATGCAACGGCTTGCTCGAAGTCCCGCTCGACCGAGGCAACTCCTCGCTCAGGTGGGTGGCTTCCATGAACTTGCCTCTGCTTGGCCTTCACACTAATAAATTGGATGTTTTCAATTACAATGAGTAGGTATGCTAATAAAAGAGACGAACCTACATAGCTAAAGGAAAAAATTTCGTATTGAGTCAAATGAGCATAGAACATGTAATGGTTGAGTTGCACCTAGATATCATCTCACGATGGCTTTCAAATTGACACTCAATCTTTTGTCCCATGGCTTGGGAGAAGAAAAAGTTGGTATATGTTGCCACAAGACTATGAACTTAGCATAGTCATAGGTGTCGCACGATATAATACTGGATAAAGCGTGCACTGTCCCACCGTCCAATGCTGGGCATAGCATAATTGTCCCACAAGTCTCAATGCACATTTCCACGGTATAAGGCTTGGCATAGCCTTTGCTCGTCCCACGGGTTAAGTTATATCGCACAGTTTATGGCATAAGTCAAGGCACAAAGAACTTGGTTGTTCAAGTTGAACATGTGTACGATCCCACGGTCTCAAGGCTCACCATATAGACTATGACTTGGGCGACAATATTGCACGAAATAAGTTGGGTTAAGGCACAGTACACGGTTGATTCAAGTAATATGTCCTACGATTCTAAAGTTTGTCATATAGAGAATGCCACTAGTCTATGGCATGGATGGAACACGTCTTGTTCAAGTCATGTTTTAAGGCTATGCAGTAGCCATTTTATGGGTCTCAAGAATGGAAAAGTTAACGCGACCGTTTGTCGTTGAGGCGGTCCCTCATTTGGGAGTCTCCAATGAAGTATAGAAATCATGGTTATGAATGAAGAAGAACATGAGTTGAATCATATGGTGAGTTAGATAGGCACCATTGCATGGTCGTGGATAACTTGTGCCCAAGACGTAGTCTTCCTCGAAAGAATCATCGGGGCACCGGGATCATATCGGCCTAGGAGGAAGAAGGATGGCAAAGCAGGATGTTGTATATATCGCATAGAAGATTCGGGGCTTCCATGCGCTAATTACCCTGGATAATTGTCGTCTATCCTAGGTATACCGCATAGGAGATTTAGGGATTCCATGGGCTAGCTACCCGCACTGGATGATCGCCATCTTATTTTAAGCCATGTCCAAGGTAGCTTGATATTGCTAGTAACCCTTCATATAGATGAGTTGGCATAATAGCGACGATCCCGTGCATGCCTTAGAATGAGTAAAGAAGTGTAAGCACGACACAATGAGTCAGGAAAATGTCTGCACGTTCTACAACACAAATATGAAGCCTAAGATTTGGCTATAGCAAGAGGCATGTGCTTCGGCACGAGATGTGGCGTCGGGTGTCTAAGTAAATGACACAGATAGTATGAGTTTGATTTGAGTCAGTCGTATGTTAAAACAAAAAAGACAGTAAGAAAAGTATGAATGGGATGCACTATATTGCGAGACATGGCCTCGATGTTGTCACACAATTGGGTCATATGGTACGACCACGATGTTTGCACTGATTGGGTTTTGTAGAACAGTTTCAAAAAAATAATAGTATGATCACATTGGTTAAAACACGAATAGGCTAGGAGTCTATGTCCTAAAATTGATCCTAAGACAAGAATATAAAGACTAATCGAAAGAATAAGTTGCACTTAATAAATAAACGTGTTGGTTTTGTATGAGTGGGCGAGGGGCTCACACCACCAGTACGGTTGTGTACTGACACCCACATAATTTTTATACATAGGTTACAGGTACTTGTTCGTCGAGGCGAAGCTCGCTTGGACGCGTTGAGGCATGGAGTTCCTTGGCATTTTGAGGTGTACAGCCGCATTGAAGTCTTCACCTATATGGGACATAATGTATGGACATCGCCTTCTGAAGCATCCGTAGTGGCAAGCCTTGGAATTTCGTATTGAGAGATGAGAGAGAGAGAGAGAGAGCTGAGTGATTTTATTTCGAGAGAAAGTGAGCTTGAGCAACTTGTAATCTTGGTGTAAACCCTTAAACCAAAATTCTTCCTTTTTGTATAATTTTTATTTTTATTTTATTTTATTGTTGTTTATATCTATTCTCATGGTTAATTTAGTTTATATAATAGGAAAATATGAGTTATGTAAAACCAGGTTGATAAAGGGGTTTTGCAAATATGTTCCAAATTCAAAAGTTCAGGAATTCAAATCCTTTCATTTGGCCGACCTCATGAGGATAGAGCCCTATATCTTCTTTAACTTCAAATTTTGTAAGGGAGGGTTCTTCAAACCCTTATTAATGCAAACCGATTTTCCTAAGGGCCTTTGTGCAAAAGTGGAATTTAAATTCCTGTTGATAGCCGATCACCGTGGGTTCAAATCCGATCCCTTCTTCAACAAGATCTCTTCCAAGCCTTAGAGAAATCGACCTAATCCAAGAACTTGTTATATAAAAGGAGAGTTGTAGTCAAGCCTTCCTCTACAAACCCTAGCAGCATATTTCTCTCCCTCACTAAGGAAACCAGGCAGGAAACAAAAGGGAGTTCCAGTTCGATCGAGAAATAGTCCAAACCTGTCATCACCAACAAGGAGGTAAGCTAATCTATTTTTGGAGTGGTAAATCTTGTCATTTATTATGAGTTAGAATTAGGATGCATAAGTGTATGATTAAAATCCTAAGAGAAAGAACAACTAGGAATACAGGGAATCGAGACTACTGGGTTTCAGAATTGATACTTGGTATCGGCTTTGATACATGGTATCAGATTACATCCGATACCAGATTGACACTTTGTATCAGATCATACCCTACATGTCAATTACACCAATGTGCACCTGATACTTTGTCTAAGACTGTATGCCTGCATATGGGAGTGTCCGAATACAGAGGTAGGAAAGAGTCTAAAACTAATAGATGAAGGTGTCTCTAGTAGTCCTAGGTGTCTTAGATAAAGAAATCATATAGGTACAGGGAAGAATTTGGGTGACAGTAGTGTTATACTCTGTTGGTAGAGTATAGGCAGGTATACAGATGGGTTATAAGTTAGGTGTGTGCCCAGCTTTGATACATGATGAGTATCATAGCCTGTGTGCGTGCGTACAGATTTTGAAGGATCAGTTTAGGTAGCGGGTCATGGCTGGTACAAGCAAGTGTACTGGGTATAGTAGATATCTGCAGGAAAGGCTCGTTAGGGAGTTAACCACAGTAAATTGAGAAGTATCTATATGGATACTTGTGTATAGGAATTAAGAGGATAATGTTAATGTCATTTTCCAAATATCAGTAGTGTCCATTGAATCTGGAGAGTACAACAACAACCCACATCTATTTACAAACCCCAAAAGAAAATCGATGTTTGTGTTGGCCTATTTAGGAGTGTATAGATATACCAGTTATGTTTCCTAAAAAGTACATTATAGAGTTAACAGCAGACTTTGCGTCAAAACACAAATTTTACCATGTACCCTCATTAACCAAGGATATTTGTCATGAGTAGATAAAGTAGAGAAGTTAGGCTTAGAGAAAACTGGATCGAAAATGCATTGAAGTATCAATTGCACTTGTAAATCGACCTCCATATAAGGAATCATTAATCAGTTAAGGAAGATACAGTGGAGTTGGTATCAGAACAAGGGCAAGGGTCTGCGTCAAGTTCAGAATATAGGAGAATAGGCTATGCCTACCTGGGTAGTACATATTAATGAGACTAAGTTATGCATGAAGTTTAGTCTCTGTTTAAACAAACGGAGTAGAAGGAAGGGGTCCATGAGTGGGAGGCAGAACAGTAGCCTACTAGTAGAATCTCGAAGAAGAGAAGTTCCTAACCATGTTAATTAGAAGAGGGGGAATATTAGACTAAGAATATATGTGTCTAATAGAGTATCCTAAACAAACCAGGTGTACAGGGGTATCATGTATGGGGCCTACCAAGTTCCTACAGGACAGGCGTGACAGCAAACGAAGAGTATCAGTCTGCATACTGTTACCTTGAATTAATACCATATGTTAGTGAAGCCATTGAAACATCAGATACCCAACTGTAGAGAGAACAAAGATGGGATTTGAACCCACATCCTTCCAAACCAGAACCTTAATATGGCGGCTTAGAGCAACTCAGCAGTATGTGTTCCTGCGACTACTGTTGCTGTTGTTTATTCTCTAGCTAGATTTCGTTAAGGCTATAAAGATGGAAAGGTTGTGCACAAACTTATGTGCAGTAGGAGTAACTAGGAGGTATCATTCACATGTGTGAGGGTCAAGAAAACTCTCATATCCATATGCAAAGCTATACCTATAAGATATGTGAGTATGATCCTGCCACATAATAGGATAGGCAGCCTAGTACACACTATTGAGAGCAGTGGGACAGTTGGGAGTTATATCAAGGTCAGATTTAGGTAGCAGTTGCCATTCTGAAGCAGTAGGTATGAAAGGAAGAATATGTTGCGGCTGGCATTGTATACATATGAAGGATGTAGTGTGAAGAGTAAGTGGGGTACCCATATATCCTAACCAATAGGTAGGGTATCAATAGACTTATGAATATCTCATGTATTAATCCTGCAGCACATATGTCAGTAAAGGAATACATTGGTACCAGATAGAGGGGAGTGGCCACGTAACACATGAATGCAGGGCTGTAGCAGCAGGTAAAATGCTATGATTATAGCAAGGAATAGGTTTACTTAAGTATGGGAAGGTTAGAGTATGAAGAATTAACCCTATATGTAGATATAGAAGTATAAGTTTGTCATACAAACAAGAGATATCAACCAAGCCAACCTATCTAGTTAGAGAAATCAAGCATGGTTAAGACTCAAGGCCCAAAAGACCCAGCAGATAGGTAACTCTACTTTTGAAGCACTTATTGATATGGTAATTCAAAATATAGGTTGGGGACTTTGATTCAGCACTTGACCCGTGCAGCAGCTCAGGACCACATGCAAGTATACCTTGCCTCTCTTTACAGCTTTATTTACATGCTTATTCTTTTATTATTCATTTCTTCTGTTTAAGAGTTGACATGTGTTTCACGTATCATGTATACTAATTCGCTAGCTTCATTGGTATATAGTCATTGTTCAAGATTGGCCTTGTAGTTCATATTGGACCTATTTCTCACGTGTGCTTAATTGAGTCGTATCATAGAACGAATGCGTTATAGTTGAACTTCTATTTCCTATTTGTCGTTCTCTCAACCTGCGAGTCCACACTAGGAGCGAGGGTTGACTTTTTGCACCTGCGAGTCCACACTAGGGGCGAGGGTTAGTGATTAGTTTCAAACCTGCGAGTCCACTCTAGGGGCGAGGGTTTGGTATCCGATTGATCACTTGACATGTGTTCACTTATTTTCTTTCAGAAGTTCATTTATGCGTAGTTGTTCTTATATTCGTGTATCGTGATTGCTTAGTCTTTTTCCTGTTTATATCATGGATTTCCTTCATACATGATAAACTGTTAGAAAGACATGTTTTTATGTATCTTGTTAGTCTTCTAAGGACATGATGATCTCTTCAGGTTTAGCTGAGTTTGAGCCAGGTGCACACGAACGGGTTTGAGCCAGCTTCAGACTACGGTACTACTGCAGTGAAGATGAATTTGATGTTTAGCCTAGTTTGACTCAGTTTATTTTATTTCATGTCTTTACTTTATTTTCGTCTATTGGTAATGGATTTGTATCCACCGGACGTGACTTGGATTCTTGATAACTTGGAAACATTTCAGTTCATTTTATATTATTATCCAGTATTCAATTCTTTACTATTCATGCGTACTTATTGAAGGTGATGGTATCTTCTTTCCGTGGATGAGATCTAGACTGCCATGTTAGTTCTATAGATTATGTGACTTGTGTATACTAGACAACATTCTACCGCCGACACTGCGACGTATGCTGGACTTAGACACAGACTTGTATCCGAAAAACGGGTGCAGGTCGTGACACTTGGCCTCGTGCCACATATGTAATCTTTGTTTCAATATCAATAAAGAGATATTTGTATGACTTGTGTTTGTATCAACTTTCTGCTGGTGTTAACTTTCTGCTGGTGTTATACCGATTATTCAACTTTTTGCTAGGGACTTATGTGCGACGACCCCGTCGCAAGCTGCTATAATCGGCCGTTATGGAACCCGTCTTGTGTGAGCACAACCTAGGCTCACGCGGCATCGCACCATAGCAAGGACGATCGCTCCTCCGGGAGCAGGGCATGACAAGGATCACCTAACCATTCTATGTGTAAATGTATTTTAGAACAATACTCAAAGCAAGGGAAATTGACTGACCATGACTACACGGTAGCGCTTCGAAGAGTCGCTAGCATAATACATAGGTAGTGCTCAAATAGTCGCTAGCAAAATACTAGGTTACACCAAATGAGGCACTAGCAACACCCAATGCGACACGACACGACTCGACATGACATTGCCAAAGCGTATAGTATATGTCTTCCCAACCTAATGTTCCTATCCAAGTTGTATCCACAACACGTTAAACTATTAACTGCTAAGAATTCTCACATGCAATCCTATTATAATTAAGTCCTATCGTACGTCCCATACGTACCGATGTCTAACCAAATACGCAAGTAACAATTCAATATGACACTCACAACCCGTGGAGCATATGTGTCATGGCCAAAAAAGATATACCATTATCTTGGAATAATAGGGTGGTTCTCTAAAACTAAGTTAACATTCATAAAATAAAGAAAAACAACGTCAACGACTAACTTGGTCGCTTGCACCCAAGTATGACTTGGACGTACAGTTTAATATAAAATAAATATAAAAAATTAATGAAATGACAGTAAATAAACATAGTATATTGGTAAGGTATACTTGTCTGGTGGTGGTGTGACAATATAACGACGTCCAACAAGTGAACCCGTCAAGTCAAAGAAAGCAACAAAGGTGGAACTTCCGCAAACGTCTCCGGATGGTGAAATAGATATCACCAACATTTCCAAAATAAGAAAAATGGCTAAAGTAGACTACCCATAAGTCCAATTTTGGACACAGGGGTAAAATTGTAATTTTTGATCAAAATGATGCCCGCTATTAGACCCGCTTTGTACCAAAATAATGTGCCAAACCTAATGGTCTCTAAAGTCAACAAGTAAATACCTACAAGTCTAGTTTTTCTTTATACGAACTCAAAGGTACGTCCAATTTTATATTTCGATTATTTGTACACAAAAACTTCCATTGATCGGATCGTGGAGCCCACAAAATGGTGATCTGGTCAACTGTCTCATAATTGAACCAAACTTAGCTCACAGGACCAAAAATACTATGAGTAATGGTGCAATTTTTGTTACGATGTGACAAGTATGCACAAAGTAATGGATTGATTTACAAAATCACCAATACAGGGTTTTTGATTGATACACATCGAATTCGTCATGCACACGCAACCAATTCGAGTTCTGTCAAATCCTACAGGTGCATGAAGTCCATACGCTCCTTTCGATGCAACGGGTTTGCGACCAAGTTGTCTAATTTATCGGGATGGACTCAGTATCGAAAAAATTATTTATTTTAAAAACTATTTTTTGTTATTTTTGGAACAAAGTTTTAACATAAAAATATACAAAAATAAAACTAAAAATAGGGTTCCGATCTCGTTTAGGTTGTCTAAAAGTTCGTTTAAAGAGATTTTCAAATTCCTTGATGTACGACCCGAAAATTGACTTTCGAAACCACTCAGGATAGTTTCTGTAACTAAAAATTTATAATTTTTCTTTATTTTGGAACTTGATGTTCTTTGTGTATTTCGCAAATTAACAAAATCTACTTGATGGGTTTTGTAGGTGTTAGATTGTCTACGCATAGGATTTTTCGGTTCGAAAAACTAACGAAAGTTGAGGGAGAAAATGGTGAGGAAGATGAGTACCTAGTTGTTTCTGTTGCTATAATTGTTGTTGCTATTTCTGTTTTTGCTTGTTGCAGCAGCTGCTTAGGGCTTCGTGTTGCGGTGGCAGTGGCGGCGACGATGGTAGCCGGCGCGTCTCGGCGGCGCAGGGTCGGGGTGGGTTTGGTTTAGGGTTTCAATCTCGAGGAATTTAAGGGATTTCTTGTATAAGCTTTTTTTTAAAGAACTTGTTATGTATAAACTGGATTTAAATTCGATTTTTGAATGGGATTTCATAGGATTTAAACTAGGATTGAGGTTTAGATTAAGGAGAATGTGTTAGGGATTAGCTAGGAAAAATATGGTTTGAATTTATTAGGATTTGATTGGTTTCAAAAAACAAAATTTCTTCTTCCTCCTCTTCTCAATTGAGGAGAGTGTACTCTTCCGTGGGAATAGTATGGAAACCTCTCTTTTTTTTCTTCTATGTTTTTTTCTTGTGTATAATAATATATTCTAAAATACCAAAACTTTCTTTAAAATATTCCTAAAACTTTATAATAAATCTAAAAAAAACTACTAAGAGATTCTAAAAATATTTATTAATAAAAATTTCCTATTATATATATTTTATAATACATAAAATTCAATATATAAATGTATCTATAACATACATGCATATTTAGTATTTATATATTTAGCACATATGTTTACATCAAATATTCAAACATATCCATCAAAAATTATATTTCTTCATATATATATATATATATATATATATATATATATATATATATATATATATATATATATATATATATATATATATATATATATATATATATATATATATATATATATTCTAAAATATATCTTTCATGCATATATATGCTTATCACATATATCTATTAATGAAAAATAAAATAAATATTCACATAATATATATAAATATATATATATATATATATATATATATATATATATATATATATATATATATATATATATATATATATATATATATATATATATATATATATATATATTCGATTTTACTATGGCAGGTTTTGAGGGATAAGCTGCCTACAGACGAAGTGATTAAAAGCCTTGGTTTTAGCATGGCATCTAAGTGTGTCCGATGCATCAACAATCATGAGGAATCGTTCTCCTACATCCTTCCCTCTGGGGACTCCGCAATAGGGGTATGGGGTACGTTTGAGTCATTGCTGGAGATTCGGTGCATTGACACTTCACTTATGGGTCGGGCCTCACCGTCAATGTCGCAGGGTGTTGGTGGCGGGGTTTATTTGGGTACTCTGGAAGAATAGGAGCAAAAGTAGATATGAAAACAAATCTTGGGATTTGGTCAAGCTCATTAGAGAAGTTAAGAGACAAACGAACAAGGTGCTCTATAAATATGGACACATTGAAGATGGAGACTCGACCTTCTTCGTTTGGCATGCTAGCGGTCCCGATAGGTCGAATGTCTTGGCAGTAGTGGGTTAGGCTTTTTTGGGATGTCTTGACAAACTCATTTTGTTTTTATTCTATGCCTCCATATTTTTATTTGGAGGCTGATACTTCCTTTGGGCCATGGGGAGGATCAAAGCCGTCTTCATTCCTCCTTACGGTTTTGTACCTGTAGAATCGTAGAAAATATGATATTGCTTTTAGTCCCACAACGGAAAGGAGAAGAAGAATGGGCTCATTCCATTCTATATATAGAGCCCCCTTGCCAACTTTGAAAAGGGCACCAAAATAATAAAAAAAAAGAATCACTCAATTGAGTCACTCGCTGTCATGGCGAGGATGAGTTGGGTTTTGAGTACTATGCGCCTTCACGGGCTAGTATGAAGAAATCCAAGGCGGCACGGGCCATGCGCTTCAAACGTGCTATGCCAACAGTAAACCAGAGATGCGCACGCAAATCCATGCACGCCACTGATGGTAAACTGTACAGAATCGACTCGGGTGCGTTTGCACCAGATATGAGCCGACTCTTAAAGTCCCCCTCCCACTTGGGTGTAATTCTTGCGCTTGAATCAAGTCAGGGGGAATCTCTTGCGGGCCAGACCCCATGCGGTCCATTGAGAATGTCGAAGCTTCCAACTTGGACTCTTCCTACTACGCTCCTTCGGGTGCTAAGTCGAAGAAGTCTAGGGCAGTGCGGGCCCAACAAGCCTAGTCAACTGTTCAAGCTGCTGACCGTTAGCGGGCAACATTAACTGATTATACGGGCTCCTGATGGAAAGTTGTACTGAACCACCCGCGTCCAGTCCTCTAGGGCTAACGGGCAGGGTGGGTCTCAAAAGTCTTCCTACAACGATCGAGCGCAGTGCTTTACTAGCCAGTGATCAGAGAGTAAATATGATGGTCCCAAAAGTCTTCCTATAATGATCGAGAACAAGTGCTTTACTAGCCTCAGATCATGGAGCAAATTAGACTCGAGCCGCAGAAACAAGTGGACTCAGGTGGCCAAGTCGACTCGAGCCGCGGAAGGAATGCTCCTGAAAATCCCATGCGGCCAAGAGAAACCAAGCTGCAGAGGGAAGGCTCTCGAAGACCCCATGCGGCCAGGTTGACTCGAGTCGCAGAAGCAAGGCTCTCGAAGACCCCATGCGGCTAAGTAGACTCGAACCGCAGAAGCAAGGCTCTCGAAGAACCCATACGGCCAAGTGAAACCGAACCGCAGAAGCAAGGCTCTTGGAGACCACATGCGGCCAAGTGGACTTGAGCCGCAGGAGAAAGACTCTTTAGACTTCATACGGCTAAGATGATCCGAGGTGCAAAAGGAAGTCTCTTGAAGACCTCATGCGGCCAAGCCAATTTGAGCCGCGGAGGAAGACTCTTCAGACTTCATGCGGCCAAGATGATCCGAGCCGGAGAAGGAAGCCTCTTGACGACCTCATGAGGCCAAGCAAGTTTGTGCCGCAGAAGGAAGACTCTTCAGACTTCGTACGACCAAGATGATTCGAGCTGCAGAAGGAAGTTTTCGGAAGACCTTATGCGGCCAAGCCAATTTGAGCCGCAGAAGGAAGACTCTTGAGACCTCATGCGGCCAAGATGATCCGAGCCGCAGAAGGAAGGCTCTTGAGATTTCATGCGGCCAAGCCGATCCAGGCCGTAGAAGAAAGACTATTGGTACCGCATGCGACCAAGTTGATCCGGGCCGCAGAAGATTGATTTTACTCTATTGTGGAAGGACACATGGCAATTTGACCAAGTCTCAACCACCCAGATTTGCTCCAACAAAAAATCTCAACAAACCACCAGTTGGCAGCCAAAGAGCGAGTCTTCATGTGCTATTGTAGTTATGTGGCCACGTGGCCATCTATGCGGCTTAAAATATCATTCATCCCGAAATCACTATAAATAGTAGGGTACCACACCCATGCAAATGGTTGGCAATCCAAGGCTGGCAACCTACGAAGGGTAGTTTCTTCAAGAGCTAAAGACTGCGTCGGATAGTCCAAGGAGTAAGGCAGAGTTGATACACTATCCCGAGCCTCCACCGTCACCCCCGGAATCAAAAACTAAACTATTGTACTTAGATTGTTTCCTAGGATTTCTTTCTAGGCTTTTCTTTGTATAAGCAAGTTTGCAATCAATTTCAGTGTTTCTGTAATACATGTCTTTGATATTTTAATGGCAAACACGATGGCGACTCTGCTGGGGACGTCCTTCTCCTCTGATGAGAAGCTGGTGACGTAATCTGACGCATCCAAGCTCGGCTCTATACAGCAAATGCTTGTGGTTCGTTTTGACCAACAAGCCTTCGAAGAATGCTCTCTGAAGGGAGCGCCAGCCCGTCACAGAAGCGAGCCAACCCAAAGAGAACCCGCAGGACGTCGAAGCGCAAAACTGTTGCCTTCGACCACATTCTCGAAGAAGCTCCTTCTGCGGCCAAAGACGGTGATCGAAGCTCTCTTATGGCTTTGCTTCCGACCGCAGAAGACCCCACTGTTCCCAAATCTAGCAAAGGAAAACACTACGATGCTAAATTTTTGTGGGCACAAGGGAAATCCATGCGGACGAAGAAGAGGTCGCATAAGAGAAATGGACAGTCTGTCCATGCGTAGCCAACTCTGGCCACAGGCAGACGACCCAAGCGGCTGCCAACTCTGACCGCAGGAAGATGGCCCACGCGGCAGCCAACTCTAGCCGCAGAAAGATGGCCCATGCGGCAGCCAACTCTAGCTGCAGAAAGATGGCCCATGTGGCAGCCAACTCTGGCCGCAGGAAGATGGCCCATGCGGCAGCTAATCCTGGCCTCAGACAGGATATCTCATGCGGCCCTGTCAGAAGCTTTGTGTTCGACCATCTCTCATGCGGGCCCTACTCCATGCGGTCCTTTGAGAATGTGGAATATTCCAATCAGGACACTTCTTACTATTTGCCTTCAGGTGCTAAGTTAAAGAAGTCCAGGACAGTGCGGGCCCAATAAGCTCAGTCAACTGTCTAAGCTACTGACCGTCAACGGGCACCGTTAACTGTTATACGGGCTTTTGATGGAAAGTTGTATAGAACCACCTGCGTCCAGTCTCCCAGGGCTAACGGACAGGATGGGTCTTTAAAGTCTTCCTCCAACGATCGAGAGCAAGTGCTTTTACTAGCCTCGGATCAGGGAGCAAACATGATACCTACGCACCTGTGTGCTCGGGATACACGAGTCCACAAGTTTGATGCAAAGGTAGATCAGCCTGCTATCGACTTGCGTGAGGTGATTACTCACAAACACAAAGAGGCAACCTTGGCATGCGATGAGTCCCTTTCGGGACGTCGTTGCACCCAAGTCATCATCAACTGCTGCTGCGACAAGTCGGCAGCACCTGAAGATCGGTAGTCCATTTTCTAATGACTGCAGCAGCCAGCACCTGTCCGACAACAACTCGAGAAACAGGTACAAATTCTGGGAGACGAGGAGTTTCCTTTTGCCTCCTGTAATTCTACTCGAAAGGTTCCTTTCGGCAAGGGGGAAAAGAAGACAGGCTCTTCCAGCCCGACAATCTCAGCCAACACTGCAAGGAAACTCTCATCTGGAGGGTTGCCGCCGACAGCCACATGGGATATCTATTTAGGCACTCGATCCAAAAAAAGCTTCCAGCACCTAGGGGTACACCTTCGGCATCCTTGGGAGTAGATGAAGCTGGGGGTAGCAGTCCCCTCAATATATGTGACAACCCGGTGTACCAAGAGCATACACAGAGGGTAGATATTCCCCAAAATTACGCAACAGACTTGGACTTCCCTGAGGCCGACCGCCCTCGCCAAGACGATGCAGCTTCCTGTACAGGGGATAGCACCCCTTTCGAGTCCGAGGAAGATGACATTCCGATATTCTTCGACGATTTCTCTGTACGAGAATACGATACAGAGAGCACCTCTTCTACGGTCCCTTCCATGTCTACCCACGTACGGACAGTCTTTATGGCCGACGACGATCCTGAAGTACCGACTGATCGACAACGTCAAGAAGTACTTGAAGCCATGCTATTATCCTTGGTCAAGTCTGTAGACGAAATCAAAGCCGCCTTGCCAACTCAACCAGCAAGGACGCCTGGACAAACAAGCTTGGGACCTACAGTCAATGTGGACTCCAACACGACTGCCCCTCCTTTGGGTGATGATCCTTTAGGAGCATCCATTCCTTCAGCTGCGGATGAAGATAAGGAGGCAATGAGGGAAGTCCAGGAGCTTCTAGCAATATTCAATGCTAGAGACTCCTCCCGAGACCTCAGAATACGGCAGCCATATCCCATCACGTGGAGAGATGTTCCTTTTCCCCCATGCTATAAACCGTTCCATATAGATTCGTATGACGGAAAGACCACTGCTAGTCGGTACATAACTTATTTTGAGGTCACAACCGACCACTTGCGGCATAGCGACACCATCCTCACACGATTATTCATCGAAGCATTAGAGGGGATCACGTTCGACTAGTACCGCAACCTTCCCGACAACTGCATCCATTCTTTTGACGGCTTCAAGCATATGTTTCTGGAGAGGTTCTACGAAGTGGGGCATGATGTGATAATGTCGTCTCTCATGGACGTCGTTCAGGGAGAGAGGGAGCTAACAAGGAACTATATCGAGCGGTTCCGCCAAACCGCAATGAGATTGCCCCAAGGCAATCCCGAGAGCTCTTTGATTGAAATCTTCCAGAAGAAGTTGCTCCCCGCAATCAGCCTCTGGATGGGTGAAGATCAGTTTAGGGATTGGACGACCTTCATCATAAGCGCCACCAATGCGGAGGCGAAGTTAAAGAAGGCTCGCCAGTTGGGACTACACATCCCGGATGGATCGAGGACAAAGACAAGCGTCCTGGTACCACCTCCAATAAAAAATAAATCTCCTAGACTATTGAGTTATGTACACCAAGTACCTCTGAACTCACCAGACCATCGAGTTATGTACACCAAGTACCTCTGAACTCACACTCTATTTTTCACATCGCATCTCCCTGAGTGGCGAGTCATGTATGTTGATACCTCTGAACTTCCACTCTAATACTTTATCACCTAGAAGTCTGCCCAACGTATTATTATCTCTGAGCAAACTTCCTGGTCCTCATTATCGTGTATCACGTCCATATTACCTCTGATACCGACAGTCTCCCAACTTAACACCTGTATCCAACCCGGGATAAAAGACACGGTGTTAAGACCACAAAACCTATCACGTCCACTACCTCTGTTGGGTTTTGTCTTAAAATCTATTACTCGTACCACCAGTGCATAGTAGAGTAATAGGTCCACAAAAAATTTCATGATCATCATGTATCACGTCCATATTACCTCTGATACCGATGGTCTCTTGACTTAACACCTGTACCCAACCCGGGATAAAAGACATGGTGTTAAGACCACAAAACCTATCATGTCCACTACCTCTGTTGGGTTTTGTCTCAAAATCTATTACTCGCACCACTAGTGCATAGTAGAGTAATAGGTCCACAAAAAATTTCATGATCATCATGTATCACGTCCATATAACCTCTGATACCGATGGTCTCTTGACTTAACACCTGTACCCAACCCAGGATAAACGACATGGTGTTAAAACCACAAAACCTATCATGTCCATATTACCTCTGTTAGGTTTCGTTTCAAATCTATTACTCGTACCACCAGTACACAAAAGGGTAATAGGTCCACAAAATTGTTTCAAATCTATTACCCACACTACCAATGTGCAAAAGGGTAATATGTCCACAAATACTATTCAAATCTATTGCTCGCATTTTCAGATGCACAAAAGGGTAATAGGTCCACAAAAAAGTCCTCCAGTGAGATGTCCTCTACCTACCACAAATGCTATATTAGACCCTCTTGTACAAGCACACCTTATCTCACAATCATATGCTTCTGGAGCCCAGTTGTTCCGTTGCATTCACTCCCCATTAGTAGAACAACCATGTCCAAATTACCTCTAAGTTGTTTTTCTACCCCTTACAAAGCAGATAATGCGAAAAACAAATGTCTACCACGTCCACCTTACCTCTGAGTAAATACCCCGTGCAACAACCCCTGCGTTGTGGCGCATCAATAATAGAACTTTCAAGTCCATATCACCTCTGAGTTGTTCTATGTATCCTCACCGAGTTCACTCCTACCATGTCCACATCACCTCTGAGTAGGAAAGCGCTACCATCAACCTCATATTTACCACGTCCATATCACCTCTGAGTAAATATGTTGGTTTCCTCTCTCAACTTATTATCCGTACCTAAAACCAAGGTACGCCAAGGATGATAAGTTCACAAAATTCCCCAACGGAAAAAACAACCATGCCCATATTACCTCTGAGTTGTTTTCCCGTCCATCACAAACAAACCACCCAACACATAGAACTTCCACGTTGATAGCACCTCTGAGTTGTTCTGTGTATCCTCATTAGGCCCACTCCTACCACGTCCTCTTTACCTCTGAGGAGGAAGGATCCACTTTAGACGCATATTTACCACATCCTCATTACCTCTGAATAAATATGTTGGTTTTCTCTCCACTTATTATCCGTACTCGTATCGCCAGTACACAAAAAGGATAATAGGTCCACAAATGTCCTCTGTTGACCACAAATGCTATATTAGGTCCTCTAGTACATGCACCCCTTCTTCACAATCATATGCTTCTGGAACCCAGTTGTTCCATGGCATTCATTACCCATTACGTAGAACTTTCTCGTCCATATTACCTCTGAGTTGTTCTATGTATCCTTATTTGAGTCCACTCCCACCGCATCCTCATTACCATCAACCCCATATTTACCATGTTCTCATCACCTCTGAGTAAATATGATGGTTCCCTCTCTCAACTTATTATCCGTACCTAAAACCAAGGTACGCCAAGGATGATAAGTCTATATAAAATCCCCAGCAAAAGTACCCAAACCTATCACATCCATGCTACCTCTGATAGGATTGCCACACCTAAACAGTTCTACTTTCTATGCTTCTTATTCAAAGTATTCCAAATTTGCAATTTGAAAACTTTGAAGGGGGTCTTGTAGAAGCATAAAAAATAGGATATTGCATTTAGTCCCACATCAGAAAGGAGAAGAAGAAAGGGCTCATTCCATTCTATATATAGAGCCCCTTTGCCTCATTTGAAAAGGGCACCAAAATAAAAAAAAGAAGAAAAGAATCACTCAATTGTGTCACTCGCTGTCATGGAGAGGATGAGTTGGGTTCTGAGTACTATACGCCTTCACGGGCTAGTATAAAGAAATCCAAGGTAGCACGGGCCATGCGCTTCAAATATGATATGCCAACAGTAAACCAGAAATGTACACGCAAAATCATAGGCGCCACCGATAGTAAACTGTACAGAATCGACTCGGGTGCGTTTGCACCAGATATGAGCCAGACTCTTAAAGTCCCTCTCCCACTTGGGTGCAATTCTTGCGCTTGAACCAAGTTAGGAGGGAATCTCTTGCGGGCCAGACCCCATGCGGTCTATTGAGAATGTCGAAGCTTCCAACTTGGACTCTTCCTACTACGCACCTTCGGGTGCTAAGTCGAAGAAGTCTAGGGCAGTACGGGCCCAATAAGTCCATTCAACTGTCCAAGCTGCTGACCGTTAGCGGGCACCGTTAACTGATTATACGGCCTCCTAATGGAAAGTTGTACAAAACCACCCGCGTTACTCCCTAGGGCTAACGGACAGGGTGGGTCTCAAAAGTCTCCCTACAACGATCGAGCGCAGTGCTTTTACTAGCCAGTGATCAGGGAGCAAATATGATGGTCCCAAAAGTCTTCCTATAACGATCGAGAGTGTAACGCCCCAGTCCCAAACTACTTAGGACTAGGTACGTATCCATGCCAGCTGTATACATACGAAGTATACTCCAATATATGGAAACTCGTATGTATACATAAGCTGTAAAATGCAGTAAACCAAGAGTAATCTAATCTCATCCACAAATGAAGGATAAAAGATATCATAAAATCAACTGTAATAAGTCTTTGTACAATACGTTGGGCGGAGACAAAGTCCACTACCAACTATCTCAAATAAAAGGTACAAGAAGGAATAGATGAATTAACAAGACTAGTCAAGTGCAATCATCTTCGAAAGGATGGAGAAGATCACGGCCTCGACTAGAACACCTACAATATCACAGAACCACACACACCTGGAGAGATAACCAGGTCCTCAGAGGGACGTAACAAGATACAGGAAGAACATGCCATATGAACTGACTATAAATACACCATCAAATAAAGAGAAAGTAAAAGTGTCCAAACCATAACACGGCTCAATATCCCATCATCGAAACAGTAGGCTACCCCTACAACCAAACAAGGACAAGGGGTAACTTACTATTCTGCGATGTGACATTTTCCATGCCATGATTGGAACATGAAATTTGCTAAGGTCTCATAACCTTTCTAGTAGGCAATTTAGAAGACATATTGATGTATGGGCAGGTGAAGGTTAACTCCCCCAGGACAAGGTAATAACTCACAACACACACACGTCAAGTACCAATACTATCAGCCGGCATAACTCGAGGCTAGCGGCCCACGTGACCCATCAGTCCACATAGCTCGAGGCTAGTGACCCTCGCGACTCGACCATCGTAGTATGCAGTTACTACAGTTGTTGAATATGGGGTAGCCCATACATTTATCTGTCTTCTCCCTCCCAAGGTTACTAACAGAAGGTAGTTCGCTAAGACTAGGTCCATATGCAAAAAAACAAGAAGGAAAAATACTGAAAGCAAAATAAAGTGAACTAAAAATAACAAGTAATGGATCCAACTAAGAACAGATAATAAATATGCAGTAAATAAATAAATAAAGGTGCATATAATTATAACAGTAAATAAGGCAAGGTATCTTGCCTGAGGGTGGTGCGAGAAGCAGCAAAATCGAACAATCAGAATCGTCAACACGAAAGTCAAAATCCATCTGAAGCTCCGGATGCTGAAACAAACATCACGAATGAGTTTGGAATAAAAGATATGCCTAGGAAATGCCTGTCCAAAAGTCAAATTCTAGAACAGGGGCAATTTTGTAATTTTGGTCAAAACGATGTCCGCAGTTGGTCCCGCTTTGCACCAAAAAACGTGCCAATATCTATGGTCTCTAAAGTCGTCAAATTACATGTCTACAATTTTTTTTAATGAGACGAACCTGACGGTATGTCCAATTTTGGATTCTGGTGGACTGTGCACAAAATTGCCCGTTGAGTAGGATTGTGGGCCCGCCAAAATAGCGTCCCGATCAACCGTCTCAGAATCGGACCAAACTTGGCTCACAGGACCAGAAAAATATTTCGAGTCCAATGGCACAAGTTTCATCGCGATATGATGAGTGTGCACAAAGTTGTGACTTAATTTGCAAAGGGTCGATACGGGGTATCTCGACGGATACGCACTGATTTCGTCGTGCACATGCAACGAAATCGGGTTCCGTCAGTTCCCACATGTCGACAACATCCATACGCGCCTTTCGATGTGTATAGTGTACGACCATGTCGCCCGGTTTGTCGGGGCGCACGCCGTATCGGGTGTTTTTTCCACTTTTTGAAAACAAAATTTATAATTTTTCGTAAAACTTTGACAACGTGTAACTTTTTACACACTAGATGAAAAGTGAATCCAGAAGGTGCGTTACAATCTCGGTTATGTTTTCTTTGACTGTCTTCAATTAGTTTTTATGAAAGTTTAATGGACAGCGAGAAAAGTAGCCGACAAGTTGTTGTTTTGAAACAGTTTTTAATATTCCAGAAAAGTGGTTTTTCTCCAACTTCGCCTTGATTTTTCGAGCAAGTTGGATGGCCATATCAAAATCCACCTGAGGGATCTCGAAGAGGGTCATGTGGGCTTTCTACACGAATTTACGGATCTAAAAACGGGTTTAAATTGACAGAGAAATTGATCGGGGAAGTGGAATACCTTAAAGTGGGAATCTGTTGTTGTTGTTTGTTGTTGTCGCCGTGGCGACCGTGAGGCGGGACTGCCATCCCTCCGGCGAGGCTGGCACACACGCCGAGGCGAGGAAGGAGGAGGTAGGAGATAGGAGGAAGAAGGTGGAAGGAGATTGGTTAGGGTTTGGGTTTTGTTTTAAAACATAAATATACATATGTATATATATAAAGGGGAGAATGGGGTTCGGCCCTTACAAAGGATGCTTCTTGCTATATTTATGGGCGCACAAGCACAAAGTGTGCTGCTGCTCCTTGCGGCTATTTAAAGATTGGGGTGGTCGGGTGGGGCCGACTACCCCTTACTTCCCTTTTTTTTTTCTAAATCTTTTCAAACTTTTTAAATATATATATATATAGATATATCAATATATCTATATATGTATATATCCATACATATACCATAATTTATTTTAAAACCAACTAACAAATTTAATATTATCTATCCAAATATTTAATATATTTAAACATATCTACATATATATAAATTCAACTCACAATAAATCAACTCAAAATAATAATAATATCTTAATAGAATAAAATGTTTAATAAATTTTCACAAAATAACTTTAATAATAATAATTTTATAAAATTGTCCCAATGGGTGAACTCATACCGTACACCCTCACCCGGGTCCAAAAATTATAAAATTTTGTAAAATATTATTTTATTAATAAAATATAGATTTTTGTACCCAAAGTCAATAAATATTCAACAAGTTCAAAAAAATAATATAAACATATTTGTACATACACAAAATATTCCTATATGGTCACCTTAGTCACCCCACATGTTCACATGGGCTTAAATTTGGTTCAAGCCCTGTACGGGCTGAATTGGCCAAACCGGGTCAAAAAATAAATTAAAAAATAGGGATTTTACATCCTACCCAACTTACAAGAATTTTGTCCTCAAAATTTAGGAATAATAGGATAGGTAGGGTTGAGGGATATCAAGAGTTTATCAATTACCAAAATGCGATTAAATTTTGGAGGAGGCGATAAAACGACGTTCAACACCACCATGCAATAGAAAATTGTGGAGTCGATATATACAAAAATATATCATGGTTATGGAATTGAATAAGGGTTGCTAATGAAGGTGAAAAAATTCGATAATCCAGTTTAGGAAATAGTAAGGATTTGAGTAGACCAAAGAGAATAATTTAAACTTTTGGGGATATGTTGTTCCTCGAGAAAATTGGATACTAATCGTCTTGATTGAGAGTTGGATTTAAGTGAACGATTAGAATCATTCTCGTGTGCTCAAGAATAATTGGGAGGACACGATAACAATTTTAGAGTTGAGGAATGAGGAGTAGTTAAAGGCGAGGGTACAGCCACATGAGTCGGTCGGTGGCTATCTACATTTCGTGTATATATATAACTAATAAGGCAACTAAAGGTGATACTTTAAGTCTATCTATCAACTACAGTGCCTTGTCTTTCCAAAATAAGTAAAAGATAAGAACAACAAAGGTTTCAAAGACGGTGTTGTATATTGAGTACGAATTGCGGGGTTCATAGGCAGCAAAAATAATTCAAAAGAGAATTGCCAAGGCTGTCGCGGATGAGACTCTAAGGCAAGTTTACTATGTCTTCATCCACGTAGAATAATATGTGATAAGCGAACCAAAGTGCAATAGGTTGATCAGGCCATCATGCACCAGTTCTGATTAGATAATATGTTAGTGGGTGCACCCAATAAAATATGTCATGATCAAACTTGATAACAAAATAAGCTTGCAAAACTGAAGCTACGTTAGCAGCATGAGATAGTCAAAATATGAGCAAGGGAGGTACTGATGAAGAAAATTTTAGATAGTCCCAGATCTTTTAAAATCAAGGCTCCCCCGAAGTTTGGGCCTATACAGTTGTCCTAGTGTTTCTTCATTTATGGCTTGGTAGACTAGATAAGGTAGGGTCCTCTGAATTTATAGTCTAAGTGAACTTACCAATGTGGTTCACAAAGAAAAAAGTTTGTTAGGTGGTGAGGTATTCTACCCAACTTACAAGAGTTAAACTAATGGTATCATGGGACAATGGGTCAAGCAATCAAGATAGAGTACAAATTTAAGCATTTAAGGAATTTAGTAGCACACAATCACATATCGGTCGAAAGAATTGAGTCGAGATGGAATCCCTATCCGTGGTCAAAAATATATCGGCATCATGGTAAAGATTATAGTTTGGCCATTGTGATCATAAGGTCATATCAAGAAATAGAGTACAAGAAGATGGGTTTTGGTGGGACATGATATATCTACATGAAGGTGGACTTGTCTAGGTCTTACATATGAAATTTGTTGGAAGGAAAAGTCTAGTGTTGTGCTCCAAACATCCAAGTCACGGTAAGGGACGCCAAAAGATAAAAATAGAAAGTGGGAGTTCACGAAGTGATAATTAATGCACAAAAATAAAGAAGATCAAGTTAAAGCATGAAATAAAATTAAATAAAGAATCCAGTAAAAATAATTTAGGAACACAATTCCGGAGAGAAGATAGTCTTCTAGATGAATACAGTTAAGGAACCATTAGATCATTATTCAAATTGCAAATGGGTTAGAAGGTCGCAATTAAAAGATCTAGAATTGAAGGAAGGTCGAGTAAGTCAAGGTGGAAATATAGTCACATAGCTTGGTAGATGACTAACAACACTTGTATACATACTACTATCATGGTCATGGGTGACATGGCACTTAGTGTGGAATACTGTGGAATTCATCCATCTTATTTGGACTCTCTTGGTTGTCCACCATTAAAATTTTGCTCAAATTTTCTCCAAAAGTCTCTAAATAAAATTTTCAAAAATAACTACCCAAAATTTGTATTCACTGCAAGTCGTTCAATTTTCATCATAAAATTTTTAAATCACTCTCATAAATCTCAAAGCAAAATTTTATCACGTTACTACTAACCTTTTCCAAAATTAACGTTTAAATTCAACTATTTAACTCAAGAGTTCATAATTTACGAATCCATAAAAATTTCACAATCAATCAAAAATTTAACACTCTAAAATTTTCAAATAACTCATAATAAAACTCTTAGCATATTAAAAGCAATCTCAAAAATTAAGCTCAATGCTCTCATCAATTTTAACTTCTATTCATGCTAAGTTATTCCAACAAAATCATAACTTTTAAATGGTAACTTCCTTTAATCAATCAAAATAACTTTCCATCACATCCTTCGAAATTCTCCCAAAAATTTTAATATTAGCAATCCCACATTAAACTAAATTTTCAAATAATCTTATCAGTCAAAATCCCTTCTTTTTTTTACCAAAAATCTATATAGATTTGTAAATCCTCAATCATAGGACACAATTTAAAATAAAGAAAAATTCTCAAAAATCGTTTTCAATTATTGTAAACCAAAATTTACCATCATTACTTCCACTTAAAATTCAAAATTTACTAAACACGAAAATCGCAAGTTGTACAACTCAAATTTAAATAATTCCTATGGCCATTTTTAAAAGCTAAGATCATTTTTGAACCAAATTTATAATTGTTCAAATGTGTATAACTATAATACAATAAATTATAAACATCAAACTCGAAAATCAAATAAATTTTATATTTGTTCATAGATGTATATCTATCACCCAAAACTTATAAATATCACAACTCGAAAAGCAAATCAATTTTATACTTGTGCGAAGATGTATAGCTATAACCCAATAAATCATAAATATCAAATCTCAAAAAGCCAATCAATTTCTTAAATCAAGGGTATAAAGATTCTAGCTATATTTTTTTCTCTTTCCTGCAGTATCAATCCTATGGTGTTTACTAATTAGAAATCTCAAGATTAAAACTTTCCGCGGCAATATCCTACTTTACAAATTACTAATCATTAATTCACAAAAAAAGCCTTTTTAACTCAATTAGAGTCTTGAATGTATTCCAAATGCCAATATAACCATTCTAGCCATGTGTTTGACCTATGAGCATATACTAGTGTAGTCATCTTCCTAGTTGACACTAAGCACAAAAATAAGAATCAACGGTAGAAAGGAATCAAGCAAGATGCAATTCTAGGAAGTCAAACGAGAGTTCGGAATTTGAAGCCAAGGGAAGTGGTCAAGCTGTATGGATGAGATTCCTAGATTCTAATCCTATGTTGTAGGCTCACATCGGTACAATTACGTAACTGAAGTGACAAACTCGACCTGCATGGGCCACCACAAAAATATGTAACGTCCCAGTCCTAAAATACTTAGGACTAAGTACGTATCCATGCCAGCTGCATACATACGATGTATACTCCAATGTATGAAAACTCGTATGTATACAGAAACTGTAAAATATAGTAAACCAAGAGTAATCTAATCTCATCCACAAATGAAGGATAAAAGATATCATAAAATCAACTGTAATAAGTCTTTGTATAATACGTTGGGCGGAGACAAAGTCCACTACCAACTATCTCAAATAAAAGGTACAAGAAGGAATAGATGAATTAACAAGACTAGTCAAGTGCAATCATCTTCGAAAGGATGGAGAAGATCACGGCCTCGACTAGAACACCTGCAATATCACAGAAGCACACACACCTGGAGAGATAACCAGGTCCTCAGAGGGACGTAACAAGATACAGGAAGAACATGCCATATGAACTAAATATAAATGCACCATAAAATAAAGATAAAGTAAAAGTGTCCAAACTATAACACGGCTCAATATCCCATTATCGAAACAGTAGGCTACGCCTACAACCAAACAAGGGCAAGGGATAACTTACTATTCTGCGATGTGACATTTTTCCATGTCATGATTGGAACATAAAATTTGCTAAGGTCTCCTAATCTTTCTAGTAGGCAATTTAGAAGACATATCGATGTATGGACAGGTGAAGGCTGACCCCCCCAGGACAAGGTAATAACTCAAAACACGCACACGTCAAGTACCAATACTATCAGCCGACATAACTCGAGGCTAGCGGCCCACGTGACCCATCAGTCCACAGAGCTCGAGGCTAGTGACCCTCGCGACTCGACCACCGTAGTACGCAGTTACTACAGTTGTTGGATTTGGGGTAGCCCATATATTTATCTGTCTTCTCCCTCCCAAGGTCACTAACAGAAGGTAGTTCGCTAAGACTAGGTCCATATGCAAAAAAATAAGAAGGAAAAATACTGAAAGCAAAATAAAGTGAACTAAAAATAACAAGTAATGGATCCAACTAAGAACAGATAATAAATATGCAGTAAATAAATAAATAAAGGTGCATATAATTATAATAGTAAATAAGGCAAGGTATCTTGCCTGAGGGTGGTGAGAGAAGCAGCAAAATCGAACAATCAGAATCGTCAACACGAAAGTCAAAATCCACCCGAAGCTCCGGATGCTGACACAAACATCACGAACGAGTTTGGAATAAAAGATATGCCTAGGAAACGCCTGTCCAAAAGTCAAATTCTGGCACAGGGGCAATTTCATAATTTCGGTCAAAACGATATCCGCCGTTGGACCCACTTTGCACCGAAATACGTGCCAATATCTACGGTCTCTAAAATTGTCAAACTACATGTCTACAGATTTGTTTTGATGAGGCAAATCCAACGGTATGTCCAATTTTGGATTCCGGTGGGCTGTGCACAAAATCGCCCGTTGAGTGGGATTGTGGGCCCGCCAAAATAGCGTCCCAATCAATGGTCTCAGAATCGGACCAAACTTGGCTCACAGGACCAAAAAAATATTTTGAACCCAATGGCGCAAGTTTCATCGCGATATGATGAGTGTGCACAAAGTTGTGACTTAATTTGCAAAGGGTCGATACGGGGTATCTCGACGGATACGCACTGATTTCGTCGCACACATGCAACGAAATCGGGTTCCGTCAGTTCCCACATGTCGACAACATCTATACGCGCCTTTCGATGCGTACCTTTCGATGCGTATAGTGTACGACCACGTCGCCTGGTTTGTCGGGGCGCACGCCGTATCGGGTGTTTTTCCACTTTTTGAAAACAAAATTTACAATTTTTCGTGAAACTTTAACAACGTGTAACTTTTTACACACTCGATGAAAAGTAAATCCAGAAGGTGCATTACAATCTCGGTTATGTTGTCTTTGACTGTCTTTAATTAGTTTCTATGAAATTTTAATGGACAGCGAGAAAAGTGGCCGACAAGTTGGTGTTTTGAAACAGTTTTTAATATTCCAGAAAAGTGGTTTTTCTTTAACTTTACCTCGATTTTTTGAGCAAGTTGGATGGCCATGTCAAAATCCACCTTGGGGATCTCGAAGAGGGTCATATGGGCTTTCTACACGAATTTACGGAGCTAAAAATAGATTTAATTTGACAGAGAAATTGATCGGGGAAGTGGAATACCTTAAAGTGGGAATCTGTTGTTGTTGTTTGTTGTTGTCGTCGTGGCAACCGTGAGGCGAGACTGCCATCCCTCCAGCGAGGCTGGCACACACGCCGAGGCGAGGAAGGAGAAGGTATGAGAGAGGAGGAAGAAGGTGGAAGGAAATTGGTTAGGGTTTGGGTTTTGTTTTAAAACATAAATATACATATGTATATATATAAAGGGGAGAATGGGGTTCGGCCCTTACAAAGGATGCTGCTTGCTATATTTATGGGCGCACAAGCACAAAGTGTGCTGTTGCTCCTTGCGGCTATTTAAAGATTGGGGTGGTCGGGTGGGGCCGACCACCCCTTACTTCCCTTTTTTTCTAAATCTTTTCAAACTTTATATATATATATATATATATATATATATATATATATATATATATATATATATATATATATATATATATATATATATATATATATATATATATATATGTATATATCCATACATATACCATAATTTATTTTAAAACCAACTAACAAATTTAATATTATCTATCCAAATATTTAATATATTTAAACATATCTACATATATATAAATTCAACTCACAATAAATCAACTAAAAATAATAATAATATCTTAATAGAATAAAATGTTTAATAAATTTTCACAAAATAACTTTAATAATAATAATTTTATAAAATCGTCCTAATGGGTGAACTCATACTGTACACCCTCACCCGGGTCCAAAAATTGTAAAATTTTGTAAAATATTATTTTATTAATAAAATATAGATTTTTGTACCCAAAGTCAATAAATATTCAACAAGTTCATAAAAATAATATAAAAATATTTGTACATACACAAAATATTCCTATATGGTCACTTTAGTCACCTCACATGCTCACATGGGCTTAAATTTGGTTCGGGCCCTGTTCGGGCTGAATTGGCCAAACCGGGTCAAAAAATAAATAAATAATAGGGGTTTTATAGAGAGCAAGTACTTTACTAGCCTCAGATCATGGAGCAAAGTGGACTCGAGCCGCAGAAACAAGTGGACTCATGTGGCCTAGTGGACACGAGCCGCAGAAGGAATGCTCCTGAAAATCCCATGCGGCCAAGAGAAACCAAGCCGCAGAGGGAAGTCTCTAGAAGATCCCATGTGTCTTTGATATTTTAATGGCAAACAGTACCCTTCGGGTGTCTCAGTATTTTAATATATTTAGGAGGTGGTTATATATATATATATATATATATATATATATATATATATATATATATATATATATATATATATATATATATATATATATATATATATATATATATATAGACGCACACACACAAAATAATTATAATAATAAATCCACTAATAATTAATTATTTTAACAATTCTTTTAAAAATATTTACAACAATAAAATTTCATATATATAAATTATATAAAATTTTTGTATAAATACTAAATATACAAACTGTATATTGTGTATATACTCAATGTATTACGTAAGTTAAATAAATAATACAATTAAATTCTAAAATATAAAATATTATCTAACATATATAATGCGATCTCCATATATTGAATTTACAAAATAATTAGTACATATATTTCTTTATAAATAAAATAATATTTGAAAATAAAACTTGTAGATATATTCAACTCTATCTACAATTGCCATAACTAATCTAATAAAATATAGAAAAAATATAGTGAACTATTAGGATGGTTTACAGAATTAGATACACCTAGGGGGTATGAAGAGGGAAAAAATCGTAGGAGCATTACTAAAGGTTGAATAAATAAGAGGATCGAGGATGAGTTGGACTTAGCAGACTGCATTCTTAGTGTGTAACACCATATTATTGTAAGTGGCGTCTGAGAAAACAAGGTCACATGAAGGAGTAAGCTGGTTAGTGTTAAGATATAGAGGTTAAGGTGATTTAAGTTAGATCATGACCTTAAAAATTAGCTAGCCATATGTTTAAGAATCAATAATATCCTAAGAACCCTTGGTGGATGGCCTGTACTCTGGTATCAGTAAGAGTTCATCAACTTCAGCTTAATTGATGACCCGACCGTACCGCTATCCCTTCTGTCACGAATGCTTGTCCGAATTGGCAATTACCATCTCTTGATTTTATAATGACCAATCAGTTCTACTTATGCAATTGAGTATACCTATATTCCTCTCCTAAGTGGAGCCATGCTAAAGATTAATCTTCAGGTTGCAACGCCTCCTTATGTTTAATATCCATATCACCATAAGTACCAGTTCTTTTTCTACTATAATTCTTCCAACTTAGTCACTATGACTTAACTATCCATACGCCTAGTCATATTTGATTTCTTCGAGATTAATTTCCTTATCCTTGTACATTGTGATTTCGTTTAATTTCGAGAACCCAATTTTCATGGTAGATAGATTATAAGCCCATCTAAAATTTTAGTATTTATTAGGATTATCGAGTGATTAGGATAAATTGGTTCTAACTAGGATAATAAATCAGTGAATCATAAAAGTCCAATTCTATTCGCATCATTTGATACCTCTACCGTGAGTTTGATATTTGGAGCACAACACTAGCCATTATCTTCCAACAAATTTCATATGCATGACCTAAACGAATCCACCTTCATTTATACATATCGTGTCCCACTCAAATATATCTCCTGTGCACAATTCTCAATGTGCAACATTTTGGTCAAAAGTCTCAATTTTATCATCTACTGTGCAACCATTGACGATTCCAATTTAAATTGGAGGCTCAACTTTGACCCAATATATGATTATGATGTACTCGAATCCAACTACACATATGCCACTTGTGTCTCACTTAATTGAGTCTCCATGTGCTACTTATACACAAAAGTCACAAAAGATGTATTTTTGGGCTTTTGAAACCTAACTAGCCTATACAGACCCGAAACTAACCAAAGAAGAAGTGGTAGAGCCTAACCTAGGTTGCCATAACCTAATGTCCATCTTTGACTAATTTTTTTCCATCCCAATAAAGATTTCAATCAAAGATAGCATCAACCATAAAAACTTTCCTAAATTGGATCCATCAAATCTTCTGAAAGATTTGATAAATCGTATCTTCTAGTGTGGAGTCCATAAACCTACCAAACTACCTGCAACTGAAGCCCACATCACCCATAAACCACTTCCCTACCTATCTTTATAAATACCTAGCAGTATAGGGCCTGCCACCCCTCACAAACCCTAAAACACTGGGCCTCACACACTAGTCATATGATTTAAATTATCCATACGCCAACTTAATCAGTCCTTATCTTCGAACCTAATTCTATAAAAAGGGCTCATACATATATTATAAATTCTTATCTCTTAGCCACAAAATATTCTTTCAATAAATTCTTTAATTTTCTCTCTTTATTATCTATGTTATGTGATAAACAAAATCCCTCGTACCAACTCGTTCCAGTTATATTCGACTAAGACCTCTCCTACTGTCTTGTTGAAACATGATCAATATAGAAGCGATGTTAAATTGGTAATGATTCACTTTATAGAAGTTATTGACCCAGGATGTCATGGTGATATCTAGCTTCCTTTAGAGGCCATGAATGAGGTCAGAAGTGTTTAATATTCTCATGTCGATCCTTAGAATTTGACTTTCTTATAAGTACTGTAACTACGATTTTTTTACGACTAACCAATTTTTATAAGTTGGATAGAGCCTTGGGCCAAGTATACCCTCTCTCTTAGAATATGACGTCAAATTTTAATTTTACTCGTATCGCCTTTCCATCTTTTCAGAATTGAGGAACGGCTTGACCTACTTGATTTTTTCTTTCGTATTTAGTCTCTTTATACTTTTATATTAAGATTAGTTCAATTTTGCAGACAAAATTTTTATACGTTTGTGTAGGATGTAAACCTACAAAATTTTAACATTTATATTTTGGATTAAATATTTTATATAAGGATGGTTATTATATTTAGAAATTTGACTAATAACCTTAGTATGATTGAGCTTTGTAATGTATATTGACTAGGAAACATGGCATGGCTAGTGTAGTAATATACCATGACTAGCATATTAGCCATTACAGTAGAGACGCCATAGCCATAACCATGTTCGTATATGGAAACAAGTCATGTTGTAGCTTAATCCAAAAAGGGCTCTATATATAATTTTTTTTATATATTAGGGACTTTATAGATACGTTCGGTTGTATAGATTCATCCTAACTAACCTAAATCAAATCCAAACTCAATATGCATGTAGTGTTTTTAGAATATATATACACACACATACACGAACACTAAACCAAGAAAAAACCCTGAAACTAATCCCACGTTCCCTAAACTGCACGTGTGCATGAGAGCACAACAGTGGTCGTGCCATGCCCTCCTTCAGCTGCAACAGTCGTCGACTAATGCGCCTAGCCAGCCACACGACCCGGCACCATCAGCGTGCGACCACTATTGCACCGCTGCATGCGGTGGCATAACGCAACAAGCACAACAACAGTCGCAGCAGTGGCAGAAGCAGCATAGCAAAAACAATGGTGACAGCGGCCACCACCCTGCCGCCATACCTTCCTTAAGGACAAGCCCTAATCCGTGCCCTATGGCCACGATGACGACCGCAGAAGCAGTAACAATCGCGGCAATAGAAGTAGTGGAAGCAACAAGCAGTAGCAATGTCACAATACCAACGGTGGCTGGCCGCCGCAACGTCGCTCGGCCGTCGACAACCCCTGTCATCCTATACGAAGACACATGACACCCCTTGATGAGCCGACATCCTCCCAGACACGTGCAATAGGCAATTTGTGCATTTGGAACCGAATTCTGTCGTGACGCACAAAAATTTGAAGTTAAAATTGTGTTTTGTTACAGCAACTTTGGACGCATTTTTTGGGCGATCCGACTATTGGACCTTCGAACCGTTTCTTCCATCTCAATCTCGGAATATACCTCTTCACTCTCCTCAAGTTTTAACTGTTAGTTCAATCATTTGATAGATCAAAACTGGCCGCCAAGTTGGGTGTTTAAATTATATTTAATTTTGACAATTTTATAGAGCCAACTTCGTGGATTTGTTTCTACCTTGTCGTAGCTCCATTTGATGAACTATTGTTTTGTCATTTGGTTAGTTGAATTTGAAGCCAAAAATGGTCATCCGAATTCGTAATTTCTAACATGTAAAGTCCCAATTTTGGACCCTGGACTTTGGATTCCAAATCTGACATCGTTCTGGTTAAAATTGACATATAATTTATCGATTTTAGACAACCTTTTTCCTGGCACATTTTTTGGTGCAAAGTTATTTAAACGACAAACATCGTTTGACCCGAGAATATCGTTTTGCCCATGTGTCCATAATTGGACTTATGGATAGAATATCATAGCTATTTCTTTTATTTTGGGAATGATGGTGATGTCTATTTAGCATCCGAAGATATTTATGAAGTCTCACATTTGCTGCTTCCATTGGCTTACGAAACATCGTCTAATAATCACACAACCTAAGGCAAGTGCATCTTGCCAAAGTTCAGTATATGTGTTTTGTTTTCTTTTTCATTTATTGTTTATTAATTTCTTAATTTTAGATATTGTGGACGTAGATTAGTTAATACTTAGCATCCGAGTTATATTCAGGTGTCGATGTCAGTATGTAGATATCGAGTATCAATACTAGATATGGCGTTGCATTATTTTCTCATTTTATTGACATGATAGACTATAGGACACTGATACGATCATGATGCGGAGTCTTACGTGAGATATTCATGGTTACAGACTCTATGATAGAATCCAGGATTGATACTTGTATGTAAGATTTCTTATATGAATTGACAAGACTCTATAGCTGGGACTTGGTTGTTTTCTTACTCATTTGCCACTGTCTTTCTAGCAGATCATTGGAATTATTAACACATTTGCGCAAGGTACCATGACACGGTGCCTTGGGTTATAGCCGTACTAAGGAGCTTGTGAGCCTCAGTGGCTGAAGCCTGATATACAAAAAGTGCTTCAACATGTATTTTATGTAGATGGTTGTTATAGTTACCCTTCATTACTTGTACTTTATTTACTGTTACTTTGGCGTGCTGTTTTGCACCTTGTTACATCCCTCTGAGGACCTGGTGATCTCACTAGGTAGTCGATTATGCAGAGATGGTTCGTTGATCATGGTGATGTTGCTATTTCGAATTCAGGTATTTATCGTGGTTTCCTATTTATATCCATTACTTGCGTTCTACTTATTTAACCTAGTTTTATAGACCTATATTGTTCTCCATGTCTATTCAGACATATATGTTAATAGGCTATAGACTATGACACATATTGTTTGTTTTTTATATTTATTCGTCATGAGGATTGAGATATATGTTAGTTGATTTGATAGATAGATTTTGAATACCAAGACAGCTTATACGTATTCGAGCTGGACTGGAGTTCACCTGATACATAGCTGGCATTTTACGTACTCCTAGTCCAACGTATTTCAGGACTAGGCCGTTACACCATGTCTTTCCGGGGATTCTCCAGTGGTAAGTTCTTGGATTTTATTGTAATCGCAAAGGGTATCCACATATACCCTAAAAAGATGAAAACTATACTAGACATGCGCCTGTCGAAGAATCTCAGAGAGCTTCGTGGCTTCGAAGGACGTTTGGCGTACATTAAGAGGTTTATAGCAAATCTCTCTGGACGATGCCAACCCTTCACTCAATTAATGAAGAAGGGAGTCTCTTATGTCTAGTGTGAAGAATGTCAGCGTGCATTCGACGACATAAAGACATACCTCATGAATCCTCCAATTTTTGTGGCTCTAGTCATGGGAAGACCCTTCTTGCTCTACGTATGTGCAACGAACGATTGTAACACACCAGTCCCAAAATATGTAGGACTAGAACGTACATGACTTCCGTATAATAAATATATGTAAGCTGTATTTTGCAGTATATAAATAGCCATGACTTCACTAAATCTCATCCATTGAAATAAAGAACAAATATTATAAAATCAAATATGAGTTGTCAATGTACGAATTTCTAGATGAAGACAAATCCACTACCAGTCATTTAAACTAGATGAAAGAAAAATAATAAAAAAGAAAGAATACAAGCAGCTAAATGGTCTAAGAGAATTTCATCTTCCATAGAGAGAGAAGATCACGATCTTGGATGGAACTCCTACAAAAAGTCATGAAACACACACACTTGGAGAGATCACCAGGTCCTCAGAGGGACGTAACAAGATATATATAAACATGCCATATGAACTGAATATAAATATGTCACAAAGTCACAAATAAAAGTAAAATGTTCCAACCATAACATAGCCCAATATCCTATCAACGTAATGGTGGACTACCCCTGTAACCAAACATGGACAAGGGTGCACAATATTCCGTAATATAACACTGTCCTATGCCATGACTAGAACTGAGTGCGACCAAACATACTAAGGTCTCCTAACCATTCTACTGTGTTTATGAAGTTAAGAACAAACCTTTAACATATGGGCCCTCTGGCTATAATGGGATTGGCATAGTCCCCTATTAGGCATGAGGGGCCTACGTCCGTAATGCTTCGTGAACGTCAGAGAGAATAAGTACCATAGAGAAACAGTACCTGCATCTCCGACGGAGGTCACAGTTTATAATGATAGGTGCATACGTGGCCCATATATGTCAAGGAACTGTTATCCCCACCCTATGCACCTATTTAAGTCGTTTCCAGGACCATGTACCTCTACTAAATGCCAAGTCTTCTAGCATGAATCTATTAGAAGTTAGACCTAACGCATGTACACGGGTGATCAGCCGACACACAAGTACCTCTATATGTTACCAATAACTCACACATATCTCGTGGCACAGTAGCGACAAAGTTTATGAAAATGCACTAACAAACAATAGCCCCTTAACTCTAGGTCCATATACAAATTTAAAAAAAAGAATAAAAATATGACTAGCATTTGCATTATATATAACTGGAATCGCAGTAAACTAAATCATGAATAGTAAACAGTGATGCAACTGGAGAAACGAGAAATAAATAAACAGTAACCACGCAATAACTAAACAGTAAGATGCAAATAACATAAGCAGTAAATATGACAATGTATCTTACCTAGTGTACCGCGATGATCTTACAAGGTTCTGATTCATCCGATAGCCGTGGTTGATGTGTAGGGGTCCAAAGTGTCAAGAAAATATAAAATATGATCAGTCATGATCAAGATTGACAATCAATGAGAATTTGTGGGGGAAAGTACTTGTACTATTTTTATAAAATATTTATAATACATGGAAAAAAAATTGTTAGTTAAAATAGTTTTTAGATAAATACTTGAAAATTATAAAATCGTTTTAGGCAAAAATACCCTAAGTTTATCAAAATAATTTTTAGGTAGAAAAACTATTTTTTATTAGCCAAAAATACATTTAAGTAAAAATATATAAATATCATTTTAGGTCAAAAACTATCAATTTGTCAAATATAGCTTTTAGGTAAAAAAAAAAACTATAACATAAAATATAATACTATTTTACACTTCCAAGCCCAAATTATATTTTACTGCAAATATCAATTTTGGAAGATATTATATATACATATATTTTTACAAATTATATAGAACTATAATATTATTATTATAATAATAATAATAATAATAATTATTATTATTATTATTATTATTATTATTATTATTATTATTACTATTATTATTACTATTATTATTATTATTATTATTATTATTATTATTATTATATATATATATATATAAACTCAAAACTTTATTCATTCATAAGAGTTCCAACTCATGTTACAATAGCTATCCGAATTGTTGGGGAGTGCCTACACTTGAGTAAAGCTTTCTTGATTTGTCACCGCACTTCGCCTATCATCTTCTCAGATGAGAAGGATTAGCTTTCATAATGCTATTTATTTAATTTTTCCACATAACCCAGCAAGCCGCGCCCACGACGATTTCCTTCAAGTGCTTTTGTCGCTTGGACCACCATCATTGCAACCTTCGAAGTAAAGTATTTGGCCCTCTTCTAATCTTGAAAGAATATTGCAGAGAGTCCCATATTTTTGTAGCCAACTCTTCCTCTGTAAAGGTGTGAGCCACTGTTTCTGTCACAGGTTCAGTACAACAATGACAACAAGAGGCCATGCTGTATCCTAGTTTCTGAATGTGATCGTCTGTTGGCAGCTTGTCTTGCAGGATCCGCCACATTAGAACTGACCATTTTCACTGGAATGCATGAGCTCCATATGTGTTTGAACTGGTGCTAAATTGGTCTTGGAATTCTTGTGCGTGCCCCAGCCTATCCAACAGAGATTTTGCCGCCTACTCCAGGTTGCCATATCCATCTTTTCTCCTCCCCTTCTCCTTCCTCATTTATGTACTGCTCTCCTAGCTCTCTTTTTCAGATGATACGCTTCCATACATGAGATGCATTGGATGTAATATCAACTTGTGTTGGTTGACGATGAGCAAAGTATTTAGCTTTGAAGTATTGGATCCATAAACCTGACTATGTGCGAAGTTTCCACCACAATTTGGTTGTAAATGCATTCATTACTTCTTCCAACTTGCGAACCCCCAAACCCTCCTCTTCTATTGGACGAGCCATACTCTTCCAACTTAACTATGTTCTTTTTCGGATACCATCTTTTGAGACCCAAAAGAATCTAGTAAAAATATCTTCAAGTTGCCTCAGTATACCCTTCGACGGATTGCAGGCAGCTAGGCTGTAGATTGGAATGGATGATAGAACATGTTTAAGGAGTATGAGTTTACCTCCATATGATAAAATTCTGTTTTGCCAGCCATCCAATCTCTCACGAATTTTGCTATGCAAGAACTCGAACATGCCTCCGTTTGTTCTTCCTGCCATTAATGGACAACCCAAGTAATTAAAGGAAGGATTATCTACTGTAAAGCCAGTGATCTCCTGTAACTTTGTCGCATGATCCACTAGGAATGAAGGCGTAACATAGATGGAAATTTGTCAGCGTTAATCTTCTGCCCAGATGCCAGCTTGTACCGTCATAGAACGTCCTGCAACAATTCCACAGTTCGGACATCTTCTGCAGAGAATAGCAAGACATCATCCGCTTATGCTTAGTGCGTGATAGAAGGCATCCTCCTGGAGAGTAATATGTTTTAAAGTCAGGCTTTGTTGGTAGTTGTTTCAAGATATGGGAAGAACTTCTTCTGCAATTATGAATAGCGCAGGCGATATTGGATCTCTCTGTCATACCCCTCTGAATGCTTGGAAGAACCCAGTCGCTTCTCAATTGATAATTGTAGAGAACCATACGTTGTCCAATAAGTGCAGCATCATGTCAACCCACTACGCTTCAAAGCCAAACCGGCGCATAACTTGCATTAGGAACCGCCAATCCAATCTATCAGCCTTCATCATATCTAGCTTGATTGCAATATTACCACCCCACTGCTTATTCATTTTGGACATTAGTTCCTGAGCCAAGTGAAGAACAAGTAGGCAACTCTAGAGGGGGGTGAATAGAGTTTATAATAATAATAGCCAATTAAAAATTAAACTCTTTCACCAACAGTAAATAATCAGAGTAAATGCGAAAATTATAAAGAGCGAGAAAGCATACACAAACACAGTCGATTTTAACCTGGTTTCCCTCTTGGAGGACTAGTCCAGGCCTGAGAACTCTAGCTCAGGATTAAATCCACGATTTGTAAATAGTAGTTACACCCCGTGCCTTTTTTTCAGAAGAGCACGTCAACTTCTTACAGAGTTCGCAGTGGCGATGCTTGGAATTTCCAAGCGACTTTTTGAACTCTTGTACAAACTCCTAACTGAAGAGCACTGAGCACTTTGAGACTTAGGGAGCTTGTGGCTAGTAGATGAGAAGGGTAAGGCTTGTATAAGGCTTTAGAGAAGAGAAGAGAAGATTGGATGATTGAAAAATGAGAGAATTCAAGGCCTATTTATAATGTTCTAGATAGGCAGAATTCGGCCAGAATTTTGTGTCAAGAATTCAAATTTTTGGCCATTGGACAACTAGCATACAGCAAACCCTAAAAATTAGGGTCCTGTAATTTAGGGAACAGAATTCGGCCCGAACTCTGTGTCGAGGCAGAGTTCGGCCCGAACTCTGTCTCCAGGAGACAAAATTGTTTTAATGGGCTATATGGGCTAGTTTGGTTTTGGTGGAGCTTTTGGTTTGTGGTTTGGAGATAGGTATAGGCCCAAACTACTCAGTGTGACTCAGTTTACATTTATCTAGACTCAATAAAAGTAAAAATACAGACTCGAAAACTGAATAAACTGCAGGATAGAGCCGACGTCCGTCTTGTACTGAGTTCGATCTTGATGTGTCATATTGAATTATGACAAGTATCATATTGTCAATTTATCAATATTTGGTTAATTGTGATTTTGTGTCAAATCTCCCCCATATTGATAATTGACAAAATAATATTTGTATATTCAATGTTCATACCTGGAGACATTTATAAAAGAAGTAGCTCCCCCGTAATCAGTACAGAGCTAGTAATAGCTCCCCCGTAGACATAGCTTCGTTGGAAGCTAACGTTCCTTTTGTCCTGATAAATACAATCTTTCCCAAAGCACAAATAGACAATATGATAGGATAATATGAATATCAAATAATTCTCTCCCTTTTGTAATTTATCAAACACAAACAACCAGAGAATTTGTAAATGAAAGATAACTGGCAAGCACACCAAAGTAATAATAAACTGCAGAAAGTGTTTCAACAGTCACAGATAATAGAGAGATCTAATACAATAAAAAGCAACTACATAAACTAAAAAGCCATAGTGCATAAAAAATAAACATAAGATCCTCAGCAGCAGCAGCAAGTAGGAGACCACATCCATCACGGAGCTCATGAAGGTCCAGCGTCGTCAGATGGATCAGTGAATGAACGACGAGGATCCACGAAAGCCGCATCCGGATCCAGGTAGCGTATAACCCAAGGGTCATCGATACGGTATCCGTCGCGAGCAGGATCCCGCTCCATAGGAATAGGCATAGAAGGATGCCGAGACATAGAGTACCGAACGTCATGTAGTGAGTTACTGATGGCACTCATCTGTAGGGTGGTACGGTAGTCAAGCTGGGTCCAGCGATCATCCTCTAACATGAATCGATCACGCATAGTCTGAATCGACTCAAGAGTAGCTGGTGGAGGGGGCACATGCTGCCCAAGAGCAGGTGCATCATCCTGAGCATCAGAGTGCTCGGACTCAGCAAGGGAACCGACAACTGCCTGAAGCGCCGTGCCTTAGATAGGAAGGCAGGGGCAGGGAGGAATTGGCACTCATCAAGTGGGACATGAAAAGCACAAAAAAATAAAAAGATAGAGAGCATAGACCAAAGAACGTGGCCTCTTCCTAGCATTGATCATCCAGTCCATCATGGCACGTGGAAGATTGAATGGGACATGGAAGTGTAGGTGATACATAGCAGAAATCTTAAAATATGAAACCTCATCATTCGATTCCGCTTTAGGTAGGATCGTGGAAAAGACAATGCGATGAAGCTCATAGAAGTAGGGGTTTAGAATTTGGCAAGAAGCTTATGCGGACGTGTCTTTGGGGTACACAAATCGTCCTTGAAGCTTTCTAGGGAAGACCCATCGGGGAATTGAAATTTGCGAGCATCGACAAGTTTCTCCCATGAGTTAGGCTCCGAAATTTCAAGATATTCCGCAAGATCAAAGTCGTCAAATGATATGTCAATGCCAGCAACACGTGAATATAAACGTGTATCATCATGAGTAAGATTGCAATAAAGCATTTATATTGCATTTAAAAAGATAAGTGAATTAGTAGTGACAAGTTCATCAAGACACAAATCATGAAATAGGGAGTAATACCGAAAAATATGGTGAAGTTAATAGGATGACCCGCACACACGGGACGAGATCGAAAATTATTGAACCACTCGTTTGATGCTTCTAATGATACAAATATTCTATCATCAAACGTGTTAGGGTCAATGGACGAGGTGGATTGAACAACGGGTGAATGGGTTTTTGAATAGGTTGTTTAATAGGTTGTTCAACACGAAGAGGACGCACCCTCGGTTCGAAGCCTCTTTTCTCTATTAAACAACTTGGGAGCCATGAGTAATGAAGAAAATAATGAAATTGAGATGGAGAGAAAAGTGAAATTATACCTCAAAAGGATGATGAAAGATGGAAGAGAATGATGCAAGAGACCTTCTCCTAGAATTTGGAGAAGAAATATGCACTAGAAGGAGAAAACTAGGGTTAGGGTTTGAAGAAGAAGGGTTTGGAGAAGTTTTGGAGGTGGTAGTGGAGGAGGAGAGAGAGGGAGAACCCGGTTATAATATGAAGGGTTCGAATGGTCGGAAAAATATGGACCATTGGATCAATCTCAGATCAGCGGCTGAGCCCGACTGCGATTCTAGAATGACCAGACCGAATTCGGTCCGAACTGTGTTAGGCAGAGTTCGGCCCCAATTTTGGGTTCTAGGGCCAGAATAAAAATTAGGCTGAAATGAAGTTGAAAAAGAATAATTAGATAAATAAGAAAGAAGGAATGGAAGTATGAATATGCAAAAGTAAGAAATCCAAGTAGAGAATTGCAAAAAGTGAAAGCGAAATCAGAAGTATAAAATAAAGTTTAAAAATTTGAATTGAGCAAGTAAATAAAAGTACACCATGTAATAAACAAGGATTATGCCGCAATTCAGTATGGTGAAACTGCCATGGGGTAGCTGCAGGGGCCGGATCCTAGCTAGTGGTAGTCCTGAGGACTAGTGCACCGTATCGCTTAGGCTTTTACGCCTTGTTGTCAGAAGGACCCTTTCGGCTTGTACCCATAGCAAATTTATCATAAAGAACCAAGACATAATCAATATTTACGCAGGTTACTTTAATGAATAACGGCTTCGTCCAAATCCTAGTTCACGACAAAGAAAGTTGAAACGCTCTTCGGATAGTGGTTTTGTAAAGAAATCTGCCATCTGATGATCAGTGTCAATAAATTCTAAGTTTATAGTACCATTTTGCTGGTGATCACGCAAAAATTGGTGACGTATTTTAATGTATTTTGTGCTTGAGTGATATAGGGTTCTTAGTAAGGTTTATAGCACTAGCGTTATCAAAGAATATAGGAATGTGCATAAAAGAAAGGTTGTAGTCTTCAAGGGTTTGCTTCATCCACAGAATTTTTGCACAACAACGACCAGCTGCGATATATTTAGCTTCTTTTGTGGATAGTGCGACAGAATTCTCCTTCTTGCTAAACCAAGAGACTAGAGCCTTGCCTAATAAATGGCACGTGCCGCTTGTACTTTTACGGTCGACTTTGCATCCTGCGAAATCAGCATCCGAATAACCAATAAGGTCAAAGGATGTGGATTTGGGATACCATAAGCCCACTGTAACAGTACCCTTAAGGTATCGAAAGATACGCTTAACGGCGGACATGTGTGATTCCTTAGAACTAGCTTGATAGCGAGTACACAGACAAACACTAAACATGATATCGGGGCGACTAGCAGTTAAATAAGTAAACTACCAATCATACCTTGATACTTACGTAACAGTGATGGAACTGGGGATTAGGACCCTTCCTTTGGTGTGCGTATTGATCGATAGACAGTAAACTGATCTAATACGTGTTCTAACCCTTTATAGGCGGAAACTAGGATTCACGAATTATACCTGCGGCGGAAAGGAGACAAGTAATTCCTGGCAATCTCGAGCGGATGACCTAAGATCTTTTGCACGTATTCCTTCCTCGAGTTGGACGTCGTGTGGGCGACGATCTTCCAACCTTTTCCACCCCTCTTTTTCTTCTTACGTGAATCACAAATTTAGAGAAAGTTTCAAATTTTTAATCAGTAATCTGGCGGCCCGAGAACAGAGGATATATATAGGCTACGGCAGGGACCATGGGTAGAAATTAGGGTTAGGCCTCCTAACGGATCTGGATATCCCGTGTTCAGCCCGAACACACAATCCAGGCCCATTAACAATAGCTCGGTCCACTAATGAGCTATTGTTGTACTACCTCCCTAATCTCAAATTATGTTTGTAGGTTTATTATATGCTTGTTTGGCTTCCCATGTTAAGATATCGTATGTCCGTCGATCAAATTAAGTTACTGACAACTATATTGATTCGACATCTTTTATCCTTAAGTAGTACCGCTCAACTTTATTTGTCATGTCGGATATAATTCACCTGCAGGGTTTACATGACAATCCTTATGAGCTCCTTAAGGGGACATCATCAACTCGATATATCGGGACATGGATTCTATTTATAATCAACAGCCCATCATACATACAATGTTATTACCCAATTCATAGAGGTTGTCGATCCATAATGAATCTCACTCTTTTATGAGTCAAAGTAATGCACACTGCATATACATGTCAGTTATTATATCCGGATTAAGAACAGAAGCATCCATAATAACTGAGGTATTTGTTCTCTTATGTAGTTAGTACAAAAAGAACAACCTCAAATGGTCCTGTTCAATACACACAAAGTGTACTAGTGTAAACCTATAGTCAAGATAGACTAATACCAGATTACACTACAACCTTTCCAATAGATTGTCCAAGTCCATCTAGGTTGTGAACTATTTATATACTCCATAGGGAACTGATAATATGATCTTCTGTGTGACACCACACACCATATTATATACAATATAGAATATCAGACATTTGCATTAACACTTGCAACAAATACAATATGCAAACATTTGCCCATATAATTCTCATTCAAAATTTAAGGAAATAAGGTTACTACAAAAGTGTTGCTTTTAGTATATAACCCTAACAATCTCCCACTTATACTCAAAGCATTGCTTTTCAGTATACTGTTACAAATCTCTCACTTATACTTAAAGCCATGCTGCTACACATCTGACTCCCATTTTCTCAACATGACTATCAAAAGCCTTAGCTGGTAAGCTCTTTGTAAAGGGATCAGCTAGGTTGTCGGCTGATGCTATCTTGATCACAGCAACTTTTCCTTTCTTTACGAAATATCGTATCAGATGGTACTTGCGCTCAATGTGTTTGCCTGTCTTATGGGCTCGTGGTTCCTTCGATTTTGCAACTGCACCACTATTATCACAATAAAGTGTAATAGACTTAGGCAAACTAGGTACCACATCCAAGTCCAACAGAAAGTTTTGAGCCAAACTGCTTCTTTGACTGCCTCAGAGGCTGCCACATACTCGACTTCCATGGTAGAATCAGCAATACATTTTTGCTTGATACTCCTCCACACAATGGCTCCACCTCCCAAAGTAAACACATAACCTGAGGTAGATTTTCTGGAATCCCTATCTGACTGAAAATCTGAGTCTGTATACCCAAGGGAACTAAACTATATGCCTGGTAAACTAGCATATACTCTTTAGTCCTTTTTAGGTACTTCAAAATATGCTTTACGGCAGTCCAGTGCTCTTGTCCTGGGTTAGACTGATATCTGCTGACCATGCCTACGGCAAAGCAGATGTCTGGTCTCATATCATTGCATACATTAAGCTTCCTACTGCTGAAGCATAAGGAACTGCCTTCATATTCTATCTCTTTAGGTGTCCCCGGACACTGCTCCTTTGATAGAGCAATTCCATGTCTAAAAGGTAAGAAACCTTTCTTAGAATTTTGCATACTAAAACGAGTTAGTACAGTATCGATATAGGAAGCTTGGGATAAGTCCAACATTCTTTTCTTGCGATCTCATAGAATTTTGATCCCAAGGATGTGACCTACTTCTCCCAAGTCCTTCATATCAAACTGTTTGGATAACCATACCCTTACATCAGATAACACCTTCACATTGTTTCCAATGAGCAAGATGTCATCCACATAAAGTACTAGGAACACCACCACGTTTTCGTCACACTTTCTGTATACACATGATTCATCCTGACATTGATCAAATCTATAGAATTTTATAACCTGATCAAAACATATGTTCCAAGATCTGGAAGCTTGCTTAAGTCCATAAATGGACTTCTTGAGCTTACAAACAAGATGCTCCTGGCCCTTTTCAATGAACCCGTCTGGTTGCTTCATATAGATATCTTCCTCAAGACTTCTATTAAGGAAAGTTGTCTTGACATCCATTTGTCAAATCTCATAACCGAGATGAGCTGCAATAGATAAAAGAATCCGGATAGACTTAAGCATGGCTACAGGGAAAAGGTTTCCTCATAATCGATACCCTCTCTTTGAGTAAAATCTTTTGCTACAAGCCGAGCTTTAAAGGTTTCAACCTTACCGTCTGATCCTTTTTCTCTTATAGACCCACTTGCATCCAATGGCTTTTACACCAACGGGTGGTTCTACAAGCTCCCAGACCTGATTAGAATCCATAGATTCTATTTCAGATATCATTGTTTTTTGCCAAGACTCTGTATCTTTATCTTGGAGTGCTTCATTGTAGGTACATGATCATAATCTTGTTCCTCAGGGACGAAGTCTGACGACTCTCCCAAGAACATATATCTATCAGGTTGTACAACCCTCCCGCTACGACGAGACACTATCGTTTGTGGTGTAACATTTGTGACACGTTGTGCAGTTATTTGTGGTGCATCCTCTTGTACTGTTGGTACTGAAGTACTTGGTGTCTCACGTCTCAGTTCTTCTAGAACAACTCTACTTGTGGGTTTATGGTTCATCACATAGTCTTCCTCTAAGAATCGGGCATTGGTGCTAACAATGACCTTCTGATCCTTAAGACTATAAAATAAACTTCCTTTCATTCCTCTTGGATAGCCTACAAACAAACGTACTTCTGTACGAGATTCTAACTTATCTGCTTTTCCATTCAGCACATGTGCTGGACTACCCCAAATGCGAACATATTTCAGACTAGGCTTATGCCCAATCCACAGCTCTGTGGGAGTAAGAGGTACTGACTTAGAAGGAACCAAGTTCATAATATAGCTGCAGTTTCTAAGGCATATCCCCAAAATGAATCTGGCAAATCCGAATAACTCATCATTGATCCAACCATCTCCACAAGAGTTCTATTCCTTCTTTCGGCTACACCATTCTGCTGGGCGTTCCAGGTGCAGTCAATTGGGATGCAATCCCAGCCTATGATAAACAATCCCTAAACTCTCCAAAGAGGTATTCGCCACCACGATCTGATCGTAATGACTTGATACATTTTCTATGACGTTTCTCCGTTTCAGCTTGTACTCTTTAAATTTCTCAAAGCACTCAGACTTACGACGCATCAAATAAATGTATCCATACCTTGAATAATCGTCAATAAATGTGACAAAATATTCAAAGCCACCTCCAGCTTGGATAGTCATGGGTCTACACAAATCAGAATGAACCAATTCTAACACATCTTTGGCCATATACCCCTTTGCCGTAAAAGGCCTTTTGGTCATTTTACCTTCCAACAGGATTCACAGACTGGTAGTGCCTTCACTTCCAATGAACTCAAAGGTCCATCTTCAACCAGTCTTTGAATCCTTCTTAGGTTAATATGCCCCAATCGTAAGTGCCAAAGATATGTTTGGTTCATACAAGAAGGTTCTTTTCTCTTATTTAAGTTAGATGACATATTATTCATTTTCATAAGTTGCATTGTGGGCAAAATAGGATTAATGACATACAAATTATCAAACAATACACCAGAACAGATCAAATATTTATTCTTTCTAATAACAATATTGTCATTAAAATAAACTGAATATCCATCCTTAACTAACATAGAAACAGAAACTAAATTCCTTCTAAGTGAACGTGTATAAAGACAATCTCTCAATGTCAAAGACTTATTTTTACCAAAAGATAAAGTAACATCTCCTAATGCAACGACCGATACTTTTGTAGCATCACCCATGAACAAGCATATCTCTCCATCACTGAGCCGTCTGGTTTCCTGGAACCCCTGCAATGTATTGCAGACATGATTAGTGGCTCCTGTATCTACACACCAGGTGCCGGTAGATAACACCGCTAAACATGTTTCAACTACTAGTAAATGAGATATACCTTCTTTGTTCCCTTGTGTGAGAAGTGGACAATCAGTCTTCCAATGTCCTGACCTTTTGCACTTGAAATATTTGTCTTTCGGCTTTTTCATCGCGCCTTGAGGTCTCATGCCCTTCTTTGCTGAGTTTGCCTGTTTCTGAATGTTATTCTTCTTCTTACCTCCTTTTGGCTTAGAAGTAGAAGCCTTTTCAAAAACAAATATGACCACTCTATCTAAAGAGAGATTCAGCATCCTGTAGCTCTTTTGCAAGTTCTGCCAAACTATACAACCTTTTGTTCATGTTGTAATTAAGACAGGAATTGTCAAAACTTTTAGGCAGAGTCCCGATAATGATATCGACCTAGGATTCTCTATCGAATTCAGTTCCAAGGATCTCATCATTCAAATGACCCATCATCTTGAGAACATGATCCCTTACTGGTGTACCCTCAGCCATTCTTGTATTCATCAAACATTTCATAGCAAACTGCCTAGCTGCTCTACTCTGATGTCCGAAGAGTTCCTTGAGGTTATACATCATGTCATAAGCAGTGGCCATGGCCTGATGCTGATGTTGCAGTACATTTGACATAGACGTCAGAATGTAATACCGTGCCATCTCATCTGCCTTTTTCTACTTCTTATAAGCCGCTTTGACCTCTTCATCAGAGTTAGCATCAGGCTTAGGTGGGCATTCCTCAACAAGTACATATTTGTACTCCTCAGCAGTCAGAACAATATCCAAATTATATTTCTAGTCAATATAATTAGGTCCAGTAAGTTTGTTTTCTTTAAGAATCACCATAAGTGGACTGAAAGAATCCATTTTTTTGAAATCTTGAGAATCACATAAATAAAATTATGTAGGGCAAAAAAACTTTTTGAATTAACTAAATATTGATTCCCTCAAACAATAATAAGAAATTCACCAACACTTGAACACCATGAATTTAGCATGCCACGATAGTGTGGACGTATACAAATTCAACTTTGTTCAAGTAGGTTTTTCTTATTAATTTTACTATCATGTCAACATAACTTTATGACAAAAAAATTAATAAGCTGATCTTGCTCTGGTCATACAAATAATAGCAGTGACTCCAATGGGGAGGATACCATTATTTGTATCTAAGTGTATACCATTACTTAATACTAAGTCCATTACCTTGTAATGAGTTCCTTCAGATGGAGAAGTGAACACATACTAGGTAACTTTCTACAATTATCCCTAAGAAAGTTTGTACTGGTGATCCATAATTATACTCATCCGTTATGGAGGAAAGCACTAAAGCCAACACGCAAGTATAATTACATAACCTATAAACCAGTAATGGAGACCATAGGATTTATACTAAATAAATATCCTCTCCCACTTAGTTATTTAACAATGAGGGTTTTTGTACTAGTTGATATTATGTCCATGTTGTCCATTATTAATGTAGGCTTGGTTTTTCAAAAAAACAACCACACAATAATAAACATGCATAATCAGAAAAAAAAAATAACAAAAATAAGAGAAATATCCAACTATTATGGTCATCTTTGCTGCTCCGTCCTCAACTATCCGAATCCAAAATCTGCCGCTGCGCAGATCTATTTTAGGTTTTGGCTGTCGATTCCTTCATCGAAAATCATTTGTCTGCCTCTGGACTGCTTAAAACCAGCATCTCGTCCGACGTCAGAAACAGCCACCACCGCCATCACGATTGATCAAAAATAATTAAAATTACATCAATCCTATGCCTCCCGAAGGAGTTCACACATAATCTAGATTGAAAAATTAAAATAATAAGCATGATCAACCCTCGTGATTTTAATTACATCCACAGCAACAACAACATCCACGGCATGTCCGTGGTTTAAACAACACAATCAAAAACATGTATTGGACCATAATAGTTAGATCTAAGATGCCTGCAAAACCAAGTTAGAACAGATCTACATCTACCGACTATTACACAGCGCAGGTTTTAGTGGACAACATGGACGTATCAATCAATACGTAGATCCAAAGTGGCACTGATACCAATTGATGGAACTGGGGATTCCCAGGACCCTTTCTTTGGTGTGCGTATTGATCGATAGAAAGTTAATCAGATCTAATACGTATTCTAACCCTTCATAGGCGGAAACTAGGGTTCACAAATTATACCTGTGGCAGAAAGGAGACAAGTAATTCCTGGCAATCTCGAGCGGAGGACCCGAAGATCTTCTGTACGTATTCCTTCCTCGAGTTGGACGTCGTGTGGACGACGATCTCCCAACCTTTTCTTCTCCTTGGCAGCCCTCTCTTTCTCTCCTTACGTGAATCATGAATTTAGAGGAAGTTTCAGATTTCTGATCAGTAATCTGGCGGCCAGAGAATAGAGGATATATAGGCTACGGCAGGGACCATGAGGAGAAATTAGGGTTAGGCCTCCTAACGGATCTGGATATCCCATGTTCAGCCCGAACACACAATCCAGGCCCATTAATAATAGCTCGGTCCACTAATGAGCTATTGTTGCACTACCCCTAATCCCAAATTATGTTTGTTGGCTCCTTTTATTATATGTTCGTTTGGCTTCCCATGTTAAGATATCGTATGTCCGTCGATCAAATTAAGTTACTGACAACTATATTGATTCGACATCTTTTATCCTTAAGTAGTACCGCTCAACTTTATTTGTCATGTCGGATATAATCCACCTGCAGGGTTTACATGACAATCCTTATGAGCTCCTTAAGGGGACATCATCAACCCGATGTATCGGGACATGGATTCCATTTATAATCAACAGCCCATCATACATACAATGTTATTACCCAATTCATAGAGGTTTTTGATCCATAATGAATCTCACTCTTTTATGAGTCAAAGTAATGCACACTGCATATACATGTCCGCTATTATATTCGGATTAAAAGCACAAGCATCCATAATAACAGAGATGTTTGTTCTCTTATGTAGTCAGTACAAAGAGAACAACCTCAAGTGGTCCTATTCAATACACACAAAGTGTACTAGTGTAAACCTATAGTCAAGATAGACTAATACCAGATTACACTACAAACTTTCCAATAGATTGTCCAAGTCCATCTAGGTTGTGAACTATTTATATACTCCATAGGGAACTGATAATATGATCTTCTGTGTGACACCACACACCATATTATCTACAATATAGAATATCAGACATTTGCATTAACACTTGCAACAAATACAATATGCAAACATTTGCCCATATGATTCTCATTCAAAATTTAAGGAAATAAGGTTACTACAAAAGTGATACTTTTAGTATATAACCCTAACAAACAGGTTTGCCGCTTTCATTAGGTTCCAGCTTGGTCGTAGTAGCCATAGGAGTGCTGATTGGTATGACGTTGTCAAGATCAAATTTCTTCAGCATATCCTTCGTATATTTTGACTGGCTGATGAAAGTTCCTTGCAAAGTTTGTTTGACTTGCAATCCAAGAAAGTAGGTGAGATCCCCCATCATGCTCATCTCAAATTCGTTCTGCATACACTAGGGCTGGGCATACGGGTCTAGGACCCGCGGGTCTGACCCGGCCAGAACCGTAATTTGCTCAAACGGGACGGTTCTTCAATTTTTACAAGTAAACGGGTCGGGGCGGGACGGGTGTGTAAATTAACGGGGCGGGACGGGTTGTATTTTAAAAATAAACGGGGCCCCGGCCCGGCCCGTTTATTTTTAAAAAACTTAAACTTTTATAATATTTTAAATTATTTTCATTTTTCAAATGTTACTATACTGACTTAGACGGTTAGACTTAGTAACTTGCTACTATAGAGTCAAAGACTCAATCTTAGATTCTTAAAACAAAGCAGTAACTAAGGAAAGGAGGAGCTGGCCCTAATTTTTTCCTCCCAAACTTCCTTTCTCTCTCTCTCAAGCTCACAACTCAGTGAACTCACAAGTGAAGTCAGTGAAGTAAAGAGGACGCTGGATGCTTATGCTCAGTAAGGAAAGGAGGTGCCGGCCCTAATTTTCTGTCCTCATTTTTCTTATTCTTCTTCATTTTCTTCTTATTCTTCTTCATTTTTTGCTTGAATGTTGCTCCTCATGCTCAGTAAGGAAGATGAATGAGGACACTGGATGCTCATGCTCACTTGCTCAGTATTGTCTCTTCGTTTTTGCTTCATTTTATTCTTCTTCATTTTTTGCTCACTTGCTCCTCATGCTCAGTATTGCCTCTTCTTTGTTTTCTGTTGTTTTTTGCTTGAATGATGCTCATTGCTCATGTTCAGTAAGGAAGTAAGGAAGATGAATGAAACTCATGCTCTGTCGTTTGGGCCCGTTTGGACCCGCGGGTCGCTCAGGACTGGACCCGTTCCAAACGGGCCGAGTCTAGTGCGGTTCCGAATTTTTTTGGCCCGGCCCGGCCCGGCGCCCCGCCAAAAAACGGGTCCAGTCCGGTTCTATAAAATTTGGGCCCGGCCCGACCCGTGCCCACCCCTAGCATACACTTAGCGAAATCTTGGCAAAGATTTTCATTAGTAGAACCGAAATGATATCATCTACATAAATTTGCACTAAAAGAATAGTGTTTTGAAAACTTTTGATAAACAGTGTAGTGTCAATTTTCCCTTTTGAAAAACCTTTATCTAGCAAGAAATTGCTTAGGCGTTCATACCAAGCCTAGGGGCTTGTTTGAGGCCATATAGCGCTTTCTTGAGTTTGAAAACATGGTCGATAAATTTTTAATTTTCAAAACCAGGGGATTATTTTACAAAAACTTCCTCCTTAATAAATCCATTCAGAAAAGCTTTAACATCTATTTGAAATAATTTAAAATTTTGAAAGTTGGCAAATGCACAAAGCATCCGATTGGATTCCAGTCTTGCAACAGGAGCATACGTCTCATCGTAGTC